>CM021107.1:528801539-529301422 GCA_007115665.2 Sequoiadendron giganteum | reverse complement strand
TCTCTCTCACACTCCATCTCACTACCTATCTCTCAAGTCTCTCCCTCTCACCCCCTCACACTCTCAAGTCTCTCCCTTTGGCACCCTACCTACATAACTCTCTCCCTCTCTCTCAATTCTCTTTCCCACCCCCCAACCCCTCTCTCTCTCTCCCTCCCTCTATCCCTCCCACCCTACCTAGATAAGTCCCTTTCACTCCTAACCCTCTTCTCTCCCAATTCTCTCTCTCTTAAAAATCTCACTTCCACCCCCTCTCTCTCTCTCTCTCTCTCTCTCTCTGTCTCTTAAAATTCTCCATCCGTCTAAAGACATACTTAAATACATACAAGAATAATACATATGTACATAAAATCCTACATCCATACAAGCATACATACATACATGTGTTGATAAAATCTTACATACATATACATATACATACAATATCCATGCATTGATACATACAAGCATACATATATTCATACAAGAATGCATACATACATACATGTGTTGATAAAATCTTACATACATATACATATACATACAATATCCATGCATTGATACATACAAGCATACATATATGCATACAAGAATGCATACATACATACATACATGGCATACAAGCATACATGTACATAAAAACATACAAATATATCAACATACATTCAATAGAGTGGAATTTAACATAAAGGAATACATAACACAAGAATGTTATAACGCGCTCGCATTATGTCCTGGTTGACATGTTTCCCGCGTAAGCAAAAAACCATGTCAAAACTGAGATATAAGACGAGCATGTTATAACGTGCTTGCATTATATCTTTCTTTGGGAATCCCCAAGCCTTAGGATTGGTATTTTCCTTGGAATACCAATCCAAAGGCTTGGAGGGCATTCCCAATAACCAAATACATGTTTTTTTAAATTCTACAATTTTTCGAATAATCGGGTTCATGCTCACCGTCAGGATTGCATGTGGCTCAATATCGAAAAAATCGAACACATGGGTAATGTTAGGTTCTCTCTTAGCTATCCAACGATGTAATTTTTTTAACTTTCTAACAATGTTAAGCCTTTCATCCATAATTTATTTTGTTTGTATGTCTCCTTTTTGCCAAAAAGCAGTGTTTGGTGTTTTTTTCATTATAAATTAACTGTTCATCGAAATTTCAAATAAATTACATTTTTAGAAACTAGACTCCATTCTACAAAAAAATTAAAATTAAAAAAAATGAATTACTTTCCAAAATTTGTAGGGGGAGCATGGCCAAAATTCTACTTTTCAAGAAGTGTCCACTTAGAAAATTGGTAAAAAATCAAATATTCATTAAAAAAATATCAGAAAAATCTTGCATCAACTACATACTGCTAGCTAACTTTTGACCATAGCAATTTTTAAAATACTACAAAAAATTTCATCGTGCTAGGGTCATAACAGAGTTACTATGTTATGTTTTTCTGACAAAAACAACACCAATTTGTGTGTGTCCCTCTTTTTAACCCCTTAATCTCAACCATTTTCAAAATAAATTAGTAGTTTAGAAAGACTCAGAGCACTTTGATCCCTTTTTTTGTTCCATCTAAAAAATTTGAGTGTAACTATCCTCAATTTCAAGTCCAAGGTCAGTATTTCTTGATTTCAAAAAAAAAGTGGCCACTTAAGCCCTTTTTTTGGGAACCATCTTGGTACACTTACCCGAAATAGGTAAGGGATTTGGTGTTGAACTCAATATGTATTGTTTTCCAATGAGTTTATGAGACTGTGATTGAGAATTATACCCTTATGAGGGTCGTCAGATAGCTTTATGGAGCCCTATGTTTATAGAGCTCAATATGGATTGTTGTCAAAATATTCAAGAATTGGTGATTCAAGAGTTTGAGAAAATGTGGTCCAAGAACCTATGTTTTTAGAGCTCAATATGGTTTGTTGTCAAATAATTTGAGAATCAATGATTCAAGATTTTGAGAAAATTTGGTCCAAGAATTCAAGAATTCGGCTTGAAGCTACACCTTTACGAGGGTTATGAGGTAGCTTGATGGAGTTCCATTTGATTTAGGATTTGTTTCTTCAAAGGAAGATCTTCTCAAGAATTTTTAACTATTTTTTAATTAGCAAGTTTTGTTATGTAGTCCTTGAGGGGGGGTCCCTTAGCAAGATGAATTAGAGATTTTAGGGGTACATTTGTAGGAACAATGTAATAGGGGGAATGCTAGCATATAAATTTTATTACATTATTTAGCCACCATTTATTTTGGCCTCTATCCATATTCTTATAGTTTTCACCTAAGTTTTAATTCATGAAGTAAATAATTCAATACCTTCAAATAGGAAAGTAATTTTTTTCCTTTCTAATAACATATTTTGCATGTTGCATAAAGAATTTCATGTAACATTGCAAAATTGAAATAACATAACTAAATTTTATCTAAATGAAACACATATTTTCAAATAGAATTCATGATCATATAAACAATTTCATAATTTATAATAAGAACAAGGTCAAGATATCCTTAGCTAGATTACTCTTCTATTTCACAAGCCTCGATGTTTTTTCTACAAGAAGGATAGCATCACCCAAGTGCTTTACTTCCAACCATAGACTGACAATCCCTGCACACCTTCCTAACTGGAAGTGGCCCTACCCTTCGATGAAGAACATAGTATAGGAACCTCTAGTATTGTCATTTGAGTATATAGTGTTTTTTCCTACATAACAAGTACGATCATACAACTATGGATACCTTCCAACTATGCATGACGCTACTGAAAAGTTATGCAAACTTGGAGCACAGTGAATTGACAAGTGAAAGAAGAGACTTTTGCACATACTTTGGCCAAATTTATGATATATATAATCATCCAATTTCTAAGGAAGTGGTGTCGTAAGTTCACCCACCTCTAACTTGACTTCAAAATCTGACTGACTAATGGTTAAAACTTTACTTTTGGTTTTGACCCAAAGGTTAACTTATTTAAATAGATTCTCTTCCAAATAGTGATGACTTCACTAAGTCACAATTTGACTAAAATGGTTACATATTCTTTGACTTTGGACACCCATGTTATGTTCATGTAACATCTTTGGCCTTGGCAACTACCACTTGTTCAAGTCCTTTCTTCTAAGTCGGTAAACAATTTGATTGGTTACACTTTTATGGCTTGAATACCCAAGTTACTTTCTTGCAACATTTTGGGTCTAGGAAACTACCTCTTATTTGAGTCCTTTATTTTAACCATGAGAGTAATTAATCTTCTATTTTATGCATGATTAGTTAATACTGATGACACAATATCATCTCCTAGACACACGTGGTCTCAATCTAAAAGTATTGATAGTATACATTGTTATGTATAATAATTTATTATTCAACTTAAATTAAAGATTACTTCCTCATATTAAATTTTTAGATGTCCAACATTTTTTCTTATGGTTTTGTTCCTAAGGAACTCCATATCAAATACAGTTACTCTTTGAAGTTAACGTAAATATACAATCGTCTTCTTAAATAATGGTTCAGACACTTTTTTGTTAAACCATGGTTCTGTTATTCTAGAATGCCCTAACCAATCTGGTTAATCATGATATTAAATATCATTTGATTTGATTCAATATGACTTCATATTCAAAGTAATATCCATTAATAATTCAGCATAGTAATCTGTTTGACTTCTGATAACTCAATGGAGAACCATCTAACTAATCTCCAAATTCTTCACAAATTTCTTCCAATTTATCATTTACATAATTATATAAGGTACCTACGTTGTCTATATATATATTCATATATTTATCCTTCCATATGAAATATATATTCTCATATATAAATGTATGATAAGTTTATATCCACGTTGGAGAATATTTTCTATTTGACAGATATTTGTGCTTCTACACCTTAAAATCTCTTATCATTATGGCCTTCGGTTTACAACGAGACCATAAAGTCCTATATTCAATATATGTGATTAAAAATCAGTAGATATTAATAATGAATCCTAGTCAAACATGAAATACTTTTATAGTTCAAATAATAATAAAGACTTTATCTTCTCTATCATATTTTAGACCTTTCTTTGAGTATGCAATATAAAATTGTGTCAATAATAATATATAATAATGTTGTCTTAATAGATGAAAGAATACCATTTCTACATATTATATGACTTGCTAATTTGGTTATTGAAGTCGATTTATCTGGTAAAACTCAACTTAGAGAGCCTTAAATTTTCTCTTTAAGCTCTCTCAAATATTTTAACTCAATATCACTTAAAACTAGCATGATTTTAACAACATTTTAAAGTGAGAAACTTTTATCTACCCATCTAATTATTCAAATTCTTGTTATCTCTTATACTTTCTCATAAATAATCCATATTTTACATGTTTGAACATGCATTTATATACATTTATAAATAACCATAATCTTGCATATAATAATGGTATATTTATATTCAAAAATATAGAAGAACTCTTTTTAGATTTGAGATTTTAGAAGAGATGTAAAACATGCCTGGGAAAGATTAACCGGGTTTTGAAACTAACTTTTCTTGCTTCTAACTTTGCAACTTAAGCTCAAATTTCCTATTCCTTTCAAGCTCCATGCATAGGTTCTTGCATGAACAAGCTATTCTCCTAAATAGAACATCCCAATGATAGAGAGGACCCTTCTAGAACTAATGTTATCCTTTCAAAGATTCACTCTCAACACTTTTACTTCCTATGCTCAGTATTTTCCCTAGTGATTCCATGATGGAAAGAAATAAAAAGCTAATAAATACTTCTTAAAACATTACTCGCTCCTAAATCTCATGCCTAACTCAAACCTTCCCTGTGCCAATTTTATCCTCCTCATGAGTCAACCTCCCAAATAGACATTAATGCATTTGGAGGCTTGACCCACCTCCTTTCATTGTCATGACTTGCATATTGACTGAGTCTATACATACCAAAATCCATGACTTGTATATAGTTGTTTATATCATTAAAAATATAGTTTGAAGGAGCCTTCTAAACAAACTTAACTTCCCCTCAAGCTGCAACGACTTGTGACCTATTAGAATTTTATTATGTAACTACAAAATTCTCATCAAAGAATGACATGGTTGATATCAGCATTGTCACACCTCCCAATTGACATATACACCCATCACCCCAAACCAAGGATGCCAAAATAATATGAACATATACATAAATTCTCACGCCTCCTCACATGGCGACTAGTATGAGCCAGCATAATGCAATAATCTACCACTTACTAACTCACGCATAAAGTTTCTATTGCCACTTTTGTGGCTTTAACTTCAACTCATAATGTGCAATTTACTTAGCCACTAATCATGTTCATGTCACACTAAGATATAGCACCATAACAATCTCTTAAAATACGCTTTTTAAAAAGCCTTATGATTCGGCTTGGTCTCCACAACTTGAAGTGGATAATCTGCCATATTAATATGACTTATAAATAAAATATAATATAATATATATGCTAATATATATTTAATTTTATTATTATTCTTTGATCTACATATTCATATGCATACATACATATGAATATGTTTAAATATTAATATCTATATGTATTCATATATACATACATACGTATATGCATTAACTCATATATATATATATATGTGTGTGTGTGTGTGAGGAGGAAATCATAGATGCAAACAAGATTGATGCAATTGAAATCAAAATCTAATCTAAGATCAAGAACACTAATGTAGATTTAATCCTACGCTTACGAAATGAACAAATAAGATTACCAAATTCAAGAACATGTGAATACAGTACATAAAAAATTAATTCAATAAACAAACTATTGCCCATCTCATATCAGAGTGTGTTCGTCTAATGTTGGATTGCTCGTATCACTACGAAGCCTCCATAGTTTGTGTGTGAAAGCTTGAAGAATGATGTTAATGTTGGTTGATCGAAGAAATGTTGAAGCTCTAATGGTGGTTGTGAATGTCGGCAGTACTTTGTTGTGCAAATGATGTTGGCTCTTTGATCCCTTTTTTCTTAGGAAAGAGGTTTGTTATATAGAAAATGAGATGTGAAACAGACAAACAAGATTAAACAATGTTGCATCAAGATCGACGGTCGAAAGGTGTTGAGAGGATTTAGGCATGAGGAGATTGCACAAAGTATATTGCACAATTTGTGTGATTGAGAAATAGATTGGTTAGTCAAGATTTAGATTAATCAATCAGGATTTAGATTGATCAGTCAACAAATTAGATGTCTTAGTTAGGAAATTGATGGCTCAATTAGCAATTTAGATTGATTAGTCAGCAAATTAGATGGCTCAGTCAGCAGTCTTTATTTGCTCAATCAGAAAGTGGGTGAGGAAAATTGATTAATTGATTTAATTAATTAATTCCTTTTTGGAGTTGAATGGGCAAATCAAGTTTGACTTTTGCAAACAAAGTTGCATTAGTTTGATTTGATTTTTGATGAATGATTTGAATAGTTTGATTTAAATATTCAAATTTTGGAAGTAAAGTGTCGTAATTAAATTATTATGATTTAATAATTCAATTAACTTAGGGGAATAAGGTGTTTTAGTGACGTAATTAAATATTTGGTGTTATTTAACTAATCAAGATGAAATAAAGTCAGATTAGGACTTCATTAAATAAATGTATTTTATTTAAATAGTCGAAATGATGAAAACATGAATTAATTAAATAATTTTGTTTTATTCAATTAATAGCATAAATAGGTTTTTTAGGACTTTATTAAATAAATGAAATTTATTTAATTAGTCAAAAATGATGAAAAAGTGAATTAATTAAATAATGTTGTTTTATTCAATTAATAGAGGAAATTAGTGTTTTGGATGTCGTGTGATGTTGTGTGATGTTGTGGGATGTTTTGGGATGTTTCGAGATGTTGCAAGATGTTGTTTGAGGATGAATTAATTAAACGATGTTAAATCACTTAATTAATAGACAAATATGAGTGCCAAAATGTTAGTTCATAAGCTAGGACATTTTTAGGTGTGTACATTTTGCCCCTCTTTGATATAGTACGATTTTGAGCATTGTGTCAAAGAAAAATTAGAAATTCCTGTTGAAAAGTTGCCCCAATATGCCCCAAATAGGATAGCCTAGTGCCCCCTCGAGAAATTTGGTAAAAATTCTAGTTAATGAACCAAATCTTCCGATAAGTTGATGTGATGCATTAAGTGCAAGGACTGATAGAAGAAATGTTGATAAGAAGAAAATGTTAAAAATAAATGAAGAATAGTTGATGTTGTTAATCATTGATGAGTTGCTTTTGCTTTTCTTGGATGCTTCGCAATTTGAACAATCCTATTTGATGTAGCAAAAAAATACGATGCACCAGGGTATTAATGACCAAGTTGACTTTGTATCCATTGCATGGAATTTGACTCTACAAACAAGGAGTACTCTTGCTCATACCAGACATACATAAACCTTGTAGAGTGTATGGGTGAGAAGATTTAAAACATCTTGGACTAGTAACAGAAGAGGTGTTAAGAACCTAACATGCCACTGCTACACAAAATGCTCCAAAATGACTTCCACATAAAAAACAAAGCAAGTATTCGTCGTGGTAGTATATCAAAAATATCCACAAACATAGAAAACTAAAATGATGTTCAATTTCCCTCATTCCTTCCTCTCTAAATCCTTATGGACATCCTTGAGAGATTTTGGGAAGGAGTCAATAATGTAAATCGAAAAGATAAGACTACAAAAAGATAAAAGAAAAGTTGTTGTATCACTTGCTCTATATGTTATGGGACTATTATCCGGTGTTGATCATGTCTATCATAGGAACGGATCTGTTAAGACATATCTCACGATGTTGGGAATTTTCAATAGATAGGTAGATATACTTGGCTTTGTTATTTTTCTGTTTGCGTTCAAATCCTTGTGATTTTTTTCTTGAAAGCTATAGCTTTGATGTTGCTTTGTTTGTTTGTTTGTTTTGTCAAAGGGTGAGAGTGACGATTTATTTATTATGGATGAACCTTTATGCGGATAGGTGATGGCAGAAATAGGATTTTGAGCTTTTTCAAAATTTTATGTGCTTTTTGATCTTTATTTGATGGTGTTTTTGTTGTGTTTTCAAGATATCTGAATGTTTTTGTTTTGTCAATTTTTGAGGAGCTATGGCGAGGATTCAAGGAGCTTCACATCACACAGATGTGTTTCGAGAGTTTGGACATCCTACAGGTGTCGTTGTCCTAGTATCTACCCTCTCGCTTCTTATTTATGTCTTGGTACGTTTTTGTATTGCATGTACAAAGTTCCTGGAGTCAAAAGTGAAGTTTTGATGATTATAGAGCATATGCATCATTTTCCTTTCATTTTCTAGGTAGGAAGCTCACACTTGAAATTAGAACCCTCACCCTTGCCGTAAAACCTCACTTTTGACTTAAACCCTTGCATCTGATTCATGCACTTGCTCTAAAACCTTGCTTTATCTCTAAAACCTTGCATTTGTTTGTTGTTTAGACTGTTTCCTCGCACTTGCTAAAGATCCTTGCCCTTGCTTTAAAACGTTGCATTTGATTTTCTCGCCCTTTCTCTAAAACCTTTCCCTTGCTTTAAACCCTCACTTTTGACTTAAACTCTTGCATTTGCAAGTAGCATTTCCTCTAAAGCTATGCACTAGACTTAAACCCTTGCATTTGCAACTAATATTTGCTTTGAATCTATCCAATTGACTTAAACCCTTGCATTTGCATTTTTGAGAACCCTAAGTGTTGTTTGTCATCATTTTCATGTTGTTTCGTGTTGTTTTACGTTTGAAAGTTCACTTTTTCTTTTATTTTTCATTTTTGACACTCAGTTTCATGTTTTTTTCCTGTTTGTTGCGCTTTTGACAAAATGTTAATCACTTTTGACACAAAAATTTTGCTTTTGTTGTTTTGTGAATGTTTTTGGATTTCGTCTTTTCAAATTTGTTTGGATTTTATGTTTTTTGACTAAGTTGAAATAAAGCATGATAGAAACCTAAGGGGACTAACCTAAGGCCTCAGGGGTTGATCGGAGATAAGTCTTGCCTACATTGTACAAACAAATACCACATAGTTCGACTGTTTGACTCAAAGCATAAACTTGGTTTTGGGATAAACAATTCTTGGATTTATATTCTACTTTCGTGTCTAGAGGATATGTGTCGGGAAATCTACTTGGACTAGCTATGGGGTTCAAGAAAATGTTGATATCTTAGACTATTTTGAGTGAAGGAATAATCCAACGATGTTGTTTTGTTTTTTATTTTTGATAATTTTGATTTTTTTGGATTTTTACCCTTTTGTCTAGGGCTTAAGATGTTGAAAACTTGGATTGATATTTCACTTTTTTTTCTAGAGGATATGTTGCGGAAAAGCTTACTTGAACTAGCTCTAGGATTCAAGAAACTGTTGATATCTTAGAAGTGTTAAGTGAAGGAAAGATCCATGTTGTTGGTATCTTTGAAGGTTGCCTTGGTATTGAGTTGGTGGTATACCTTATTGTTGGTAATAATTATTTTGAAGACTACCTTGATAGTGCATTGGCGGGATACCTTGTTGATGGGATGATGCCTAAATCACATTATGAGTTAGAAGAGAAATCAAGATTTGTTTTGAAGCAAGGTGCAAGCATTTTCCCCTAGTGTCTAGCAATTTAGGTGATGTCTTATCCTATGATAGGATAACATGTTGGGATAAAGTATGCCCTTTGGAAAATGCCTCAGATAATGTTGGGTAGGATAGGATCAATGATAGTGACCCATGTCAAGATGGTTTGCATGAGCAAGTATAAAGTGTTTACCAAAAAAAAATCAAGATCAAGGTAAGTTGGATTTTGAAAACAAATGGATTTGGGTTTATCATGGATCAGTTGAGATGCTTCCACTTGAAATGGTGCATATAGATGCTCGATTCTATACATGACGCCTATTTTCCAAGTTTTCATCATGGTACTTCTTTAAAGCACCACCATAGTGGTTTTCACTGGAGGATGATTTTTCTCTTGACTATTTTTCTTGATTTTTTTGATGTCACACAAGACGCCTATTTACCTGGTTTTCATCATGGTGACAATTTTTTGCTCATGATGAACCACCTAGTGGTGTTGATATGGTTGTTGTTTTTTTCATGATGGTCCAATGATATCCTACTTGGAGGAGTTGTTGTGCTAGGATACGGGTGCTTGAATGTAACCCCTGGAAATTCTTGTCTTCTTTATCGATACTAGAGTTAACCTTACCTTGATGCGCACATCGTGATAGAGTTCCCTTAGAGTCCTTATGATAAATATTTTTTGCCAACACATAGTCAATGTGAGATTTGGATATCCTAGATGGAAAAATGGCTTGAGGGATATGTGATTCAGATGGATTAGTTGACAATTTGGAATCTTTGACTCTCCAAACTTGGGATGATGGGAAATGATGGGTGGATATGGAGATTCGATTGGGACCAACATCTTGATATACCTTGTAGGTTTCTCTTGAAGCTTTTTTTTGCATTGTTGGACATTTTTGATAGATGAACTTCCCTTTTTTATTTTGCCCCATAATTTCTTTGACTAATGGATTTTGATAGGGATGATTTTCTTGCTTTTTCTTTTGTAACCATTTGAATGTCCATTTTTTTGCTGATTCTTTTTCTTTAGTGACTTTTTTTGTTCTTGGATATAGTTTTTTCTCTTATTGTTGGTCCCAATTAGAGGTTTGAAATATGTGTGGATGACGATTCCTGATATGACTAATTGTAGCATTGGTAGCAGTTTCATCATAAGAACCCTTCATGCTCTCCATGTTGATGCTTTTATTAGATATAATTTCCCCCAGTATTATAGAGGTATCACTGATGTGTAGATTCCTTTGAATAACCAAGACCTTGATTCTTAGGATTTCCAATCATTTGTATTGGTTCTAGGATACCCTTTTCATGTAGGCCTAATCCTCTGCCTTGATAATGCATTCATTGAAAGATCTTATTTGCAATAGGATATTTTTTGTCTTGGAAACAAGATGCTAATCCTTCTCTGCTCCGTTGTGGATCTTCAAAGGCGATATCTTCTTCATTGGTACTATAGCTTTCTCTAACAAAGGTAAGTGATCCAAGTTTATAAGTGATAGGATCATCCATATGTGGGATAACTTCTTGATTAATATCTTCGGCCTGATCCTGTGAAATATCATATCTTAATGCTTCTTCAAGAGGTATTTCTGATTTACTGTCTATGTAAAATTCTTCCTCATGATTCATTTTTGATATGTCTTCATAGATGTTTTTGTAGACATGGAAAATGTACATTCTCGATCTGGTACACTTGATCCTGATTACTAACAACATTTCCTCCTAAATCAAATTCTCAACATTTCATCATATTTTGTCTCTTAATTTAATAAATCATTATTTATTTGATTAAGTCTTCCTCCTCCAGTGATTAAATTAATCAATTTAATCTAATTAACCTTACTTTTTTTGTTTAATAAATCATTTTATTTGATTAAAATCTCTAAAGTCCTCTTATTAAATTAAATAAATTAAACCTTATTTGATTTAATCTAACATATTCCTCCTTAGTTAAATAAATCAAATCATTTATTTAATTAATCATTTCCTCTCAATTCTGATTTAAATAAATTCATCAATTTAAGTCAAAATTGTCAAATCATCTAATCCTTCATTAAATTAATCAAAATATTGATTAAGTTAATCCCTCTCACTAAAATCCTCTAGAGAATGCAACTTGCACAATAAATCAATTACTTTGATTTATTTAATTCTCTATTTTCCCTCACATGGCATCAAAAGGGAATATTCCCTCAAGTTTGAATTCAAAAAATGCAAGTGGATGGGTACTTCCAACAAGGCATTCACTCCTCTTGCATGTCCTTGTGCATTGAGTCAAGTGACATTAAATCCACTCTTCTCTCCCCCCAACTTTCAAATTCGAATTTTAAATCTCCCCCTCTTTAGCACATTGACCAAAAGGTGCTCATTCCTCAACCATTCACATCTTGACAAGTGGCATTTGGCCATTGGATGTTGAATGATCCCACATTTCTTATTTTCACTCTCTCTTCCATTTTGGAAATCTATAAATGAGAGACTCTTCCTCTCATTCTATCATCCACACCTTGAGTAAACTTACTCTACTCAACTTCATCCTCAATGCAAGATCTTAGCTAGGTTATCACAGATTTTCTCAAGAACTCATCTTGTTCTTCATCAACAAAGTGGATCAAATCATCAAAGCTTACAAAGGAGTTGGGAAAGGGCTAATTCGACACATCAATTGGCACAAACTCCCCCATGGGATCAATATTTTTCATACTTAATTAGGATTTCATTGCTTTCTTTGTTCATCTTTTATTCATTTTCCTATTTTAAGTTTTGTAAATGGATTTCATGGGGAATCCTTGTTTTACCTTGAATTTGATCTAATATTGTGATTTTTTGTTTTATTTATGTAGTTATCAAATTAGGGTTCATAGTTTTTGATTCATAACTTATATATAGGTCTTCTTTATGATCCATTTTTGATATATCTCCATATAATGTTTCTGATTCACAACTTATGTATAAGTCTTCTTCATGATCCCTTTCTGATATGTCTCTAGCTTCTTTTATGTATTGATCTTGTGTACAAATGTTAAGAGTTGGAGACTCTTGTTCCTTGGTAATTATATCAATATTATGATACTCTTGTCTTGGATGAATATTATCTACATGTCCATTGGGAGTATGCATCTCATGGGTAGATGTATGTGTGCTTGATATATGGATTTTTTGTTCTTTTGAAAAACATGGTATGTCTTGGAAGATATTTGTCAAGTCTTTATAGTATTTTGATGATAGGGATTCTTGATCTTTACTTTTGTGATCTCATCTTTGATATGATTTGGATCACATTCTTTACATGGATCAATTTTAAAGAAAGGTTTGCTTGTAAAGGATCCTTGGATTTCATCAAAATGTGGGCATATGGGTGATAACTCTTTGTCTACATTTTTTGCATTAGGTATAAGCATTGGATTAAGAGTCTCTTGATCCTCAATATGTATTGCCATGAGTTTGGATGATGTAAATATATGTTGGACTAGATCATTGCTAGACTTGGGTGATTGAGTTTGATCATGCTTGAGATTAATTTCTTGATGTATGTCCTCTTGCTCACTAGATGATGTAGAGACATTGTCAATGTGATTAGTGATAGATAGCTCTTGATCGTTGTTTTCAACCTTTATTTTGAGACATTATCATTGTTGTCATCAGTAGATGGACCTTGAATGTCATCTTCAATAGCTATTTCTCCTTGATCAATAAGGTCTTGGATGAGATATTTGAGTCTAACACATTTTGATGTATCATTACCTTTTACTCCATGGTATTTACAATAGATCTTGTCATCGTACCATGGGAATTTGATGTTAGGTTCACCACTTCGTGGTGGTTTTGGAAGTGTGATAAGTTTGAAATTGACTAGTTGGTTTAACACACCCTCAATTGGCTCCCCTAAAGGAGTTTACTCACATTTAGTAGTATGGTTTGATTGTAAGGTTGGTTTTGGTGAAGGTGTGGACCCTTGATAACCATGTTGTGTATAAGGAGGGTTAAGTCCTTTTTGTGTGTTGTAGGTACCTTGAGGGTGGGGTGCACCTTGATATGGAACTTGAGGGATCCTTTGATCTTGACTTTGAGGTGTGCCTTGATGTTGTGGAACTCCTTGATACTATGTTTGAGATACATCTTGGTGTTTTGGAACTCCTTGATACTATGATTGAGGTACATCTTGATATTTCAATTGAGTTACACCTTGGTGTTGCGGAACTTCTTGATACTATTGATATTGGAAGTGTTGTTGATGTGGATATTGAGATGTTTGATGATTGTCAAGATGTTGATATTATGACTCACTCTTTTGATGGTGTCCAAGGCTTTGTTGATAAAAAAAAATTGATTTTGTTTTCAATTACATTTAGGGCAAGTTGATGTAGATTTTGATGGTGATTTTGAGACCCTTGTTGTTGTTGTGACCCTGGATAAAAGTGATTCAGGTAATAAATTGATGTTGACATTTTGTTGGGGATGTTATGGTTTCTCAATACCCTATCATAAGGTCACTTGGTTTATATCCTCATGGGTCTCTTCCGCCATTTATGATGTTTTTCAGAGATCATGAAGTATATATGTTTGATGCCATGCAAGAGGTGGTAACAAGGGTCTTTCAACTGCTATGTTTGCTTTCTCTTCCTCTTCATATAAGATTTGTGTTATTTTTCTCCATTGGTTGGGTGTTTCCTTCTTAAATATGAAGGTTCTTAAATTGTTAATGATATCAGTTTGTTCACCTTCAATGTGTATGAGACTAGGTTGGAGGATTGGTGCTACAAGTTTTGGTTGCTAAACTGGAGTAGTCGGTCATCAGATGGTCATAAGTGTAATGGTGTTTGAGATGGTTGCTATGAAGCTCCAGACCCTAAGGTTTGAGTGTTGTTTTGGAATGGTACTACTTTTCAGAAATCAAAATGTTGAAGAACTAGGGTGAATATTTCACTTCCTTGTCTAGAGGATATGTTGCAGAAAATGTTACTTGAACTATCTCTGAGTCCCAAGTAACTATTGATATCATAGACATCCAATTTAAGGAATGATCCCATTGGTTTTTCTTTATTTTGATTTCTAATAAGTAGGATGGAAATAATAGATGAGGGACTATGTGAATTATCTGGTTTTCCAATTGTTTTGTTCAAACAAGGATCCTGTAAATAGCTTCAGTTTTTTTTTTTCAATTGTTAGCGGGATAAAGCAATAGCACTGGTTTATGAGAAAATGCACAAGACTGTGAGAAAAAGCATCCAGATTTATCAAGTGCGGCCAAAAATGTGCCAAGTGCCCGGGTTTCGAAGAAGAAAGTGCAAGGAAATAAAAGCAAGTGCAACTATTGTGTGTTTCTATCAAATACAATGCTTACTCAAGAAAAAGCGAGTTTCTTTATGAAAATGCAAGCATCTTGGAAGCAAGTACGCCAGTTTCTCAAAAGAAAATGCAAGGAAATAAAAGAAAGTGTGTGGGTCTCGTAGTAAGTGCTCAATTTCTATCAAAAGAAACTGATTTTAATTGGTGAATTTTCTGACACAAAGAGAAAATGTAATAGAATTTTGGCTACTCAAAAAATATGACAACTACTCCAGAATTTTGTGTTGAGGCAGTTTTTGTGTGTTTTGTTTCCAGTTTGAGCAATCTTTCTCTAAATTTTTGCAAGTTTAAGTTGGTGTCTTCCTCAATTTCTCTATGTTTGGAGTATGGCAAGTGATACAACAACACTTGGACTAACTCACAAAGCATGGACTTGTGTGGCCTTCATGTTTATAGCTTAAGTTGTGAAATCATGACACCCAAGCCATAGTCCCCAAATGTTTAATTTGATCAATGTAGCCTGAAATAAAAGCCTAAATATTCAAAAACCTTTAAGGAAAAATCCTTTCAAGGAGTGCAAACATAGGAGTTCTATCACAAGCGTACACTAATTCAAAGGGTTTGTGATTCAACCAGATCGTATTCAGTGTTTTTTTGGATGTGTTCTTTTTAGATCAAGCATAGAGTTTGATGTCAATTTTTTTTTAATGTATTTGGAAAGTTTAACATAAACAAGAAATTACAACTCTAGTGGATAGAAACCATTCTTTTAGGTAGGTCTGCCTCATGCTCCAAAGAGATTATTTTACATGCAACTTATGGCGCGGGCTTATAGCTGGACTTGGCAAGTAACTTCTCAGAAGTAAATTATGATGCACCACTTTCAAAGAATGTTTTTGGATAAAGGGGTGGCGTCTAAAACAATTTTTCTCTTAGTAATGTTTTGGGGATAGTATTTTCGGGCCCCTATACATGCAGTGTTTTTCTTTGATTAAGAAGCCTTCTAGCCCTTGCAAGTTTTACGCATCATGATGATACTAAGGAAGAATACATTGACATAGGCCAGCAGCACCCGGTGGGTGATGAACTTTCCTCACACCCACAAATTATTTATATAGTGGTCCAAAATGAAAGTATCGCTTGGGTCACCTATGAGTTCTCTAGCGCAGGATGTGTCTCAGTAGGTAGGTGGGTTCTAAAAAGGTATGCTTGAAAATAAAGGTGCAAATCTCAAGATTTTTTCGCTCACCCAAGATCGCCAAAAGTTGTGAGGGGAGAAGACAACCATCTAGCTTTCCAGTCACTGAATGCACAACATACACTTCATAGCAGTTTGATTCTTTTTAAATACCTTGAGTGATGTTATCCCCAAAAATATGTGAATAAAAGCGTAACAACTTGTTCTTTTTAATTGCACCAATATGAAATATTTGAGATATCATTCACTTAAGATAGCAATGGTGCAAGACATAAAGAATAATTTGTTCATTTTTAAGGCTAAATTTGAGTGTTTCTAAGAAATCAATCCTGGTTTTTAACTTGGTCAACAAAAGTAAAAAAGAGCATGCGTCAACAAAAAGAAATCATTTTATGTTTGTTCTTTTTATGCACCAGAAATAAAGTTCCTAAATATGAAAACTTGGAAAGAATTCATTTTTTAGAGCACCTTTATTGAAATGTTTTGTTCTTTTTATGCACCAAATGACAATTCCTAACTTAGAAAATCTTGATTTATGGTTCATTTTTAAGAGCACCAAAAAGAAAGATTCATTTGTGTTGTCCTTTTAAAAGCACCAAATAAGAGTTCCTATTTTAAGAAAGCTTGAAATGGTTCAATAATTAGTAATGTCCAAAATAAAGTGTGTATTTGTCTTGTTCTTTTTTTAAAGCACCAAATGACAATTCCTATTTTAAGAAAGCTTGAAATGGTTCATTTTAAGATAACTAAAAACAAATTTTCTTTGTTCTTTTTTATGCACCAAAATAAATATTCCTAACTTTAATAAAAAATGTTTGTAGATCTGGAGTTCTTTGATCGTTCATCTTCCCTATAGAAAATAATTTAATGTCTTTCAAACCTTGCATACAAAAACGTTAGCACCTGTGACACATTCAAAAATAAGCATATGTTAGCAAAAAATCAATTACAAAAGTGCAAATCCCATGCACAAGTTTGTTAGAGAAAATGCTCATAAATCACAGTCAAATGTGCCCTTGTCAGAATCAAATGCTCAGATATAGAGCAAGTGTGCCCTTTTCATCAGTCAAATGCTCAAGTTTAGAGCAAGTGTGCCCCTATCAGAATCAAATGCTCAAAAAAATTCAAATGTGTGTTTCTTAGTGTTAGATGCTTAGTTTTCAGAGTCAAGTGTGCGGTTTTCTTGATAGGAAACTACAAAATTTTCTGGGACAATGCATGAAAACTTCTTCAAATGTGATTTTAGGACCTGCAACTTCAAAAATGGCTCATGGAAACGTTATTTATGGGACAAGGGTCCCATCGGGTGTGCTAGAATGTGTGAGGGGTAAAATCATAGATGCAAACAAGATTGATGCTATTGAAATTAGAATCTAATCTAAGATCAAGAGCACTAATCTAGATTTAATCCTACACTTACAAAATGAACAAATAAGATTACCAAATTTAAGAACATGTGAATGCAGTACATAAACAAATGAATTCAATAAAAAAATTGTTACCCATGGGTAAACCCACAAAAGTGGTTTACAATTCCAGTGAGGAAGGAAAAGTTGCAAAAATTGACCCCATGCAAAAAAAATTGGTTTTTGGGGGTTCGAACGAGCTTTTGGTTCAAGCGAACCCAAAGGGGGTTCGATACTTTTGAGCGAACCCATTTAATGTCAAGTCCCACATTTCCAGAAAAAATAAGCAAAAAAAATTATTGTGGAAAGGGGGTTCGCTCAAACCCCTCTTTTCCCCCTCCGGCACCAAAAAACTTCAGAATTTTTCCCTTCGAAGCTCAAGTTGAGGATGAAAATGGAGGAGAATTCATAGACCAAATTGGATTATGGTAGTCCTCAGAATGAGCTATCCAATTAATATAATTTTAATATGTTTTGGTTTTATTATGTATTTTTTTTTTTAGTTTTATTAAACATAGGTTTTTCACCAAAAAATCAAGCTCTTTGTTCTGCATAGGTGGAAAAATAGAAGATTATCAAAAAAAAAAAAATGAGTGCACTAGATTTTGAAGTCCTTGATCCAACAAAAAAAATTACACATTATATAGTCTACCTATGTTTGAATTGTAATTGGTTTGACTTTGAAACTTGATTAAGGAAAAAATATTCAATAAAACACTATGAAACCAATTGGAAGCACTAGATATCATAGTTACAAATTTAAATTCGAAAAAAATAGAATTTTATCCTTCATGGAAGAAAATTTATGCGTTATACAGTGAGGTCTCTCCTTAAAAATGGTGTTTACTGAAAAAAATAGTTTTCGAAGGAGATGGAAAAATAAGTGCAATCTGATTCCAAAAAAATTGAAAAAAATATATTTAAAATTTACAGAAAAAATGTCACAAATCACTAGTTTGTATCATCTTCGAATTCCTCACGGTTTAGTCGCTATAGGTGCCTGAAAGTGAATATTTAGTTAGAAAAAATTGTTTCGGGATGTTTCAGGATGTTGCAAGATGTTTTGGGATGTTTCAAGATGTTTCAAGATGTTGTGATATGTTTCGGGATGTTGCGGGATGTTGTTTGAGGATGAATTAATTAAATGATGTTAAATCACTTAACTAATAAACGAATATGAATGTCAAAATGCTAGTTCCCAAGCTAAGACATTTTTAGGTGTCTACAATATATATTAATATATACTTTACATATTATATTATTATTCATAAAATATATTTGAAATTAACTTAATTTTGATGATTAAAGAGGATCATTAACGATAGAGGTATATTTTCCCTAACGTCACTTAACCTATCAAATTAGGTTTGAGACTTGCCGACTTGGTAATTGAACTAACCTGATGAGGTTCCAAATATCCTAAATGAGTGAGTGTGCATATACTCAGATATAAATACCAAACATTCCATAGACCAATTCCTCTCCTAGGTGATACTCTCCCTCCCCCTTTGGAGGGCTTGAACTTTCCTGCATTCAACTTAGAGCAACATATTCATAGTTAGTTGATAACATACAAAACATAATCATAATATAGCTTAAGCATCATATAAGCATTTAAAGGTAGTTTCATCACATTGCATATGCATACATTTCATTCAACCGTCAAATACCATAATCACACAACCATGCATTAAAATTGTATTTAAACATAAAGGTTAAAGTAATTGGGTAAATTAACATTGGGGTGTAACATCTTTTAGAGGTGCATTTGTAGGAACAATGTAATACCTGGGGGAATGTTAGCGTAGAAATTTTATTACATTGTTTAACCACCATTTGTTTGGGCTCTAAAGTTATATATTTTTAGTTATATCAATTGTAACTATCATGTATAAATAATTATGCTCTTCATCTAATATGATATTCAAGTATTCGCCCCTTTAGATTTCGTTTGAATGGAAAAATAATATGTTCTTGCTAAATCTAAGGGTCATGACTTTTGTACATGACAAGTTAAATTGTAGTTGATTTTAATATAAAAAAGTCTTTGGGATATATTGTCAATAAATTGTTAAGAAACCACGGGAAGTAGATGAAGTTATAAAATGGTAACAAAATATCACAAAGCAACCACATTGATTTATCTTGGATTGTTTGATACATATTTGTATCATATTGATTTAATAAAAACTTCAAATAAAATATGGTATGGTCTTAATTATTTTTTTGGTTCACAAGATTCAAGTGCTTAAATGTCAATTAAGCAACAAAAATATTGGGTTGAGATGAAATAGGGTGATAGTTTTGTTCAACATATTGGTACATTTCATTTAGCATATTAATGGCAAGTTGAAAAAAAAATGATTCTTATTGAAATTAAGGTAGAAAGGTATGGTTTTGCAATACATGATCAAGATTATCCTCACACTAACAATGAGGAGGAATATTTTTTTCTAAGAATTAATCAGGTAAATTAGAGGGTAGAGGCACTAGAGGTTGAATAATATTATCATCTCAAGCTATCTTCTCACCCAAAGATGATACTTTTCATTAGAAGTACTAGTTTCACAATGAATTCCCTTCATGGAGAAAGAGGGGACTTGGAAGTTTTATAGTTTATGGATAGTTGAGTATTTTTTGATGTGTGGACTTACATGTTTGTATTAGTGGATAATTGAGTATGTCTTTATCCACAAAGATAGGAATGTTACTATGGATAGTTGAGTAAGTCTCAATACATTGTTTATTGGTGTTTTCTTGTAGATAATTGAGTGTTTCTCAATTCACAAGATGGGTGGAATACTTGTGAATAATTAAATATGTCCCAATTCATAGGTATTGTTGGATGTTATTAGATGTTTGTCTAGACATGAGTAGTTTGGGGTGTTCTAAGAAGAATTTGTAGGTTTGACAATCAAGACATACATTGATGGGATTAGTTTTTGTGCACCTTGGGTGAGCAAGGAGATTTGGTGGAGGTGCTTCATCAAGTTTATAAATGGGTTGATGTGTTCAATGTTAGGTGAGATAATAGTGAATATATAAATAAAAAAATTGTTAGTTTTTGGGAGTTAATTTCCCATTAGTAAGTTTAGGTGGTTAGTATAGGAAAATAATGGCTTTATAAGCCAATTTAATGTAATTTAAAATCTATGTGAGTATAATCTCGATTCAATCAAATAATATACATATTATTTTTTATTTTCTTATGTGCAATAATGATGTAATTTCTATATGCAATCTGCTCATCATTTCAATAAAAACATTAATGACTAAAATTTTCATAAGTGACAAGACTATAAAGATCATTTCTCTTGCATCCTTATAACAACCATAAACATTAGATAGTAGTTGTCAATATCATCAATAAATTATCTACAAGTCTAAGACCTTATCAAATTCATTATTGTTTGCTAATTATTGAAAGTTAGTTTTATTTTTCAATAGTAAAATAGTTTTTCTATACATGTGCAAACACATAAACATAATTATATTCAAAAATAATTTATTTTCAACATTTATCTCTATAAATTAAACATTTGTTTCAGTGTACAAACAAACTTCTAGAAACGTCAAAACTAATGTATAAACTCAGATCTGCCTTTTTATTCATCGTTAAAGCTTTGTGATTGTCAATTCATCTCAAACTAAATTCAGAACTTAAAAAAAAAGTAATTCGTTAGCAAAATCATTGCTTTTTTTCAAACCACCTATACAATCTTACGCAGGGACTGCAATTATATTACAGTCCTTGTTTTTATAAAGGTAAAAATGGATTTACAAAACTTCAAATCAGGGCTCTGCCAATACAGTGAGTTCTCAATAAATGGAATGGTGAAAAAAGAGCAACATTCTCACAATTACAGTCAGACAGCCACACACAAAACAACATTCATCTAACAACACAGTTTTTTTTTAAGATAAGAAACATTTATATATAATTCTTTTAGTGAAAAATAAAACGGATTTCACAAGAAATGGTATAGTCGAAAGGAACACCAACATTACAACTACAATCAGACAACCAAACACAAAACAACACCCACATAACAGTGCAGCTTTTGTTTGAGATAAGAAATGATTACATATAATTCTTTTGGTGGCAAATACAATAGGTTCCACAAAAAATGGAACAGCCAAAAGGAGCACCAGCATTACAACTGCAGTCAGACAACCAAACACAAAATGACACCCACATAACAGTGCAACCTTTTTTTTAGATAAGAAATGATTACAATATAATTCTTTTGGTGAGGAATACAACAGATTTCACAAGAAATGGAACAGCCAAAAAGACTACTAGTATTGTAGCTGCAACCAGACAACCAAACACAAAATGACATCCACATAACAGTGCAACCTTTGACTGAGATAAGAAACAATTACATATAATTAATTTGGTGGCAAATACAATGGATTCCACAAAAAATGGAACAGCCAAAAGAAGCACCAACATTACAACTGCAGCCAGACAACCAAACACAAAATGACACCCGCATAACAGTGCAGCCTTTGTTTTAGATAAGAAATGATGACAATATAACTCTTTTGGTGGCAAATACAACATATTCCACAAAAAATGGAACAGCCAAAAAGAGTACCAGCATGGTAACTAAACAATCAAACACAAAATGACACCCATATAACAGTACAGTCTTTGTTTGAAGTACTTATAATTAATTTGGTGGCTAATAGAACAAATTCCACAAGAAATGGAACAGCCAAAAAGAACACCGGCACTATAACTTTAATCAGACAACCACACACAAAATGACACCCATATAACAGTATCCTTTTTAAGATAAAAAACAATTACATATAATTCTTTTGATGACCAATACACATGCAAATTGGCCTTAACCCTAATAGGAAAAGTATAGTTATAGGAAAAAGAAAAAAGACTATCATGAGAACTCTAGAAAAAGCTTTCTACCTATTCTGATAATATTTTAAGTGAAACTAGAAATCATATTATACAAAAGAGGGGATCATTCTTGTGGAAGCTTCTCGCTCCCATGAGAATCATGGATAAAATATTCATAGTTGTCATCTCTAATCCTTTATATTCTACTGGTTTTTTTTGCCCATTATATGTAATCATGTACAGAACAATGCCACTTTGAACTGATTGATATGACAGCTTGAATACGTCGTGTGAATTGGTGATTACAGACAAAAAGAGTCATACTTTCTACTCCCTTTCTTGCCTTGTTCTATAAATGAGTTCGTTGTCTTACAAATTTGGGCTAATGTTAGTTGGAAGAAAACTGGTAATACCTCAGTGTTGTTGACATTCTTGGTAGATGATAAAGAAATGTTGAAATTCATCAAATACATCCAAAGTCCAAATAGTTTATCCAGTATGGAGAGGATGGGATAGATATTGATATGGGAAGTTTCAAGTGGAATTTTGGAATGAATTTTAGGGTTTGCATTCTACACAAGATAGGCAAATGAGTCAGTTTGATAGGATTGGCTTTGATCAGGAAGATTATCATTATTGAAAAGAATGAAAATTTTGGTTTTGGTTGCATTTATGATGAAGAAAGATTCTTTTGGTTATAATATGTATGGAGTTTGAGAATCTTAAATGTATTAAGAATTTTAGTTTGATAAGTTATGTTTTCTTATTAATCATTTTTTAAAGGTATTAGTATTAGAGTTGGTAAAGGAAAATCTATTATAGGTAGATTTGATGGTTGATTTTTTATTAGATAATCTTTTTATTATGACTATTTGTTTAAGATAATTTTTTGCATATTAGAATGGTTCGTAAAGGAAACATAAAATGATAAATAAACATAATTTTATTATAATTATTTATATATTTTTAATAGAGTTTTAAGATTTTATCATTTATTTAATGATCATTTTATAATATTTTGCTATTAGAAATATTAATTTTATTTAAACAAAAATCAAATTTATAATCATGAGCATAATAATCATCAAGTAACAATAACTAACAATTATAAATATAGAATATTGTTGAAGAAGTTTGTAAAATATTAATATAGGAACGAACATCATCAAATTATTCAATTTAAAAGCATTGTTACTTTTATTAACAATATGAAATGCGACCATTGGATTTATCTGAAGAAAATTATTTCTGTAAGATTTTTTTGATTAAAAATATACAATTTGAGTAGGATTTCTATATAAGATAGAATTGTTTAATCATAATTATTCTGTTAAATTAAAAATTGAAATATAATTCAATTTGATAACAAAATATACTCTAATAAAATTAAATTTAAACTAAAAAAATAGACAACTAACTCAATGAAAAAATATAATCAATTGAATTTTTTCTTTGTGAAATAAGGATATACAGCTCATTAAACAAAAGTTTAAGCTAGAAGACAAAACATTTCCCTCATGAAGTGAGGGTGTTACAACAAACCTATTGACTTGGCTTTCAAAGCAATGTCACACTAATAGCCTTTTAAAGAATATGTATAGATTATAAATATGGAGAAGGGTCTTTCAAACAAAATGAAGAAGATTTAGATGTAGAAATTAATTAGGTAAACTTTCTAACACATTCAAAGTGGATAACCTATTTTTCATTAATATTATTTTATATAGTAAAAAAAATTAATGTATTTAAAATATTCAACATATTATTAAGATGAATTGAATATTAATATAACAATTCTTATTTATAATAAATTTGAATAATAACAATCAATATAATATATTTTTATTTATTATATTTTATTCAAAAAAATTATTTTAAATTTATAAATATATTACATAATAATTATTTAAATTTCATTAAAAATTGTACTTTTTCAAAAAAAAATTAAAAATTAAATATACTAAACAAATATTTAATGAATATGAACAAATGACATAAAAATGGTGTCATAATACATGAGACCAATAAGAAAGACCATTGTGTAAAATAAAAGGGGAAAAAAAACCACAAAATGAATTTGGTCAAATAATTGTCCTTTCTATCTTATTTGTTCATCAATGCTTACACTTCAAAGAAAATAGACAATTTATTTGATTTAACACGATTATCATGGACTTTATGTTGTGGACATAAGAAAACAAGGAGGTATAAATAAGAAAATTATGCTTTTAAGTTTGAAAAGGAATAAAATCTAATTTTTCTACAAGTTATTTTGGAGCATTGTGTTTTTTTATTCGTTAATTCTTATAACTTAAAGTAACTAAAAACTTTGTTTGATTTATCATGATCATCATGGATCTGATGGTGAGGGCATATTTTTAAAATTAATATACAAATTTGAGATAAATAAATTGATTCATATAAGTTAATAGAAATATAAAAAATATGTGTTAAATTAAAGTAAGGGTTAAGACTCGTGCATTTTTTGATGTAAATTTATTTGATTATATATTGTGATAGAAGTTTGTTAATTAATCTATTTGAGATTGGATTATTGGTCATAAGGTTGAGATGACTAGAATTTAAGAATTTAAGTATTTAGATGGGAATCACAATAATTCAAATGTGTCCAAATTCAATTGACTCTAAAAAGTATTTACTTGGTATTATCTCAAGAATGGAAAGCATGGATAATATTAGAGAGAGAGAGAGGTCAGATGGAGAGAGTAGAGAGGGAAGGAGAGGGGGTGAGGAAGGGAGAAGTGAGAGAGAGGTGATAGAGAGATGTGATAGAGAGAAGTAGAGAGGGAAGGAGCACGGTGGAAAGATTGAGAGATGGAAGGAGGGAGGGGGAGAGAAAGAGATATAGAGGGTAGGTTAGATAGAAAGAAATAGAGAGGGAAGGCAAGTGGAAGGAAGAGAGAGATGGAGAGATAGAGAGAGGGGGGGTCGAGAAAATTAGAGAGGGGAGGGAGGGAAAGAGAGTTGAGATAGAGAGAAGTAGAGAAGGATGGAGAGAGAGAAATATGTGGAGGGAGAGAGAGAGAACGACGAGATAGATAGTGTAGACACGAAAAATTGGCCAACACACTTGATCTTGATTACTAACATCGCTTCGTCCCAAATCATATTCTCAGCTTATCATCACTTTTCATCTCTTAATTAAATAAATCATTATTTATTTAATTAGGTCTTTCTCCCCTATTGATTAAATTAATCAATTTAATTTAATTAATCATCTATCCCTCTGTAATTAAATAATTCATCTTATTTGATTAAATCCCTAAAGTCTTCTTATTAAATTGAATAAACTAAACCTTATTTGGTTTAATCTAACATTATCCCCTTTAGTTAAATAAATCAAAACATTTATTTAATTAAACCTTTCCTCTCAATTTTTGATTTAAATCAATTCATAAATTTAAATCCAAATTGTCACATCTCCTAATTCTCTCTTTAAATTAATTAATCTTTGATTAATTTAATCCTAAAACATGTCACATTCTCTAGATAATGCAACTTGCACAATAAATCAATTACTTTGATTTATTAAATTACCTATTTTCCCTCAACATGGCATATTTAGGGAATATTCCTCCAAATTCAAAAATCCCTCCAAAAGGGATGGGTTCTTCCAAAAAGGCATTCAGTGCCTCTTACATGTCCTTGGCCTTGAGCCAAGTGACACTAACTCTATTTCCCTTCCCTCTAAACATGTCACTTTCAAATTCAAATTTGGATCTCGTAGCATTTATCATGCACATTGACCAAAATAAGCTCATTCCTCCTCCAATCACATGTGGACAAGTGGCCTTCTCTCATTGGTTAGTCTTTCGTCCCACATTCACCCAAATCCTTCAATCTTCCATTCTTCAAATCTATAAATAGAGGCCTCCTCTATTGCAATATCATCCACAATTTGAATGCAAAGTTATTATCTTCACATTAGAGCAATTTCATATCATTTCTTGAGAATTTTCCATCACCATAGCTAAGTTATTGTAGGTTTTCTCAAGGAGTTCATCATTATTTTTCACCATCAACTGGATCAAATCATCAAAGCTTACAAAGG
This sequence comes from Sequoiadendron giganteum, assembly GCA_007115665.2. Lineage (NCBI taxonomy): Eukaryota > Viridiplantae > Streptophyta > Pinopsida > Cupressales > Cupressaceae > Sequoiadendron > Sequoiadendron giganteum. Next base: position 529,275,007 of record CM021107.1, on the reverse strand, counting down.
AGTTGGGAAAGGGCCAATTTCTACACATAATTGGCACCAATTCCCCCATGGGATTAAGTGTTTGAATTGCTTAAATAGATTTAATTTAGTTTCTTGTATTTTTCTTCATTTTATTTCTATTATTGAGCATTGTAGATGGATTTCATGGGGAATCCTTGTTCTTACTTGCATATGAACCTAATTATGTGTTTGTTTCTCATGTTTGTGCAGGTATAGGATTGGGGCTCACATTTTGGTGCTAGAAAGAGTGCTGATTTGGAGAAATTCATCATGTTTTTCCAAAAATCCATGGTTTTTTGACATTTTTTGTGCCTACAAGAAATTGCACCACTCACAGTCCAACGGCGCCAAACTGCACTGCTACCAGTCCAATGACGCTATATTGCACTGCTCCAAACTCCACCGCTGAAGTCTTCCTGCCCACAAAATTCAAATTTCCAAACTCAACCACAGGTTCTTAAATTACAAACTGCACCGCTGGGTCAAATAGTGCTGCAATCACGCTCTTTGTCTTGCTACAAAGCATCTCTCTCACTCTTGAGCAGTGTTATATTGTGTCGATCTCAGTCATCAGCAATGCTATATTGTGTCACTCTAAGTCATCAACGACGCTATATTGCTAGGTCGTTGGCCTTCTCAAACTATGTCACACCTGCATATTGCACCATTGGAGTTGGGTAAAAGGCAGATTTCTAATTATTTTTAACATTTTTTGGTGATGTAGGAACTTGCCAAGGTCATAACTTTTGACTCGAATGTGGGTTTTGGCTGAAATTTTATAGGCGATTTCATTATGAGGTGGCATGTGGATTGCCAACAAACATGAGTGGGTTGGTAGCCATTTTGGCATATTTTTCGAGGCTTGAAACTTTCATCTTGTCCCTCAAAATGGCAATTTAGTGTTTTTTTCTAGTTTTTTAAAAGTCGTTTTTGTTAATAACTCGAAGTTCATGTTTCAAATTTAGGATGTTAGTTTAAAATTCATCGTATCTTAGTTTTAGAAAGTTTTTGGAAAAAAACAAGACTCTCAAAGTCATGCATGCAAAATTACCAAAAATGGCAAAATCTAACAATTGTTGAAATCTACCAAAAAAGGAAATTTCTTGATCAAAAGTGAAGGAAGGAAAACGAAGGCCAAGGGTTCTTTATGATGTTATATTCTCATTGTATTAAGTGTTTTTAAACACTTTTGGGAGAGCTTATAATCCCTTTCTAAGGATTTGATTACTTTCATGCTCTTAGGACACACTAAATTTCTTTTTGGGCTCTAAAAAGAACAATACAATTTTTTTTTCAAATTTCGCAAACAAAGGGCTTAAAAAGAACTTTAGGAAAACTTAATAGATTTGGTTTAAGGATTAACAATTGAAAAAGGAAAATACCACATTTGATTTGGTTCTATAAAAAGAATTCACTTTTGTTTTGTGGACTTAAAATGAACAAGTGTTATTTTGTTTTTGTAATTGCTTACTCAAAGTAATATCATCAAAAGGACATATGCACTTCTCTCGCACCTCATGGCGATCTTGAGAATCAAAATCTCTTTTGGTGATCTTAATTTGAGTAAAGTAATTTCCTCCACATTTCATTTTGGGATTAAAATTGAACCACTCTTGCAAGTGTGAATGTGGCATATTGCGAGTGTTCTCCCTTTTTTTTTCCATGAAGGTTGATTGAACTACGGCATATGCTTGTTCACTTTTGTTTATCTTAGAGGGTCTGCCTTGTGGGAAAAATTAATCACCCGAGGGAATGACCCAACCAGGAACACACTAAATCCAAGCGACTTCCAACCGGTATATAAGTGTGGATTCTTGAGGAAAGTTTAAGAATCATGAGGATTATTTCGAAGAGAAAGGAAGCAATGGTCTCTCACCGCATGGATGGTCCCCCGTGAACGGAATTCCTGCATTAAAACCCTTGTTTAGCAAAGGCCAAAATCTTAAACTATTTGTTGGTGCAAAAGGTCGTGTCCTTTGAAGCTGCCCCACACATACATGTGGTTTTGTTGTAGAGATGAAAATTATGTCATGGGAGATTCATGGGTATTGGTGCTTGGCTAACCTGAGAAAATGAGTGCACTGTAAGGGGGAGCCTATGTGGTCAAGCATCTAATCATCCACATTGAATATGCGTAGCTAGATTTATCCAATTGGGAACCCAAAAAATATTGTCTCTTCATCCTAGGATTGTGCATGATCTTGGAAACAAAAAAAATCACTTTGCTTGGGTCTGAAAACAATTAAAAACAAATATTCACAAAAGCTTCAAAATTTCAAACCCTTTGGGGGAAACAAATACCCTTGACGAATCTAAGTGCTCTTGCTTTCCCTAGGGATTCTATCTTTAGAGTTTTCTAAGTGCTTGGGTTTAATCATCATTTGTTTTCACTAAATTCAACCTACAAAACTATGCTCTTAAAACCTTGGTTTTCATATAACATACCTTATGGGATGAAAAGGAATTGATACATAGACATTCAATTTGAAAAGAATAATCAAGAAAGTGTTTAAGGTAAAAAGAACCAAATCTAAGCAAGATAACAAACAATTTAACCACACATGTGTTTGGTCCCTTTTGAGTCATTTGGTTTGAACCAATTTTAGGGAAACGCATTTTCTTCAATATCTTGGTCTAGTGACTCTTAGGTTCATCTAGGATCAAGTCAAACACTTCACCCCATCCAAACATTTATCAAAACCCCATTTCACCAACAACTTTTGGAACCTTGGAAAACATCACTTATGCTAGACTTTTAGGCAAAATCAACATCACCTTGTTTGGCTTAACACACCTAGCCAAATTATACTTTTGTGTATGAGTTTACTCTAGGATAACAAAACTTCCTAGGGTTTACAATTTCATTATCACTTTTTTTGGCTTAACACACTTAGTCAAATTATCAAATCCATTATCACTTTGTTTGGCTTAACACACTTTGTCAAATTATTCGATCCAAAATCACCTTGCTTGACTTAACACACTTAGTCAAACTATCCTCAATCAAAATCAAATCAAATCAAGTCTTAAAGTCTAGCATTGATCCAAAGTTCCTAAAAGTTTAAACACCCATATCATTCACCCCTTTCATCCTTCATCTCATCATTGGTCCTAAATTCCTTAGAGGTTCACTTTTTGCAACAATTTCAAAACACAAGAGGAACATGGAATATAAACTTGATTTGTCCATCATGAGTAATCCAATTCAACCAAACTATCTAAGCCTTACGATGACAATTGATTTACAAAACTGGCATTTGTACAAACCATACATGGGATCATTATCTCCTCCAAATCTCAATGGTACAACAAAAGTAAGCATGCCCAATCTAAATTTTGGAACACCTTTCCCTTTGGTAGATTTAAATCAAAGTCAAAAACTTACAAATCTATCAATCAAACAATCAAGGCATGAGCCTTCCCCCTTTACCAACCATCAATCAACCAAATCTGAGAAACACCCCCTTCATAAGTCAAAGCATCATATCAAATCCTCTCATTTTTCCATCGATATTGCAACAATAGATGGAAACCATCCAAGAAACCCCAATGGCTAACACATCTATTGTTCCTCAAGTGTCCCAGGGACCAAGCACCTCAATCACACCAACCATAAATCAAACCCTGATTATCAATACAACCGCTCCTTTCATCACAATGATCAACACCATTCCCAATCCACCTCCACCACCGCCAAAACATGTGGAAAATTTATTCTTCATTGTGTTGCAAGTTGCTCGACAAGTTTCCCACCAAAAGGTGTTCCAAAACCAACAAGTTGCACAGCTAGTTGCTCAACAAGCACAAGTGCAATTATTCCCCCAACAAGCCACACAAGTTGTGCAAGCATCAAAAGCAACCCAACAAGCACGGGCTCAAGCTCAAGCCCAACACCAGGCTCAGCAGGCGCAAGCACAATACTAGGCACAATCGCAAGCAATCCATCAACAAGTCCTACAAGATTTTTAAGAACAACAACAAGTATCTCAACAGCAAACACAACAACAAGAATTGTTGGCACTGAAACAACATGACCAACAACAAGCATTGTTGGCTCAACAAAAAATGTAGGCATTACTCCCTCAGCAAAGCTTGCGAAAAATTCCCACCACAATCATTGAAAACATGATCAAGATCCTTCGACCAATGATCATGTTGAAAATGTCTCTACATCACCTAATGAGTTAGAGGACATATCTCAAGAATTTATTCCACAACATGATCAACATATTTCACCAAGGTCTAGCAATGATCCTTTCCAAAACATATGGACATCCTTTGACCTCATGACATTTGAAAAACTTCTTATTCCTAATGAAGATATCCAAGAACTCTTTATAATCAATCCATTATTTTAAATTGACCCATGTCAAGAACTTGATCCAAAGCATGTCAAAAGCAATTTTAAAATCATTTGAGATCAATAATTTGTATCTCCAAGCTACTACAATAATATAATGGACACCCTCCTATCTATACAAGATTATTACATCCACATAGCACATACTCCTCCATCTACCCATGAGATGCTTCGCATGGATGAACACGTAGTTCATTCAGAATAGGATTCCTTTACTCCTGACATTATTACACAAAAAGAGCAGGATATTGATTCCTACAGTCAAACTAAGCTGACAACATTAGGATCATATATATCCCAAATTCAGATTGAGGACATCATGTATGAAGATATCCAGTATTATCCACTAAAGGAAACAGGTCATACATAATAGGATATTCCAGATTCAACAGAGCAATAAATTGAAATGATGTCATCTGCAGTGGTCATTTTTCAAAGAATGCATTCTGAATAAGACATCTCAAAATAGGGAGAATCAAAGAACAAAGATGCTACAACCACCATATTGGGGGCAACTTCGTCTAAAGCAAACGTCAACATAGGGGGCACGAAGGATCCTTATAATGGAATCAGTGCCAATACTACAATTAGCTACATCACGAATCTTCATCCACCCATCACCCCATCCACGAATTGGGACCAACATCAAAAGGAAGATTTGAATCAAAACACAAAGAACATTATCAAAGAAAAAGAAGCTAAGAATCATATCAGACAAATCAAATACATATGGATACCAAAAAATACAAAGAAAGATGATCCCTATCATACTCCATTAGTCAATGAAACTATGGGGAAAAATTAAAAAGGGGAAAGTATCCATCAAAGAGGTCCACAAAGAAAAAAGCAGGCTTCTCGAACAACATACAAATTATATCGAGTTTTTGGTCCTAATTCCATACACACTTTCGTATCCACCCATCATTTCTCATATTCCCAAGTTTGGAGAGTCAAAGGTTTCGAACTATCAACCAATCCATATTTTATTCCTAAACATACTCCATCCATGCCTCCATGCATGATATCCAATTCTCACATTGGCCATGTGTTGGCAACTACCCTTCATCATAAGGATTTAGAAGGCACTCTATCGCGATGTGTGCACAAAGACAAAGTTAACTTCGGTATCAACAAAGCAGATCAAAAATCTCGAAAGTTGCTTCAAGTTCACGTATCTTCTTCAAGCAAGATATAAATGGCACATTATGAAAAAGGCACCTACATCAAGATCACCAGGTGATTCAACATGAGCTTAAAATATTTCATATAAAAACAAACAAACAAACAAAAATACAAAAAATACAAAAATACAAAAATTAGAAAAAAGATTAAAAACAGTAAAGAAAACAATCATCCTCTAGTGAAAACCACTTCGGTGGCGCCTTGGACAAGTACCATGCTGTAAACTTGGAAAACATGCATCATGTGTACAATTGAGCACCTACGTTTACATGTTGAATAGAAAGCATCTTATCGCATCCAAAATGAAGCCAACATTCTATCCATATCATCTAGTCATCCATGAACCATTTGCCATCTATCCACCTTATCTTGATCTTGATAAAAATTTGGTGCACACTTTACACTTTTTTATGGTAAACATCTTGACATGGGTCATTTTCATTGATCCCATCCTACCCAACGTTATCTGAGCCAGGAAGCACTATCCAAATGAGCATCCTTTCTTTGAAAAACTTATCTTATTGCAAGATAATCCTTGGAATCCTTTGTATTATTACCATATTCATTCACCTATCCAAGAATCCACCCATGGCCTTTCAAACATTGCTAGACACTAGCGGCTGATATTTACATATTTCTTCAAGAATAAATCTTGATCTATATCCTCCAACTTATGTGGTGATTCAAACATTGGAAAACATGAAATTAAATTGGTCAAGCATTTATGAGCACCAATCCAAACCACTAGCCTATGGAATATTTTGACGAGATGATGTTCCTTATCAAGTTTTATCTTTCATCGACCATCAATCTGAACAATCCATATCAGTTGCATCTAATGTGTACTTCAATGTCACATCAAATCATTCAAATGAATTTTGTTTCACAACCAAGCTTCAAAATCCTGATCAATCAAATCCAATCAATTCATCATCATCCTCGTGTTGCTTAACACTATCCTTGCATTGTTGTGTATCCTCAACAATGTTATCATTATCAATCCATCAATCTAATCAATCAATCTTAGCTTGGTTTTCAACAAAATCCCAAAATAGAGCATTGATATCATATCCATATCCAAATCGTCAAAATCATGCAAAAATCCAAAAACATCCAAATCATTCAAAATTCAAAACATGTCAAAAATCTTAAAAAATCAAAAATCTTTCTCATCCTTTGAATCAAGTTTGCATCAGTCAAACTACATGGTCTCTGCGTGTATAACGTAGGTAAGGCTAATATATGGATCAGTTCCTGAGACCCCTAGGATGGGTCTTTAAGTTAGTCTCTTCATTGTAAAATCTCAAAAATCCAAAAAAAAATTGAAAAATAAAAAAAAGCCTCAAAACATCTTAAAAAAATTTCAAAAACATCCAAATATCTAAAAACCCAAAATGGTGCACCTATCTCATCTCATCTCACTTTCACCCGCAATAATCACCATTCATAATAAATCAATTGTCGCCTTCATCCTTTGGTGATTTAGTCGAAATCAAGTCTAGCAGGTTCAAAAGTGAACACCTAATTGTCAAAGTCTCAAGTCTAGGTTAGTAAGCAAGCAAGTTGATCAACTCGGAGTATCAATAGATTATCATCCAATCAATCTCATCAAAACCCTGATCACAACATTTCCTAGGATGCATCATTCCCACGATGGACATCAGCATCAAGTATCACCTTAGTTTAGCTTTGGCTAGTGGTACGAAGAACATTAGCTTGTTCATTTACTTTATCTAGTCTTTTTTGACTTATCTTATTTTGTGCTCATTCTAAGGACCTCTTGATGATGCCTAAACAAAACAGGTTTAGAGAGAAAGGAATGAGGCAATGATCATTATCTTTTTGTTTTTTGTGCTTGTTGGATATTCTTGTAAAATAACTTGGCGAATACTTTCTTTGTTAGGTGCATCCTAGCAAGGTTTATGTATGTCAAGTGTGAACAGGAATACTTCTATTTGTTTGTCAATTCAAACTCCATCGTACTAGGTACAACACCATCCTGGTTCTTAATACCTTGATGCATCGTACCTACGTGTGTTATCAAACATAAAGTAATTGGCCCTTTGAAAATCCCAACTCCTAGTAAGAAAATCATCATCATCATCATCATCATAGTGTAGTCTTGTGGATCCTCCTTCCATCTATCTTATTCTTCTTATTCTTCTATCTTTACTAACATTTCTATCTAAAGTAGGTGTGAGATCTCAAAATATACATGAAGCTACCCATGGCAAATGACTATCTATACATCATCATAATTATCTACATCAAAGAATTAGCTTTCGTCCTCTTATCAATAGAACCACTCCTCTCGCATTTTATCACGATCTCAATCGGAAAATCAAACATTTCTCCTCGATCTCTCGAGGGGGAAATATACTAGCGTAATCCTTCTCATTGGGGCAGTAGGGGGCATCTGAAAAATCAAGAAATTTTTTACTTTTGATCTCAGCAAGGTTATTCTTTGAACCAATGCAACAAGTGCATTGCTTCAAAGAGGGGCAAAATGTAGACATGAAAAATTGACCAACACACTCTATCCTGATTATTAACATCGCTTCGTCCTAAATCATATTCTCACCTTATCATCACTTTTCATCTCTTAATTAAATAAATAACTATTCATTTAATTAGGTCTTTCTCCCCTATTGATTAAATTAATTAATTTAATTTAATTAATCCTATATCCCTCTTTAATTAAATAATTCATCTTATTTGATTAAATCCCTAAAGTCTTCTTATTAAATTGAATAAATTAAACCTTATTTGATTTAATCTAACATTATCCCCTTTAGTTAAATAAATCAAAACATTTATTTAATTAAACCTTTCCTCTCAATTTTTTATTTAAATCAATTCATAAATTTAAATCCAAATTTTCACATCTCCTAATTCTCTCTTTAAATTAATTAATCTTTGATTAATTTAATCCTAGAACATGTCACATTCTCTAGAGAACGCAACTTGCACAATAAATCAATTACTTTGATTTATTAAATTGTTTATTTTCTCTCAACATGGCATATTTAGGGAATATTCCTCCAAATTAAAAAATCTCTCCAAAAGGGACAGGTACTTCCAACAAGGCATTCAATGCCTCTTACATGTCCTTGGCCTTGAGCCAAGTGAGATTAACTCTATTTCCCCTCCCTCTAAGCATGTCACTTTCAAATTTCAAATTTGAATCTCATGGCATTTATCATGTACATTGACCAAAATGTGCTCATTCCTCCTTCAATCACATGTGGACAAGTGGCCTTCTCTCATTGGTTGGTCTTTTCCCACATTCATCCAAATCTTTCAATCTTCCATTCTTCAAATCTATAAATAGAGGCCTCCTCTATTGCAATATCATCCACAATTTGAATGGAAAAGTTAATCTTCACATTAGAGCAATTTCATATCATTTCTTGAGCATTTTCCATCACCATAGCTAGGTTATTACAGATTTTCTCAAGGATTTCATCATTGTTCTTCACCATCAAGTGGATAAAATAATCAAAAATTACAAAGGAGTTGGGAAAGGGCCAATTTCTACACATAATTGGCACCAATTCCCCCATGGGATTAAGTGTTTGAATTGCTTAAATAGATTTGATTTAGTTTATTGTATTGTTCTTCATTTTATTTCTACTATTGAACATTGTAGATGGATTTCTTGGGGAATCCTTGTTCTTACTTGCATATAAATCTAATTATGTGTTTGTTTCTCATGTTTGTGTAGATGTAGGATTGGGGTTCACAGGTAGAAGTAGAGAGGGAAGGAGAGTGAGAGAGAAAGAGGGGATAGAGGTAGTTCTTGAGCTCAAGGAGAGAGATTCAGAAAAAGAGGGGAGATAGTGAGAGAGAGAGGTCTAGAGTATAAGAGATAAACAATGAGAAAGATAGAGAAAAAGAGAGAAATATGATACAACTTATTGATTATTGAAATTTGATGTCTTGACTATTGAAATTTGACATGTTGATTACTGAAATTTGATTCATTCTGAAAAATTATAAGATCTTCCAAAAACTAGAATTTGTATTATAACTCCAAGAGATTCGAAACCACTCTCAAACATCCTAAAACTATATACATAAAATATAGCTTAAATTATAAGAAATTAAATATCCATATGTAAATGTTTATTTCATGTATATAGTTTCCTTGGCAGAGGCAAAGAAAGAGAAAGACATAAAAATAGAGTTCAAAAGTGCATTCCAAAAGTCATTCTTCACATTTGACGAGCGACAAATTTAGTTCTATCCAAATTAATTTCATCATTTGGCGAGCACAAAATTTTGTGCTCGTCAAATGATGAACTTCATTTGGCTAGTGCCAAATTTGGCACTCGCCAAATGAGTTGCATTTTGAAATATCAAGCCTTAGGCTCGGTAATTCAAGCCATTTGGTGAGCACCAAATTTGGCACTTACAAAATTTGGTGCTCGCCAAATGGTTATTTTGGGTAAATAAAAAAAAGTGGCATCTTTTTTTTATCACAACTGGGTGCACTTACCCATGTGCAAAAAAAAATGAGGGGCCAAAAAGTGGCCAAAAGATATTTTGGATACCAAATAAAATATATTGTGCTTGCATGATAAAAAAATAGAACATGTTTTCAGTATAATGAGGGCATACAAAGGCTAGCTCACATTATAAGTGTGAACATAGTTATATTTGATTAATTTAAACCTAAACACACTTATGCTATAAAACACTAATTATAATTTGAGCATATTGTAATATCATAATTTTATAATACATGAGTACATCAAAACTAACATAAAACAAAAATAATTATATTTTCATTCCATCATGCTCAAACCACCATAATTAAATTAGAAATCACCACCAAACATCTCATACCTTTTATCTTTCCAAATATATAATAAAACAATATTTTTTACTTATTCTTCCTATAATATCAACATATATGTAAAAAGGACAATAATTATACACAAAAAATGGTGGATTTTTTACTGTTAGTATTTACAGATGGTGTGGGTGTTGGAGTGGTGTTTTGGGCTGCAAGATGATGTAAGGCTAGTGCCAACAAGTTTGGATGAAGATTTGGTTGAATTTGGTGGTGGTTTTTTTGTTTAAACCACCTAACCGTAGTGGGGTATCACATGGAGGACTTCTTCCTAAGGTGGATAAAAAAGGTGTGTATCATAATGTCAAAAGAAAGCTCTATGTGGATTACCATCCACAATTTATTAATCAATAAATAGATCACATGATCCTTGAGCAAGCTATCTTTCTATAAAAATTGTTGGGTATTTCTTCTTTAGTGTCACTTGTGGGATCTTCAATTCAAGCAAAAAATCTCCCTGGTTGTGTTTAAGGATGACCCTAGTTCAAGTGAGTTTTAGAGTAATATCCCTGACTCTATGGTTAACAAAATAATCTCTAAGATGAATAATTCCATGGTGGGTAAGTTCTTGGGCTTTAAATAAGTGGAGGATTAAAGGTCATCTAGAAATTGTTGTGATGCTTAAGGGTTTCTTTTCCTTTTCCTTTTACCTGTGAGGAAGACCTTTGTAATGCTCTACTAGTGACACATGGTTTATTGGAAAGTCATCTCTAGCCCTAAAGAGATGGGAGCTAGGATTTGATCCTACTAATAGTGAATTTAATGTTTCCCAAATTTTGGTAAGGTTACTATGATTGTTGATGGAATTTTGAGATGACGAAGTCTATAAAGGAATTGATTTTGTCTTTGGCTAGTTACTAGTCATTGACCCTATGACTTGTTCAAGGTGCAAGCTTGTTTTTACAAGGATGTGTGTTTGTGTGGAGATTCATTTTTCATTCCCTCTTCAATCCTCATCAAATCCAAACTTGGGTGTTGGAAACAAGCTATGGATTTTAATTTGTTTCCCTTTGCATTCTTTAAATTCAAAAAAAATGGGTATTGGGTGAAAAATTTCCTTGATCAACCCCCAAAAAGATCACAAAATATTTGGAAGAAAAATGAATTAATCTAAAGTTTAGAGGAAGATTTGATGTCCCCCCAATGGAAGAAAAATCGGTAGCTAACCATAATTTTAATGGTGTGGGGGAACCCCTTATCATGAGAGTTTGGATAATATTGGGGATCAACAACTTTCCCTCCTGACTGTGTACTTATTAGTGGAACCTCTTTGGGGGTAGAAAATACTTTGGGTGTGGATTCCTCTTCCTTAGAAAGTGAGAGGGAATTGTGGCCCAACAAAAAATCTCAAAAAATTGAACAAGAAGCTCCTTCCCTTCGAGATGAGTTATAGGACTTTCACAATCTCCCCCTCTAGGTTAATCACCTCTAGCCACTTTTTAAATAAAATCTCTATGGTTTTGGTGAAGGAAGCTCTACCTGAGACTAAGGCCCCACTCCTTTAGAACTAGAAAACATCCACAATGGGTAATAATAACAAGGTTCTTTCTTCCCCAACTAATGGAAAAGGAAAATAAGTGAATAGAAAGGTCTAAGTGAGGAATAGGAAGATTACAAACTATGTCTAAGACACAAAGAACCTAGGAAGGAATTTTTTTGCAAGAAATACCAAGGAAAGAGATATTAAAAAGTACATCATAGATGATTTGTGGAAAAATCATCATAAAATTATACTAGAAAATCACCCCTATTAAGATAATAAAATTATCTCTTAGAATGTTAGTGCCAAAATAATCCACATAAGTAAGATCTCTCAGCTAATCTAGTTAGGGAAAACAAATCAAATGTTTTAGGTATGTGCAAGATCATGGGGATCCAAAAAGTGGCAATGAGGAAAAAAAATCCATTTTTAATTGCTTGAAATCGCGAAAAAAAAATGTTGAGTTTTTGTATGGGTCAGGTACAATATTCGAATATCCATTTTGTTTTTCAAAAAAATGGGTTCTTGCTTTCCAAAATGGGTATCCATTTTGAAAAAGACCTTAAAAACCCACTTTAGTAAAATGGGCATAACTTTTGTGTTTCTTATCAAAATTTTGACTTTCTACAGGCATTGGAAAGGTGATTGATAGCTATATGCAATGGATTAGGTGGTATTTCTATATTTTACACCAAAAAATTATAATTATTTGAACTTCATATTTCATTTTTTAAACTTCAAATGCTCACTACTTTCACATGCAAAGTCTTATTTACATGATTTTTTTGTAACACTCGTCTCAAAATACTTGAAACATTAGAAAAATTAATGAAGAATAAAATATTTATATTTTTTGTAGCAAGGAGATGAAAAAACCTTCATAAATCATCATATCTCTTTGTCCCTTTCTCTACCTCTCTATATATCACTATGCCTCCCCTTAAGCTCTAGACCTATCCCTCCCTCCTTTATTCTCTCTTTGTCCCTTTTTATACCTATCTTTCTCACTCTTTCTCCTTGAGATCTCTCTCTCTCACTCTCCATCTCCCCTCTCCCTCCCTCTCTCTCCCTCTCACTCTCCATCTCCCCTCTCCCTCTCTCTCCATCTCCCCTCTCCCTCTCTCTCTCCCTCCATTTGAAGTCTATCTTCCTCTTAAGTCTCTCTCCCTCTTAGGTCTCTCTCTCAAGTCTCTCCAACTCCCTCTCTCCCTCTTAGGTCTCTTTGTCTCAATTATCTCCCACTCCCCCTCTCTCTCAATGTCTCACTCACACTCACACTCTCTCCCTCTCCCTCCCTCCATCTCCCTCTCTCCCTCTCAATTTTCTCTCTCCCTCCCTCTATCTCTCTCTTTCTCTCTCCCTCTCAAGTATATCTCTCTCACACTCCATCTCCCTCTTAGGTCTCTCTCTCTCTCCCTATCTCTCTCACACTTCATCTCCCTCTTAGGTCTCTCTCTCTCTATTCCCTACCACTCCCTCTCACTCTCCATATTCCTCTCTTCTTGTCTCTCTCTCCATCCCTTTGAACTCATTCTCTCTCTTTGGGTGATCCCACAATGTTGGTTTACAATTTATGGAAGATTCTGATTTTTGATAAAATCACATATTTTTAGAAAATATAATGATTTAATCCTTAAGAATTTCCATTTTAAGTATTCCAATTGAAGAGGTTTTGATCAAACCCCCTTGGATAGAACTCTGTTAGTTTTAAACCATACTATAAGAGAGGGGGACCAACCACTACAAGGCCCCAGGTCATGAAAGGCTGAGAATAATATGGCTTCCCTAATTTACCTCAATTTTCAAGGTTGTTAGGATGGATGGGATGAGAATGATGAGGACAATAAGGTCCTTCAATCACTCTACAAACCCGAGAATTGAAAGGATACTAGGCGAGTCAATTTTTAGGATCAAATCTATGTCTCGGATAGCTCTCTATCTGAGGATAGAAGTGCAGTTCTAGGACAACAAAGTGGTGTGTTGGCGTCTCTCGGGTGCGTTGGTGTTCATATGGAAAAACAACCATAGAGACAAGGTCTAACCTCTAAAATATAGGCTAATAGCCTAGTTTAAGAACTTCTAAAGGTATAAAATAAGACAATGAAATACAAAACATAAAGATGAACATGATAAAGAAAGTAGATTCAAGGGTGACAAAGATGATCTCACACAACAATCCTTTCGCCAACGTGCTCCAAGATCTCTCCACCTACACACAAAAAAAAAGAGAAATTTTGGGGGGTTGTATAGTGATCTACCTCAGTCAGAGCCCCATTTTGGTGTTTCCACCTCCACAAATAGCCAAGCTTGCAATGATGTAGAAATAAAGCGATAAAAAAAGAATCCAAGAAAAGTACACCAAAAACACTACAAAATAGTACATTCTTACTCAACCAAACAATAGAGAAGATGAGAGGAGCTTACCAACTTCATCCAAAGCACTCAAGGCTAGTGGAGGACAAAGATGAGAGGAACTCAAGCCTCTACTGCAATAGATTTGTCTTGTACTTGCTCTATCAAAGTGGTGGAGTGATAGACTTGTTACTATGAAGTGTGAAATGCTGCTACAAAGCTTGTGGATGAATGCTCAAAGTGTGGAGAGATTGTTTAAACTTGTGAAGAAGATCACCAAGAGATCTCATAAACTTGAAAATGGATGAATGAGATGAGAAAATGAAGGAAGAATGAAAGAAACGGTCATATTCAGGTCGGCCAGCCAAAGAAAGGCATTACACTTCAACTTCTAATAAGAAGTGTAACGTTTCTGTAGACTCCAGTTGTAGGAATCTGCCAGAGATGTAAGTGCACCACGTGGACGTTTTCACGTTGCACAGGCATCCCCAATAGAAACGTCTCTATTGACACACAAAATGGGAGCCAAGTGTGATGTGAACAGCAGGCTTATGTGGAATTAAGCCTGTAAGTTTAGTTTTCTAAAGTGTAAAGGGGTGAAAGGGGAATTTTCATTAGGGGTGCAAATTTTCTCCTATACATTTTTCCCCCACTTTAGCAAGCACGAATACTAGTGAGTGCTTCGATAAAGTAGATCAAAGGATAAATAAGGTTAGAGATGTATACTTGTACCGAAGAGGAAGTAGATCATGATTTGGTGAACCCAAAAGTGCAAGAAAGGGCTTCATAGTTGTGCAGAACTATAAATCTGAAGAATGAAAGTGACTCACAAGACTACAGACCTGCAAGGGAGGTATCCTCCAAGAACTCTCACATGAAGGAAACCAGGAAAGTGCTTTATAGACCCATAGAACTACAAGGGAGGTATCCCCCAAGAACTGTCACATGAGGGAGACTGAATAGAGGGGACTTCGCAGAGTCAAGGAGGGTGACATGTTTACCCACTAATAGAACATGTCAGGAAGCGATTGCATAGGCCACTAAATGGATAGTCACATAGACCATCACCAAGTTGGAATACTTTCAAAGGGCTCCCTCGGGAACCCTTCAAAAGGAAGAGGGGTCCACTCAATGGATGCAATGTTTGAAAGGTAAGGTCTGGTCAGGTTGCCCCCAAGCTAGATGCAAGGACGTGAATTAGATCTAGTCGGGTTTCCCTCGGGCTAGACATAAATATGTGAAGACCGGTCTAGTTGAGTTACCCTCGAGCTAGATGTAATAGAGCTCATTAGAAATAGAAAATTTTGAAGGGGTCCCTTGGGAACCCGACGTGAAGAAAGGGGGTCCACTCAAAGGATGCATTATTCAAAAGCCAACGCCTTCTTTCTCAAATCAATTCATCATCAAGGAATCCTTTTGAAAGATGTTCACTTCATCAAGAAATTTAAAATGAAGGATATCCCCCCATACAAGGGGAATATCAAAGGTATTCCCGCTTCGGAGGAAGGTTTCCAAGTCTTTTCTTTATGAACCCATGATGAAGGAAACATGTTCTATTAGGGATTCAAGTCAAGAATGCAATTCTAACAAAGAAGTGTGTAAAGGGGTCTTTGAGAAAATATTCATTTGGAAATGAATGAGTTTTCTAAAGACCAAGTAATGTAGAAGTGGCATTGTCACACATGAAAGGGACAAATCAAACAAAGAAGAGAGAAATATAAAGAGAAAGAAAAAGGAAAGAGAACATGAACAAAGGGCACAAGGGGATCTGGTTTCATGGGGTCAGATCTACCTTTATTTTTATGTATAATAGGTAACTATGGGGTGAGGTGAAATATCATCAATCCCCAAACAGATCAGGAAGAATGCATAGAAGATAAAGTAAAAAATAAAAAAATGGGTCAACATGAAAGGAAGCCTAAATGCCCCCAACGCTTTGCATCATCCCCAATTTTTTTGAAATTCAATCACAAACATGGAAGAATGATGATACACATAGAAGAAGGTTTACAACACAAACACCATGCCTATATCCAAGCACCAACACGGGTGACAAGGGTCATCCAGGCACATATAGTACGATCACGAGGGAACACATCACAACACACACATCTAATCTAAATATCAAGAAGAGGGTCTCCCCCTAACACTAGTCAACCAAGAGGTCATCAGCTTCCAACTCTACATCATCATAGGGGGAGGATGATGATCCTATAGTGGTGTAATGTTAAGGGGAGGAGCTTTTGATCCTCCTGCAACAAGGGCCAAGGAAGATGCACCTGTGAGGTCTCCATCGCTCAACTCTTGTGGGTATAAGGTCAATGACCTTGCGAAGATCATTGACAAGGTCAAAACTTCATCCACTGAGTTAAAAACATACACTTGATGGGAGTGCCATGTTTCAATTTGGTGGATGGAGGATTTTGTACCCAAGGTTCACCGTCAAGCTCACCGAGGGATTAGAGAGCGGTGATGAACTCGAGAGAGGCTGGGACTGGTTCTGTCACTAGGACATAACAAGTCAAGACAGGACCACATTTTGAGGAAGATGGGATCCTCTTACATCCTTTGTTGCTAGAGGGACCATTATCTACCTTTTTCTTCATCGGAGGAGGTGAACTCCTCATGGATGAAGCAAGACGGATAGAGGGAGAGGAGGAAAGAACCGTAGTAGATACCACCAAAGTTTCAATAATATCTATGGGCTTAGGAAAAGGTGAGACAAATAGAATGGATGTCAACAAAGTCAGATCCATGGAGGGAGCAATGAACACCTGCACCTTTCCAGGAACGTATGTGCTTGCAATGGAAGCTGGAAGTGATATAGAGTTATTTTGGACATAAATAGTAGGGAAGATAGAGGAGGACATGACAGGAGGTCCTAATGCAAGAGTGTTCATCTCCTCTTCTTTCTTCTGTAAGGCGGTTTTCTCGGCTAGAAGAGCCTTTTGTTGGCACTTGCACTCACGTGCAAGGTGGTTTTTGAAACTCTTTCACCCAGAAGTTGGGGTTTGTGAAGGAACGGGGGGCTCCTACTCAGCCATGGGAGTGTCCTCCAGAGTTATTTATAGCAGAGGGACAAAATCTTAGATGGGAGTAGGAGGAGTAGGTTCAGAGATGGCAGGAGGAATCGACTCTAGTGCCTTAGCACCGGCCCTCCTTTCATTTGCAAGAACGGTAAGGGATCGTGGGGCCAATTCTCTTCTCGAACCTTTATTTTTGTTGTATAAATATCCTAATCTTAAGTCTATGCCAAGCAAACACCATCAGACTCAATGGGTAGAAACTAGGCTTATTCACCCAATACTCTTCCCAAGAAAGGGGAGTAGACGAGGGAACTTGATAAGGAGTAAGCTTCTCCTTTCCCTTTCAGGAGGAGGCAGCTAATTTCTCTACTAAAAAAAGGGTTAACTTCAATTGTCCCTTGCCTCCAGTCTTATACTTCACATAGTTCTTATAAAGCAGGTTCATTTTGGGTGGAAGTGGACTGACTGGAGTGAGCCAAAGGTGATCTAATGAATACTCCCCATGGGACACCATAGGTTGGTACCCAGTATCATGCATCATGTGCACAACACCTTCATGGGAAAACTTAAGGCACTTATGAATCACAAAGGTGATCCCATTCATGCAAGCCAGCCAAGGTATCCCTAGCTTCACTCTAAATAGGTTTGACTCGGGAATGACATCAAAGACCACGCCTACAATCCTAGGTCTGACCAGGACAGACAACGTTATCATTCCATAGGGTTTTAGAGCAAGACCATCATGCATACGGATGATGGATTTCATTTTTTCATATTCCTCCCTTTGCGGGGAGTTTAAGAATAGAGTCTCCTTTGTGATCAAATTCACTCTACACATGGGATCGACTAAGACCCCTATCATAATTTTGTGATTAGCAAGCAAGAATGTAGATTGGAGAAGGTTTTTCATTTGTTGGTACATCTTGCGAAGTGAATGTTATATCCAACGAGCTGGTCACAAGATGACCATAAGGGGTAAAAATGACCATGTTATCATATGCTTCAGGGTAAGAGATAGAATTAGAGGGATTGATAATCATGTTAGTAGAATGTGACAAAAATGGGTTTGTGTATATCTTCAATTCATTATTAGCTTTTGCCACTGATTTTTTTGTGTTTCGCTTACTTCCATCAAGATGAATAGTACCACCCTCGATGTGATCCTATACCTCATGATGCAAGCGCATGTAGCATTTGGTATCATGTTTGTTAACTCAATGGTATAGATAATAGATATTTGCTTCATACCAATTATGATATGGTTCCCTGACTGGTTTCAGAGTTGGTAAGTTAACGATCTTATCCTTCAACAACTTCTGTAAGATGGAAGAATACGATTTTGAAAACTTCATGAACTTTCGGTCATGCCTGAGGTCATTTTTATTCACAGCGGCTACTAGGTTTGCAATAGCCTTTCCTTTTCCAAAGATTGATATAATGGAATTTCCATGTGGATGGGAGCACGAGGAAGATCCCCCAAACTGAACTACCATTTTTTGGTACTCCCGTAGGGTCGCACACAGATGTGCAAAAGAAGGGTATTTCATAAGGGCGAACTTCTCTTGCCAAGTCCTTTGTAAGTTCCCTATGAACACCTTCTTCACATCAGATTCTGGTAACATGTATGATATTTGTGAAAAGAGCGCTTGATATCACACTATAAAATCAATAATCTTCTCATTATCCCCTTGTTTACATCAAACAAGGTCAGAGAAGGTCATCTTAGCCCCGATGTTGGTTTGGAACCATTGTAGGAACTGGTTCACAAGCTGATCAAATGAAAATATGTATTTTTCGGACAAAGAATAGTACTAATCGAGCATTGTATCCTTGAGGGATTGAGGGAACAATTTTTCCATCAATGCATCATGGTAGAAGAAGTTTGTACATAAGGCATTAAAGGAGGACACATCTGTCTATGGGTCCCCTTTGCCATCATATTTCTTGAATTTAGGAATCTCCATTCCTTGCGAGAAAGGAGTGTTCATAATTACTACCGACAAGGGGCTATGTCAAAAGAAGGGCTGAAAAAAGGCTAGGCAGAAGCCTAGTAGAGGCTCGCCAGCTGGTTTTGCATCTTCCCTAAATTTTGAAGAAGGGTATTCATAATCGGATCGTTAGAAGGTATAGGACCAATTGAACCACTACCAAAGCCACCGTAAGAACCACCATTGTGACTTCCATCGAGGCCACCACTAATGCCACCGCCACTAGTGTGACCTCTATCGAAGCCACTGCCACTTCCAAAGCCACTACCATGACCTCCACTAAAACCACCTCTGCCAGTACCACCTCCACAACCGAAGTTTCCACCACCAAAGGCGATGGGAGGGGTGAAGTGAAAATCAAAAGGGTTCTTGTTTACCTTGATGGTTTCAGAACTTTCAGAAGTGGCAGGGATCTTGATTGAAGGGATCGTATTGGCCATGTACACAGATGTGGGAGGTATTGATAACTTTATTTGTCTCTCGTGTTATTCAAAGGAGCTACCTTGTACCATGATACCATGGTTCGAAGGAGTGGACACTTCAGCCAGACCATCAAGACTAGCCAATAGTTCCACGCCTATTCAATCTTTTCCCACCATGTACTTTATTTCACTAATAACTTTTGTAGCCCTACCCAACTTCGGGTTTTTTTCCAGGTGATTTTCTAATGCCCCCAATCCCTTGCTTAGACTAGTGACATATTCGAAGAGGATTTTGGAAGCTTCATGCTTGTCTACAAATGATGAGGTTTGTGATGTAGGAGGGTAGGTACACAATCAGTTTCATCAAGAAATCTAGACTCACCCCATGGCACATACTCATGTGTGGACAGGTTGACTGCATAACCAAAGAAAAGAGAAGTAGTGAAACTAGAAGATACCTTCATCTTCTCCATCGAAAGGTGTTGTAGAATTATCCTAACAATATTTCTAGAGATCGTAGACTGGGTTGTGATTCTCATAAACCTTCATAACACATAGGAGTGCAACAATCAAAGGGTATAAGAGAAAAGGCTGAGAACACCAACAAATGAAAAAGACATTGGTTCATGTTAGGTTCACCAAAAATGTAAGAGGGAGATCAATCACTACAAGGCTGAGATCAGTATGGCTTCCCTAACTTACCTTAGTTTTCAAGGGTGTTAGGATGGATGGGATGATAATGATGTGGACTATAAGGTCCTTCAATCACTCTACAAACTTGAGACTTGAAAGGAGACTAGGTGAGTCAGTTTTCATGGTCAACTTTGTGTCTTGAATAGCTCTTTGTCTGAGGACATAAGCGGGGTTCTGGGATGACAGCATGATGCGCTGGCATCTCTCAAGTGCACTGGCATCCATACAGCCAAAAAACCACAGAGACAAGGTATAACCTCTATAAGACGGACTAACAGCCTAGTTTAAGAACTTCTAAAGGTATAAAATAAGACAATGAAATATAAAACGTAAAGATGAATGTGATAAAGAAATTAGATTATCACAAGGATGATGAAGATGATCTCACACAATAATCCTTTCGTCAGCTTGCTTCAAGATCTCCCCACCTACACATATAAAAGAGGGAAAATTTTGGGGGTTGTATAAGGGTTTGTCTTAGTCAAAACCTTGTTGTGGTGTTTCCACCTCCACGGATAGCCAAGATTGCAATGATTTATAAATAAATCGATAAAGAAATAATACAAGAAAATTACACCCAAAACACTACAAAACAGTATTTTCTTACTCAACCAAATAATATATAAGATGAGAAGAGCTTACCACCTTCGTCCAAAGTGCTCAAGGCTAGTGGAGGAGAAAGATGAGAGGAACTCAAGCCTCTGTTGCAATGGATTCATCTTGTGCTTGCTCTATCGAAGTGGTGGAGTAATATATTTGTTGCTATGAAGTGTGAAATGTTGCTACAAAGCTTGTGGATTAATGCTCAAAGTGTGGAGAGATTATGTAAAATTGTGAAGAAGATCACCAAGAGATCTCATAAAATTGAAAATGGATGAATGAAATGAGAATATGAAGGAAGAATGAAAGAAAGGTCATATTTGGGTCAGCCAGCCGAAGAGAGGTGTTACACTTCAACTTCCAATAGGGTGTAACATTTTTGCAGACTCCAACCGCGGGAATCTGCTAGGGACGTAAGTGCGTCGCGTAGATGTTTGCATGCCACGCAGGCGTCCCCAATAGATTTGCCTCCATTGACACACAAAATGGGCGCAAAGTGTGATGTGAACAGTGGGATTATGTGGAATTAAGCCTCTGATTTTGGTTTTCTAAAGTGTAAAGGGGTGAAAGGGGAATTCGCATTAAGGGTGAAAATTCTCTCCTATACACCTATCAAAATGTTAATAAAAAACCATTTTTGATTTACCTTTTGGGGGATCAGATGGATTCATTTAAATTTTATTTTTTGTAAGTGTGTAGTCCTTATTATAAACTTCCCAAAAAGTATAATTTTAAATAAGTTTAATTTTATCATTATATTTATTTTTTATTTCTTGTGATTGTAAGTTTTTCACCAAAAATCAAGCTCTCTATTCTGCACATGTGAAAATATAGAAGATTATCAAAAAAAGTTGAAAAATATGAGTGCACCAGATATTGAAGTCCTTGATCCAACAAAAAAAAATTGAATTTTGATACGTACAAAAAAATTTATGTTATGCGGTCCACCTATGTCTAAATTGTAGTTGGTTTGACTTCGAAACTTGATTAAGGAAAAAATATTCAATAAAACACTATGAAACCAATTGGAAGCACTAGATATCGTAGTTACAAATCTAAATTCAAAAAAAATAGAATTTTATCCTTTATGGAAAAAAATTCATGTGCTATACGGTGAGCATCACTCCTTAAAAATGATGTTTATTGAAAAAAACTAGTTTTCAAAGGAGATGGAAAAATAAGTGCAATCTGATTCCAAAAATTTTGAAACAAAATATATTTAGAATCTACAGAAAAAAAATTCACAAATCATTGGTTTACATCATCTTCAAATTCCTCACGGTTTATCTGCTATAGGTATATGAAAGTGAATATTTAGTTAGAAAAAATTAGTTCAATTTGGTCAAAAATTGTAAACCAGTATTGTGGGATCACCTCTCTCTCTCTCTCTCTCAAGTCCCTCCCACTCCCTCTCTCTCCCCCCTCCCTTTGAAGTCTCTCTCCCTCTCTCTCCTCCCTCCATTTTAACTCTCTCTCTCTCTCTCTCTCTCTCTCTCTCTCTCTCTCTCTCTCTCTCTTCTCTCCCTCCCTCTCTCTCTCTTCTCTCATGTCTCTCTCACTCTCTCTTAGTCACACTCTACATCTCCCACTCTCTCTCTCACACACACACTTTATCTCAATCTATCTCTTCATCTCCCTCTTAGGTTTCTCTCTCCTAATCTATCTCTTCCTCTCTCCTTCCCTCTCTCCATCTCAAGTCACTCTCCCTCTCTTGCTATCTCTCCCCATCTCAAGTTACTTCTAAGGGAGAGAGAGAGATAAATAGAGGGAGGGAGGGAGGGAGGGAGGGAGAGAGAGAGAGAGACCTAAGAGGAGGGTGGAAAGTGAGTGAGAGAGAGAGAGAGAGATAGAAAGGGGCAGTCGAAGACCTAAGAGGGAGAAGGAGAGAAAGAGAAAGAGAAAGAGAACTAAGAGGTATATGGATAGTGTGAGTGTGAGTGTGAGTAATAGATAAAGCAAGAGAGATACATGAGAGAAGAGAGAGGGAGTGGGAGAGACCTGATAGAGAGAGACCTAAGAGGGAGAAAGTGAGTGGGAGAGTCCTAAGAGAGAGAGAGACTTCAAAGGGAGGTGGAGAGAGATATATGGATAGAGGGAGATGGAAAGTGAGAGGGAGATGGAGAGGGAGAGGGAGAGGGAGAGAAAGAGATAGAGGGAGGGAGAGACAGAGACTTGAGAGGGAGAGACAGAGACAGATAAGAGGGAGAGGGAGAGAGACTTGAGAGGGTGAGAGAGAGGGAGAGGGAGGTAGAGGGAGAGATGGAGGGAGATGTATATTTACTTGAGAGGGAGAGAAAGAGAGAGAGATAGAGGGAGGGAGAGAGAGAGATACCTAAGAGTTATATGGAGTGTGTGTGAGAGAGAGAGAGACTTAATAGGGAGATATATATATATATGTATATATAAAGGGAGGGAGGGAGAGAGACTTGAGAGGGATAGAGGGAGAGATACTTGAGAGGAAGAGATAGAATTGAGAGGGAGAGGGGGGAGAGAGAGATTTATCTAGTTAGGGTGGGAAGGAGATAGCTGAGAGAGAAAGAAAGGGAGTGGGAGAGAGAGACCTAAGAGGGAGGTGGAAAGTGAGTGAGTGAGAGAGAGATATATATGGAGTGGGAGGGAACTAAGAGTGAGAGAGGGAGTGGAAGAGAGAGGGAGATAGATTGAATTGAGAGGGATAGATGGAATGAGAGAGAGGGAGACAGAGATGAAGAGAGGGAGATTAAGAAAGAGAGAGATAGAGACTTGAGAGAGATATTGGGAGAGAGAGAGAGGGTTGAGAGGGAGATGGAGAGTGTGAGTAAGAGAGAGAGAGAGAGGGAGTGGGAGAGACATAAGAGAGAGAGAGAGAGGGAGAGAGGGGAATTGGAGAGACCTAAGAGAGAGACCTAAGAGGGAGAGAGGGAGTGGGAGAGACCTGAGAGAGAGAAATTTAATAGGTATAAAGACTTCAAAGGGAGGGGGAGATAAAGAGGGAGAAAGGGAGATGGAAAGTGAGAGGGAGATGGAGAGGGAGAGAGAGAGATATAAGGAGAGAGTGATAGATAGAAGGAGAGAGTGAGAGATAGAGGA
The DNA here is from genome assembly GCA_007115665.2 of Sequoiadendron giganteum. NCBI lineage: Eukaryota > Viridiplantae > Streptophyta > Pinopsida > Cupressales > Cupressaceae > Sequoiadendron > Sequoiadendron giganteum. The sequence goes on along the minus strand of CM021107.1, from coordinate 529,250,980 downwards.
GGGAGAGGGAGAGAGAGAGAGAGAGAGACTTGAGAGGGAGATAGAAAGACGTAAGAGGGAGAAAGAGGGGGCGAGGGAGTGGGAGAGAGATAGCTAAGAGAGAGATGGGAGAGTTGGAGAGAGATATATAGAGGGAGGGAGAGAGAGAGAGAGACTTGAGAGGGAGATAGACAGATAGAGGGAGGGAGAGGGAGAGAGGTAGAGAAGGATACTTGAGAGTGTGAGAGTGTAAGTGTGTGAGAGAGAGACCTAAGATGGATTGGGAGAGACCTAAGAGAGAGATAGAGACTTAAAAGAGAGGGAGAGAGGGAGGGATGAATATGGAAAGGGAGAGAGAGGGAGTGGGAGTGGGAGGGACCTAAAAGTGAGAGAGGGATTTGGAGAGAGAGATAGAGATATATATATAGAGAGAGAGAGGGAGAGTGACTTGAGATGGAGAGAGGGAAAGAGAGAGGCAGAGAGTGTGGGAGAGAGAGACCTGAGAGGGAAATGAAGAGAGAGAGAGAGAGAGAGAGAGAGAGAGATAGTGTGTGTGTGTGTGTGAGAGAGAGAGAGAGGGAGATACTTGTGAGAGAGTGTGGGAGAGAGAGACATGAGAGGGAGATGGAGAGTGTGAGTAAGAGAGAGAGAGAGATATGAGAGAAGAGAGAGAGGGAGTGCGAGAGACTTGAGAGAGAGAGAGGGAGAGAGAGGGCGAGAAGGAGGGATTGGGAGAGACTAGACAAAGAGAGAGAGAGGGAGGTAGGGAGGCAAAATTGATAGGGAGAGAGAAATGTAAGGAGGGAGGGAGAAGGAGAGGGACTTGAGAGGGAGAGAGAGAACTGAGATGGATATGAAGAGTGTGTGTGTGAGTGTGAGAGAGAGAGGGCTAAAAGGGGGAGAGACTTCGGAGGGATGGAGAGAGAGATAGGGAGATAGAGAGTGAGAGGGAGAGGTAGAGGGAGAGGAAGTGGTAGGGACATAAGAGAGAGAGAGAGAGAGAGAGAGAGAGACTTGAGAGGGATATGGAGAGTGAGAGAGAGAGAGAGGGAGAGAGACTTGACAGGGAAAGAGGGAGGGAGGGAGGGACCTAAGAGGGAGATATTTTGAGTGTGAGTGAGATATTAAGAGAGAGAGGGAGTGGGAGAGAACAAAGAGAGAGAGGGAGTGGGAGAGACTTGAGAGAGAGACCTAAGAGGGAGAGAGAGTTAGAGAGACCTGAGAGAGAGACCTAAGAGGGAGAGAGACTTAATAGGAAGAGAGACTTCAAAGGGAGGGAGAGAGAGAGAGTGATGGAGGGAGGGGAGGGGAGATGGAGAGTGAGAGGGAGATGGGGAGGGAGAGAGAGGGAGACGGAGAGGGAGTGGGAGGTACATGTGACAAAGAGAGAGAGGGATGGAGATAGAGGTAAAAGGATAGGTCTAGAGCTCAATGAGAGAGAGAGAGAGAGAGAATGAGAAAGGTAGGTATAAAGAGGGAAAAAGAGAGAAAAAAGGAGGGAGGGATAGATCCAGAGCTTAAGGGGAGACATAGTGATATATAGAGAGGTGGAGAAAGGGACTGAGAGATATTATTATTATGAAACTTTTTTCATCTCTTTACTACAAAAAATATAAATATTTTATTATTCATTACTTTTTCAAAAGTTTCAAGTATTTTGAGATGAGTGTTACAAAAAAATCATGAAAAGGAGACTTTTCATGCAAAAGTAGTGAGCATTTGATGTTTCAAAAATGAATTATGAAGTTCAAATGATTATAATTATTTTTTGTGTATAATATAGAAACACCACCTATTCTATTCTGAATATCTCTCAATCACCATTCCAACACATATAAAAAGTCAAAATTTTGATAAGAAACACAAAAGATATGCCCATTTTACTAAAGAGGGTTTTTAGGTCTTCAAAAACAAATATTCGTTTTGATTTTCAAAAAAATGGGTTCGCGCTTTACAAAATGGATATTTGTTTTGTCTAACAAAATTTGCAACCTTGGGATTTCCCTCGGATTTTGCCTTGGTTTTTGGCTTGGGATTGCCTAACCTAGAAAGTCACCCAAAAAAACATGTTTACAAAATTTCCTTAGTTTACTAAAGTTCTCCCTTGTGGCTAACGACTTTTATTTTATCTAACTTTCATGAAACGAAAAGGGTTTATAGAAAAAATTGGCAGCTTTCCACCAATATAAGTTATTCCTTATTTTGAATTTACTAAATAATTATTATTTATTTTCTACATACATTACAACTAAAGTCTTGATTGATAGGTTGATTGAAAAACTTCTATAACTTAACACTTTTTGAACCTACAATATGTGTCACATTCTATGCTTCACATACTATAGGATTAAAAAAATGAATTTCATAAATTTTTGACCAAGTTCTGGTGGTTAGACATAGCTGTTTTAATAATTCTGAAAAGTTCTAATAAAAAAATCATAACTAATTATTTACATAGAAAAAAATTACAAAAAAAAATTTGGCACGTCTAGGCATGTGTCCTCTACTATATTGAAAGATTCGTAAAAATATATTTATTTTTCTTGTACTTAGGGTGGTCAAACATACACCTGCTTCTTATCTTTTTCCTAAAAAAATTAGTACCACTGCATTGAAATTTCATTTTTTTGCAAAACAAATTTACTTTTGTTCAAAAAAGGACTAGTAGCCTAGAAACTACATTCAATTTGCTACAACTTTTTTTCTTACATATTTTATAAATTATTTTAATAACCTATTCAAATTTTTATGTCAAGTTGCCTAACTCTAATATTCTGAATTTTCATCGCCATTTAGAGGCCTAGTTTGGACCCCTATGATCCTGCACTGACCCTTTTACTCATCCAAGAAAATAAGATGCCTTGAAATTAAGATAAAAATATATATTTTTTAAGGATCATGGGCACCTCTAGTGGCGTTGCTACATTTTGGAACCCCAAAGTGGTGATGAGTAATGCACAAGGCAAAAAAAAATATCAAGGTAAATGGTCCAAGGGTTATGGATGATGTTGGAATTGGTAAGGTGGCAATTGATTTCTTTAATTCTCTCCTTTCAACTGATCAAATGGATAGTCATGTTTTCGAAAGGATAATTCTAGAGTATATATTCTCAATATTTTAAATGAAGATGATAATCTCACATTATACATAATCCCATTGGAGGAGGAGATTAGAGACTATTTTCTCTTTTAAAGGGAATAAGGCACTTGGACTAGATAGTTTCCCTCATTTCTTCTAGATGTATTAGAAAATTTTAGAGAAGATATGGTTGTAGCTACTAAGGAATTTATTGGTTGTAAGAGGGTTCTAAAGGAATTAAATTCTTCCTTTATTGTCCTTATCCAAAAAAATGGGTGTTGACTCCTTTGGTGAGTTTTTTCCTCTTAGTCTATGTAACCTAATTTATAAAATATTCTCTAGAATGATTGCATCCAAGTTGCAATTTGTCCTTCCTAAGATGATTTTAGCCTAGGAAAGTGGTTTTGTTAAAGGAAAACAAATCCTAAACCCGGTTATTACTTTACATGAGGTATTGTACTCCTTGGTGGTAAGTAAGGAGGGTTTCTATTAAGACTTGATCTTTCAAAGGCTTAAAATAGGGTGAATTGTAACATTCTACTAAAATTTATGGATAGGTTAAAATTTTATGGCTACTCCTTTGACCTGATTTTTGAGATGATCTCAACCCCAAACTTTGCTATTTTTTATCAATGGTTCCCCTTACATATTTTTTAATCCCACAAGAGGTATTCAACATGGAGACCCAACTTCTCTTATTATTTTTGTTAGTATGATGGAATATCTAGGTATAAATATAACAAATTCTATTTTGAGGGTATGTTGAGAGGTGTTTATCTACTTCTTTTGGACCCTTGTAATTGTTAAAGCTTCCATTCAAGAGGCTAGACAATTAGAATATATCTTGTAGGATTATGAAATAGCCTCTAATAAAAAATAGTCTACCAAAGAGTGCCTTATTTTTAATGAATACCTTGAAGAATAGACAAGTGAAGATTACATGAATTCTCTAGTGCGTAGTGGACTCTCTCCAATCCATATACTTGGGACTCACTCTTTCCTATGATAGATATCTTTATTCCTTCTAGAGTTTTATAGTTGATAAATTTGATATTGAATTGGCTAGAGGAAGGGGGCTCTTCTGAGTCGAGCTAGTAAAGGCCAACTTTTAAAGGCCACCCTACAAAATTTACTAGTGTACATTTTGATTATTTTCAAAACCTATCTAAAATTTGTGGAGAAGCTTGACAAAATTCAAAAAATAATCTTGTATTTTGGGGTGGAGGAGAGAAATTGTATCCCTCTTGTGGCTTGGGACTATGTTTGTAGACCCAAGAATAATAAAGACCTAAGAATAAGAAATATTATACATTTTAAACATACCCTCATAGCAAAGGTTGCTTAGATATTACTGTGTAAAACACCTCCTACTTATCAATTGATGAGCTAAAGGGGATCTATAATGAATGTTTCATAAGGCACAACACTTTCTAGAGGTTTTGCAAATGGGGTTGCAAGCTAACTGGGATTAAACCTTGGAGAAAACTCCATGGTTAAGAATGCTTGATTTGGAGTAGTACCAGAAGGGGTGACCTCCCAAGAAGGCCCAATGCTTCACCTCTATTATCATCACCTAGATGCAATGAGTGATAAGTGGACCATTTCTTATCATGATATATGGGTTCTTGTGAACCAATACTCATGAAACACGGATCAATGAGTTTAACGTGAAAACTACACAGTTGAATCTTGATAGCAATATCATAATTTGAAACGATGTGGAAAATAACTCATACTTATCAATTGATGAGATAAAGGGGCTCTATAATGAATGGTTTATAAGGCACACCGATTGTTGAAGTTTTTACAAATTGGATTACAAGCTAAGTTGGCTTAACCTTTAGGAAAACTCCATGGTTAAATGTTCTTGAGTTAGAGTGGTATTGGGATGGGTGACCTCTCAGGAAGGCCCAATGCTTCACTTTATGAGTATCACCTATATGAAATGAGTGCTTAGTGGACCATTAATTATCATGAGAGATGGGTTATTTTGAACCACTACTCATGAAACATGGTTCAATAATTTTGACTCAAAAAATACACGGTTGAATCTTGATGGAAACATCATAATTTGACATGCTATGGAAAATACCCCCTACTTATCAATTGATGAGATAAATGGTCTCTATAATGAATGATTCATAAGGAACAACACTTAATGTTTTTCAAATGGGGTTGCAAGCTTATTAGGCTCAACCTTGGGGAAAACTCCATGGTTAAATGCACTTGAGTTGGATTAGTATTGAGGTGGGTGACCTCCCGAGAAGGCCAAATTCTTCACCTCTATGAGAATCACCTAGATGCAATAAGTGCTAAGTAGACCATTCATTTTTTGCATCTTGATAAGATTGGATGCCATTGATGTCAAAAGATTGTATATGCTTTGAAGATATTAGATATGCAAATATATCAGTTGGTGCAAGTCAATATTGTAGTGTATGAATCAGTCAGTTGCCCAAGTATGATGAAAGTATGCCTATATTGATATATTTTCAATTTGGTGTACTGCACTTAGTGAAAAGTTGTAGAATTTGTGTCTAAGGCTTTCATAGTATATATCCTAAGGCAAAGACACAGTGTTTTTGTCTGCATCCTTCTGCAAAGAAATATTTAGTCATGTGGTTTAAAATATAATTTTATAGAGATATGAAGGTATTATATCCAATATCATAAGTCATTGATCCTCCTGCATCGAAAGTTATAAGTGATAAGAGTTTTGGTTTGTGCTCTAAAAAGGTAAAGTGCTTATGAAGGCTTGTTGGAATGCTTTGTATTCCTTCATATGTGATATTCTGGCCATGTGGTTTTGGGGACATTCTCAATAATGTCTTATGCATGATATATTGAAGATTCAAGTGGTATGGTGGTCTGCAAGTTTAGTTTTCAAATGACTAAATGTTATAGTTGGTTTTAGATGCCTATCCTTCATTAAAACATATGTTTATTTGCTTGCACTAGCAAAAGATTGTACAAATTGATGATATGAGTTTGTGTGGACACTCCACACATCTCATAGTGTCAAAGGATTGAAGCACATTAAGATATTTCTTGTTTCTAGTACCACACAAATTTTTCAAGTCAGTTTGTGAAGATATGCTTTTGTTGTGGTTGACTTGGGTATGTTGGTGATGTGTACCACAAGTTAATGATTGAGTAGAGTCTACGAAGTGTTTGTAGATATTGTATGAGTCATGTGGACTCATATAGAAGAATTAAAGTAATGTGTTATCATTTTTATATATCGCCAATGAAGATGTAGGTCAACATGTCACAAGTTTTATAATTTCTTGTTTGTGGCCGATTGAATTTGTATTTTGCAAGAATACAGTGATATATAGAATATAAAAATTGTGAAGACGATGATAGAAATGTGCAGAGATGTATGAGTGCATGATCAGAGCATGACAAGATCAAATACAAACCTAATTATCCATTTGGCATGTGTTAGTTTCAATCCAAATAATCAAATTGTGTAGCCTCTACATTTATCAGGTAGGCAAGGCCATCATTGATGAGCCCTCGAGGCATAGGTCTATCCATTAGGGTTTTTCATAATAAAGTGTAGGTCCGTCAATATCCATATCCCACAATAAGCGGCCCATTGTCAAGGACAATCAAACTACGTTGTCTCTCTATGTGTCATGTAGGCAGGCCATCGTTGATGAGACCTTGAGGCCTAGGTCAATCCCTTAGGGTCCATCATAGTAAAATTTCCATCAAAATCCAAATTCCATAATAAAACTATCCCTTGTCAAGAACTAACATGTTGGACAAAAAATGGAACATCTTACAATTCTAACAAATAAAGCTACCAAACCAGCCTTCAACCTAGTTGATCAATTATCTATGTATCTATCAATGGTACCCATCCTATCAAAAATCATTTGTCTTCTAGGTGGTTGCATCATCGAAACTAGAACAGGTGTCTTACACAAAATGTTTCACTCCTTAAAATAGGAAGAATCTTTTGAAATCATATTGAACACTTATCAGTGGACAAAAATATCTAAATATTTGTACTTGTTTGTACTTTTATAGTTAAGTCTTATCTTATTTGATTTATCTTATGTCATGTTCCTAGGCTGCTCGATGATATCTACAAGTGATTAGAGAAGTGATGATGGATCATGATGCTTCTTTCTGTTGGTTTTTGTTTGTGATTTGTCTTGGTAACATGACTGGGGAGCTAAATTATTTATGTGTGATTGGAGTTCCATTTGGCATAATCAGAACATCCTATGCAAGTCAAAGGTCAGCTAACACTCTCTTGCATCAGGATTAACATTCTCTATGGTTATTTCCTCACATATTCCAACAAGGTTCTATTGTTACTAGTATAAATTAGGGCACCCCTTGTCTAATGTGTCTGAATATTTGACAAATGGATACTAACATCACCAAGGTTTGTCTTAACTTGGTGTACACTATCCACTTGTCCATATATCACAGTACTGCCACAATAATAGGTTACACTTTCTGGGACATCCTAATTTTTGCCTGAAATCACATATTTTTGGAAAATATAATGATTTAAACCTTTAAAGGTTTCATTTAAAGTATTTTAATTAAATATGGTTTGATCAAACCCCCTTAGATCAAACCCCCTTATATAGAACCCCTTTAGTTTTAAACCATACCTATAATGGAGTCTCCTCTACAACTATCAAAATGTTGATAAAAAATAACTTTTGATTTATCTTTTGGGGGATCAAATGAATTCATTTAAAATTTATGTTTTGTAACTATGTAGCATGTAGCCCTTATTATAAGCTTCCCAAAAAGTATAATTTTAAATATATTTAATTTGATTATTATATTTATTTTTTATTTCTTGTGAATGTAGGTTTTTCAATGAACCTCAAGGTATTTGTTTCACACATACAAAAAAAATAAAAAATTAGAGAAAAAAATTCTAAAAAATATAGGTGCACTAGGTATTGATGTCCTTATTCTAAAAATAAAAAAATAAGTTAATTCAAATGTGTGTGAAGTACACCTCTATCCAAATTATAATTACTCTGACTTGGAAAATCAATTAAAAAAATATGCAACAAAAATTTATGAAAAAATATTCATGCACTAGATATTGTTGTGAGAAATATATATTTCAAAAATTAGAATTGCATCCTTTCTATAGAAAATGTTATACGATACAAAGTAAACATCACTTTTTAAAAATGTCTTCATTAGAAGTAAAAAATGGGTTTTAAAGGGGCCCGAAACCCTTTAAACAAAAGAGAAGTTGAACCGAAAGATACAATCAACTAGAACATATCAGCCAAACCACAGCAAAACAACAGAAAAAAGTCAACAAAAAGGAGGACCCCACCCAGCAACATTACATATTTTTCAGGATATCAGCAGCCTCCACATCACACGCCACATCTTCTAGCCCTCAACTCCAATAGCAGACAAATCTTTAGCAAGAGAACCTGCCTGAGCTTTTATCTCATTACAAGTCATAGCCCCAGGCCCACCCGATTTAACCTCACTAATCAAAACAATACCCTTCTCACCACCCTTATCACCAAGCACCTCCCCTTCCATCAACTTACCAATAGCACCATTATCATCCACCTCCTTGCCAATTTTGACACTATCCACAAGAAAATTAATACCAATAGATTCAACATTGAACCCAGATTCATTCCCCTCCCTACCTTTATCCATATTAGCATAAAGCCTTTCAATGTGATTTTCCAAGGTAAGGACTCTTCCTTCAAGATTCTACTTCATCAGAAGTGTTTCCTCTGCCACAATTTTCAAGGAATTCATCATATCATCAATCTGATCTTAAATATGGGAATCATCTGCTTTGCTCATCACACCATGCACTCTCACATTTTTCATATTGAGTTCATGGAAAATTCATTTAAAAAGCTTATAAAAAATAATGGAACCCTCTTTTTCAGCTCCCAAAACATCAGAAACATTATCTTTATCAATATTAAAAAAATCCTTACCCCCATCATCCTCCTCATGCGAGGAGCTCACCTTGTCCAAGCCCACAGCAACATCCTTTCCCTTATCAACAGCAATCGGCGTCTTAATTTTACAAATGGATTCCACAATCTTCACAGCAACAGCCTTCCTTTTCATCTGCCTATCTAGGTCCACCATAGGAGAATCCTCTACAACCTACCCCACCTCAGCCATATCCTTCTTATCCTTTTGTAAATCCCTAACCCCACCCGGAGAAACCATAGCATCCTATCAGATGCCAACAATTTTAGGTGGAATATCTAACTCCAACATTTTACTTGCAAACCTCACCACCATATTCTTACTACTTCCCATGATCAACTCCCTTTTTTCCAGAGTAGGGGGAGGTGAAGACACCTCACCAACAGTATCCTTCTTCTCATTTCTGCTACAACTTAGCATTTCACCAGCAAGCTCCTCTCTACAAGCGTCATAACCTTGATTAGGGCTCGGATCCTCTTTCTTAAACTTCCCTAGAGCAGGGGATAACATATCTGCATCCATGGTTTTTAGAGAGTCCGACACAAAATCCACATCATCCTCTGACGTTGACTCTTTTTCTATTTTTTTTCTGGCCAACTCCTCCTCAGAGACCATCTCATAACCCTCCTCTGGCTTTTGCAGCACACCCTTACAGGTTGCAAGTCGCTTAACCACTTCAAAAGCTTTGGCATAGTCAGAAATTAAGAGGATCAACCCCACATAAAGAATTGGGTTCTTCGGGTTTTTCTTATGATCCGCAATGCCAACATCCAATGAGGCCAAAAGGTAAAAGGGAAGGAAATCCTTTTCTTATGATGAAAATTGTTAAGTAAAACAAAATTATAAGTGTTTACCACAGAATACCGGCCTTCTAGGGAAATGAACTACATAATCTCCTCTTCCACATTCCTCCACAAATCCTTGATCTATTTCCTTTGATATCTCCCACTCCTCGCCACGTGAAGGTCTTGAGCTTCATCTCCTTTAAATAATTTCTTCATAGAATTTTGCACTTCCTTTTTGTCTCTAAAACAATTCATACCTTTCGTTGACAAACCAATAATTTGAGCTATGAAGTCTTTGTTAACATCAAACTTTGTACCTTCAAGTTTCAGAAGCCTATTATTCCAATTTTTAGCAAACAAATCAATCGCCTGAGGGTTATTACCATGAAGCTTATCAAGATAAGGCGTCATCCCTCCCTTCTCAAGGATTTCCTAGACCTATGATTTCTTCTTTACCGCATCACATGAGAATGGCTTCGCATGATTTTTTGTCTCCACCCATGGTAGCCGAACTAACAGAGTCAAGAATTTTCACAACTTTCAGAACCATGAAGAAAATTCTCAAGAAATTAATGCTAAGAATGCCCACAATCCTTGTGAGGAAGGAAACGTGGTAGAGCTGATTAATTATCCTTGTAATCTACTCCCTATGGATATCACCCTTAGTACCATCAACTCTAGCCAAATCTTGATTACCACTCCTCCATATCATAACCTTTCACATGATAAAAAGAATGCACGCCTAAAGGCTTAATAAATCATTAATCATCTTAGATTTGGGCATCATGATTAATAGAGGAAATAGATTCTATAGGCAGAGGATCATTCAAACCCCACTCTTGAGCCCCTCTAACTCCCAAATTAGAAAAAATATCAGCCAGGCCATTTCCCTCTCTCAAAATATGAGAGATATAAATGGAACCCCTAATAAATTTTTCAATAGTCCAAGAGGATTTGGCACACTTTTTCAAATTATTAATGATATTGGGAGAATTCCCCTCAAGCCAAACTTTATTGAAACCTTTATTTTGAGCCGGTTTGAGTCCATGATAGGCTACAGCCACAACTTTTTAAAAATGTTGTTTAGTAGAAAAATTGAATTTTTAAAAATTAAATAAAAGAATTCACAATTTATTTTTAATTTTTTTAGAAAAATATAATTAGAATCTACACACACAATCTCATAAACCACTAGTTTACAATATCTTCAATTCTTAATGGTTTAGCTGCTATAAGTGTAATAAAGTGAAGATCTGGTGAAAAATGTTGATTTCAATGTCAAGTTTGTCCAAAAAGTGTAACCCATTATTGTGGGATCACCCATCATAATATTTATGCAAACTAAAAAAAAACCTTCATAATTCATGCTTAAGTGTGCATACATTTGTTTGTCCCATAATAAAATTATCTATGATGATAAAAATGCACTATTGAAATCTCAAATACTATCAATCGACATATTAAATTTGGATGAACAATCCATCTAACTATTCTTCGCTCTGCTAATTATTTCTTCTTGCTAACATTTCTTTTGTCAATCCTCGTAGTCACCTCGATGGCATGCTATGACATAAAAAAATGTATTAGCTACATCATCCTATATCCGTAATTAAGTTAGAACATCATACATTACATGCATATTAGTCATGAATATTGCATAAAAAAATCAAAAATATAAATAGCATTGTATTACATTTTAGAATCATCGTCCACATAGCATCATATCAAATATGGCATAACATGACATAAAACATAATTTCATCATGCATATAGATCATATAAGTATAATAAATCCCATCATAGATCATAAACATTAGATGTCCATACATCATGTCATACATATAGCATAAATCAATATCATGAGCATCCATCCATCACATAGAATAAAAATCATTTAAAAACATGCACATAGAACATAACATATCATATAATCTCTGCCAAAATGATATATCTCATATATATACAAAAATGTGTCAATAAAAATCGAGATACTGTAAAAAATGGAGCTCGTAGGCTCGATCAAAAATGCATATATCCATATACAAAATCAAGCCTAGCTTGTGCTTCCCGTATCCCCTAATGGTGACTCTCTTGAAGGTGGCATGTCATACCTCTATAGTAACTCGTATGGTCCTATGGGATCTCTAAGTGGAGGAATGGACGACTGATCATATGGTGACCTCCTCAGCCTTGAGACTTCCCCATCACTTTGAGAGCTATGTGAGTGATATCTTCTCTATGATATGCTATCTTTGTAGCTAGGATCTCTCTTTAAAGTCAGCACAACACCCTCATACAATCTTGTCTAGTACTTGGTAGCTTGACCAAATTGATACAACTATCATCCAAGGTCGGTCACAGGCCCGCTAATAGTCTCAATAAAGGGAAGTGACTGGTTCTCTTCCCTCTACGCTCTAATAACCATCGTATCCATCTCAGTAGTCAATAAGACCACATGTACCTATAAAACCAACACCTAAGTGGCATGTTCTTGCAATGCTTGAACTTGAGCATGTAGGGCCTAAATTTGGGTCTATAAATCTTGCCCCTTATCCTCTGCCTCCTCCTCCATGATGTCTCAGATGGCCTCCCTGACTAGAACATCATGCAGTCCATCATCAATGTCCATATCCTAGGTTACCTCCTTAATAGCTACATCAACCTCTACCTCCATCTCCTACTCTCCTTGTGCCTCCTCCTCCTATCGAGGAGCATCCTTTGCCCTAAACTCCTCCCTCTCCTCCCTAATGGTTGATAGTCATCTAGGAATAACAGGTGGAGATCGACCTCGGCCTCTCCCTCTATCACTATCCCTACCACCATCCCAACCTTTGCCACCCCTTCCATCATCACCATCACCCCTCCCTCCACCTCAGTGGTCATCATCACCTCTCCCAAGTCCCCTCCCCCATAATTGGCCCCACAGACCTTTCCCAAGTCTCTCAACAAGTGTTAGAAAATTGGATATGTGAGCGGTATTGGCCTATGTCGAACCCACCATGCATCATAATCAAGAGTAGTGTCTACATTGGAACTTATATTGGTACATTCCACTGAATAGGTTGCAACTGATCAAACTCTTAGATCACAACCTAGGGGCTAATCACGGGTCCCCACTGTGATACCTCACAAGCTGATCCAGCAAACTTAGCTAATCGAATAGGTTCCCCCTGTCTCTCACCAAACTACCTCAACACATACTTTGATAACTACTTCTCAATAATATTTTGGCTTTATAGAATCCGACCAATCAGATATCTAGAGTACCTGCAATAGGGAAGATTCACAACATCATCCTCCCAGACCACACATTGTTTGTAGGGCCTCCATATGAATGAATCAAGAAAATAAATGGCATGTCTCTACTATCCTACATCTCCTACATGTGTCTACATAATTTTCCCTCCATGGATGTATACATATGGTAGTCTGAGTGGAATATCTCTATCTATCATTGGTTGAAACACAACATTGTACTCACATGCCCAAACCATCAAAAAAATTTTACCATAGCCAATAAAACATGCACCCCTATATGTGACATTGTGAAACTAAAAATATAGCATGGCCAACATGCAAGGACCCCACACATACACTATTCCCTCATCCATCATATTGGCCAACATCCGACCCCACCCAACTGGAAACTCGTGTTTGTGTCTATCAGGTACAAAAACACCTACTATCACACTCCATACAATGACTATCAATCACTCATATTTTTCCACTAGTGTGTCCTAATGGATCTCATGCTCCTCCACGCCTAGATCCTTGATCTCAAAACATATCTACATAGCACCTAAGCCAAATTCTAGATTGTAAACCACTCACTCACCCTGAATAGGAAGCCTCAATATGTGTTATACATCATCTAAAGTCACAATGGCCTCCCCAGTTGGTAGGTGGAAAGAACTAATCTCAGAGTGTCATCTCTCTGCCAGTGCAGTCAGTAGCCCCTAATTAGTTCGCACCTCGGGCATGAAAGTCGCATAGTATAAGCCAAGCACGTTCAAAGTGATCCTATTTGTATCATCTAAGTGATCTCACAATGTAAATGAAGAGGACCGACTCTCTCGAGTATAGATTGGTAAAAGTCTCGCCTATGCTTAAATAGCACATTATGTCAATCAAGACACCTAAACAAACCTATTTGACCTTTTCCATTTTGAATTGTTTGATAAAAACTAAGCCAAATTTGATCACAGTCAAATACGTCACACCTCTTCACAGATGTGGCTTACATTAACACAATTGGCTTACCATGCAATTGTGAGTTGTTCTAACAATTGTGGTGCATTATCAAACAAATGTGTTGCACCAATACAATTGTGGTTCACTTTCCTACACTTGTGCAACTTTACAGTTGTGGTGCAATTTATATTTGTGAGCCATCTACACATGCGGCTCCATAGAACATATGTGGTGCACCACACAAATGCATCGCGCAACCTTATAGTTGTGGTGAACGTGACTACACATGCAGTACAAAAACTACACTGCATCTATTTGGCCAAATTTGGCCCCTAAAATCTACTAAAAAATAAAACAATTTCAAAGCAAGGAAGGGCTATGTACCCGTTGTTCAATCCCTCGAGCCACCGAAAGGTCTGCACGCGATATCCTTAGTGAGAGCTCACTATAATTGGCATCATACCTTCGCTACTCTACTCAAGACTCACACTCCAGACCACTCAAAATTCTAAAACTCAAATGCACAAATGAGAATTTTGGACCCCTTAGGGCCTATTTATAGACCTTAGGTGGCATTGTGGACCCCCCTTTATAACTGGATGCATCAAAATTGACTTTTCAACACAAATATGGGCACACATATTACCCTAAATTTTAAAAAAAATGTTGCTAATGCGCTTAACACTATCAAATTAGCTTTGTCGAAACAATTTCCCAAAAAATTTGTAATTTTTCAAACATTTGAAAACAAATATGAGGGGGCACCAATGCTATCCCGCCATCATCAAGGCAACTCCTGAACATGAATTTTTGAATTTTCTTTGACACAACGCTATAAAAATGATCAAATAGGGGGAAAATGAACATACCTGAAATTGTCAACTAGCATTTTAACACTAATATTCATCTTTCCCCTAAAGATTAAATAATACTTCATTATTTAATTATTATCAAATATCATATTCTACTATTAATTGACTTTACGTTAATTAATTCATTTAAATTAATCCTTCTTGACTAATTAAATAAATCTTGTTTATTTAATTATATTGTTGATTATCTTATTCCTCTATTTTTAATTAAATAATTATTATTAATTGTTTAATTAACATTCACCAACTTTCTAAGATTAAATAATTACTTTAATTATTTAATTCTTCACGTTCACACTTCTAGATTAAACAATTATTAAAATATTTAATTATCCTTTCATCTCAACATTATCCATTCGCAATTAATAAATAAACATTTTATTTATTAATTAATTCTCACTTGCACGGGTTGGGGCCCTAGCTCGGTTGGCTAAATCTTTCCTGTTGCAGGAGGTTGGTCACGAGGTCTAGTCTCCCCCACCCCCGTGGTACCGGAGGGCATGTCGCGCCAGCACCACCGATCACGTTAAAAAGTTTACCAGGCGCACTGCAGTTTATAGGGGGTCGTGCTACCCGATTCCTGCAGTCTAATTAAAAAAAAAATTCTCACTTGCACATTCCTCAAATAATTAATTATTATCTCATGTATAATTCCCTTAATCTTAATGACCTCTCTCTTCCAGTCAACTAGATACTCAATTCCACTTCACTAAACAATCAGATTAGTTCACTCCCTCTCAATGTGAGTTAAGGAAGCAATCAAATCCCTTAACTCTTCAATCAATTCTCCATGCAAATAATTAACTGAAATCTTGCAACCAATTGTCAATCAATTAACTCTTTCATCAATTCCTCTCAAGGATTCTTGACCTTGATCTTGATCATCCACCTCTTAATCCTAATCATCCATTCAAATCAATCATTTATATAAAAGCAACCCTCATATCTCTTTTATGGCTAACCATGAATCTTTGGTGTTTTGCGTACATTGATCTCATTCACACACTTGAGCTTGAATTAAAGAAGTGCATACATAACCAAGAGCAAAGTAAGGTAAAGGAGAACAATGGAGGTAAATCACATTGACATGATGAAGAGAATTGTAATGCTTTATTAATTAAGTTATTTTTGTTGATTGTACTCTATTGGACAATTCGATTTTTGTTCGGTTTTAAAATTTTAGTTTTGTGGTTACTATGTTATTTCATTACCTTTATGACTAATCTCAATTTTCTGATCAATAGGATCATGTACACACATCTTATTCAACTCCCTAAAATCTATGCAAATCTTTATCTCCCATATTTTCTTATATTGTATGACCATCAAACTAACCCACTTTGCATCTTCCATAGGATTAATTATTTTTCCTACCAACATCTTATCCAACTCCTACTTCATCTTAACTTTCACATTTAGATTTAAGCGGAAATGTCTCTTTATTTGTAGTTTCATTCCTTACTTTAGTAGATCCCTCTCCCTCTTTAATACCTTTCAAATTATCAAATTTTCCAAGGAATAAATATTCATAATATTTTAGCACCTATACCACCTTCATCACCTCCTTTTTGTCCCAACAATCTTCAATCCTTTTTATTTTGGTTGTGCCATATGGTGCTATGTTTTCTTCTTTAATATTAAGGGGTAGGTAAATGTATTGATATTTCATTATATTTTAAACTACTATATCTCTTTCCCAATCTTCAACTTAGTCTTCTATTTTTTTAGGATCTTCCTCTTTATACTCCAATTCTTCTATTTTCTTATCCTTTTGGCATAGATCTTTTCCATCCACTCTATTAATCTCCTTGTGCCCTATTCCTTTTGTAGTAATAACATGTTCCTCTTTTCTCCAAATTTCTCGTAGTTCCTCCATAGGTAATGTTATTACTTCATCCTTTGTAAGGCATTGTGGAGTTGTCTATTAGGGTCAAAATATTGAAAAGATTTATAAAATTCATTATGTATCATGGTGCAACCTTGAGTCTCTACTCTTTTATGTTGATTTATATTCCATGTTTTTGTAATTGCAATAAAATTCTAATAGAATAATTAAATGTAGAGCCTATTATCATATTCTCTCAAGAAATCCCAACTCTAAACACACTTTTCTATGTGTATGTATGGATCAATTGTATAACAATATTCTTCAATGGTGTACAAAGTACCTTCTTTAGGAAGGTAGCTAATTTTGATTAATATTATTAATGCTTTTCATGTTCATATGTTTGGCTTGTAACTTCACCACCACCTTTCCACACAACACGCTGAGGTACATCATATACATATTCCCTCCTAAGATCATCTCTTTCAAATGTATTTTTCATGCTTTCTAGGTATCCTAGGCGGTCACTGAGTCCCAAGTAGGATGTGATATTGATAAAGGATATCCCCCTTCTGATGTGGTAAGATCTACATGGACCTATAGTGTGTTCTCTTCTTCTATGTTACTTTTTTCAATTGATTTCTTAATCCTCCATAAGTTATGCATCCTTCTTGACCCTAAAACACTCATTTCCCTTCTATTTGGCTCATTTACTGACCATCCATCCATTGCATCTCCACTATCTATATCAAAATCACTACTTTGCATACTATTTCTCCTTCCAAATTTTATTATCCATATATTTCTACTTTAGGGATCTTCCCCATTGGATATAATCCTTTATATTCATCTCCTTCACCTATATCTCTCTCTTATGCCACTTCCTCAAGGTAAGCTTCCCTCATGTCTATATAAACTGGTATAAGTACTACTTTGTCTTCCCCATAGAAGTGGAGCTCTTCCTTAGTGAATCAAAAATTACATTATAATTTAGAAACCACTCCAAGTTGAGAAAAGTGTTATATGCATCAAGGGTTCCTTCATATAAATCACCTCAAAATCCATTTTAATCTAAATGCTCAAGAGGTTTATTTCCATATTTCTCCATGTACTAATAGTGCTTATTGAGGTTTCATCAACCAACATAATGTCATAGGGGGTTGTGTATAATACTTGCCTCCCAAGTTATTTTGGGCAATCTATTGGCATCCACTACTAGATCTATTAATGCATTTCAACCATTTATTATGAAATTTGAATCCAACCATGATATGGTGTTTTTACACTTCCTCATTATTTTCGCCACAGGTTTTATTTATCCTCATTTCTTATCTTATCTGTGTGTTTCAATATTTGTCAAATTGATTTAGTTTTTCTATTATATTTTCATCTACAAAGTTTACAAATTATTTTAATTACACTTCTTTTTAAAAGTAGGTTTTGTGGTGCTCTATTTTTTTGTATTCCTCCCTAATTGTCTTCTTGTCCTCATTTAAATTAACATTTTCTTTTAAGTAGCATTCCCTCTCTAGGTGACTATTGTTTCTCTATTATTACTTTTGTATTCATGTACTACTTTTTGTAGACACTAAAAATTGTCCCAGGTCTACGAACTCTAATTTTTCATCATTTACCTATTCATTCTTGATAATTAAATAATGTTAATTATTTAATTATTTCCTAAGGTCATAAGTCCTCTATTAATTAAATAATTTTAATTATTTAATTAATTCATTTTCTATCTTTATTTCTTCTTTTATTAATTAAATAATTTTTATTTATTTAATTACGTCACTAATGTCCTTTTCCTCCATAATTAAATAAATTTATTTAATTAATTTTTTAGCAAAAGTGGTCATGCCACTATAATATATTAATATAATAAAATATTTACAAAATCCTGGTTCAAGGGGCATACCGGCATGAAATAACCAAGAAGAAAACCTCTGGTTATAGCCCGAGCATTACAAAAATAATATTACATCAAATCAATTACAAAATTATCCCACATGTGGGAAAATACTTCATATTTCAATCCTAGCTACAGTTTCGTCACCTTAGCCCTACTAAGGATATCGAAGAGAAAAAACAACCCAAGACATAGCCAAGTAAAGATTTCAAAAATATTGCAAAAGACAAAATTTATAACCCTTGCTCACTGCTACCCAACTATTCCTCCATATGATCCGCACAAGAATATGATTGATCATGTACCGCATCCCCCAAGAATTTTTGCTCGAGAATGAATGGAGGGACCAACTCCTGTGCGAGCGCATCAAGTCCGACTAATGGGACTTCCTCACCAATTTGAGCCTCTGTTTCCAAACAATTCTCTGCCATGGAACCCTGATGCACGGGGGTGGCACATGGAGTGATTTCCACTTCTTGTTCCTCTCTGTGCACCAGGGTAACTGACTCAACTATTTTTTTTGCTTCCCCACAAAAGTTCGGAAAAATGGTGGTTTTAGTTTTAAATCCCTTAGGAAGGAGACTGCATAAAATTTCTCCTTTAGTTCAACCTCCAGGGAACCAGAAATCCTTTTCTCATTTTTGAATAACGCTAACAACAGGACATAATCATTACCAATTTGAAGCCCTAGCCAAATGGCTTTGAAGATGTCTTCAAAACCTGCTTTCCCTTTAATATATTCACATAGAAAAATACCACCAACATAACCCTCCCCAGAAAATAGATTATACTTTCGAACTAGATTCAGTAAGTCAATTTTATCACAAAATTGAGGGCTTACAAATTTAGCAACAATTTGCTCCAAATCCCTCGGAGATTGCAACAAATCCATACAATTTGACAGAAAAATCAATAGCACCTAAGATGGGAACAAGGACAGGCAAGCTCTCGTGCGGATGATGTCCTCACCCAACATAGAGCGAATTGCATCCTCCTCCCACATGCTACCTATTTTGAAAATCAAGTTTAAATCTGCTTGAGAGAGAGAGATTATCTTCGAACGGCCTCTCCCAAGCTTGGATGGGGCAATTTATATGGAAATTCTAGGGCCGAAGCACCATGCTCTCCACTTAGCTTTTACCTTGCCACTTGAATAGCTTAGACTTCGAAGAGATACTTCTTGTAGGACATGCTCAAAAGCAAATAAAATACCAAATTTAAAGCCACAAAAGGCCTTCGTGCAAAAGGTGAGAAATGAATACAACTACTTCGCATGACATTTGAATTTAATACAGTGAAACTTTAAATGCTTCCATTCATGCGAAGAGGGCAGCTCATCCTGTGCAATTTAATAAGTACCATCTTGCAATTTTAGACGGTACCCAAAAGATACCATCAAACCATACACCAAGCATTCGGTATGCAATCTCCAAGGGATAGGTCAGTGGCAATTAAATTACCAACCATATAGCTTGTCCCATCAAACCATTGGAGATCGCACACAGAATATTAGATCGCCTGACGACATCCTCTAAGTACCAATCCAAAAGCAGTTGCCAATCAGATTAAATGCTTATATGTGAATGAAAAAAGGATGAGAGTTGGCATATAATCATGACAAAAATTCCATTTATAGCAAGGAGATGTCAATATGTTATCGTACCCCTACCATATTCCAACCTTTCTATGACAACCAAACTATAGGATACTCTGAGTTTCTTAATTGAGGTGACAAGCATCTTGCTTGATCCAATGCAATATATTTGGATAAATGTTGAGCAACGAAAAAATCAAAAGAAACATTCATTTCATGCCCCACACTGCCTATGGTAGCTAAAGAGTCTACCAAATTATTACCTTCTTTGAACATGTGAGATAAAATATAATTGTCAAGTTTTTGGAGAAGATCCCAAAATTTTTGGAGGATGTATTTGATATTCCAATTATAAATATTTTTTTATTTGATCGCATTGACAATCAGTAAAGAATCACCTTCAATATGAAGGTTTCCAATACCCATTTCTAGGGCCATTTCCAGACCTAATAACAGAGCATTGGCTTCTGCTACATTGTTAGTTCCTCTATGAAGATATTTGGATCTCAAACTTAAAACTTTACCTTGATGATCACGAAAATAGATCCCCGCCCCAGACTCTCTCGGGTTGCCCTTTGAGGTGCCATCAAAATTTAATTTTATAAATTCTTCTTGGGGTGTTGAACATTTTACCTGACTTCTATCAGCTTTCATCTGATTTTCTTGCAACAAGCTACCCGGGAAGGGCAACTTTATCTGCTTCCAATTCTGTGGAATAGTTTATTTTTTATTTTATTTTTTTATTAGACTGTAGGAATCGGATAGCACGACCCCCTATAAACTGCACTGTGCCTGGTAAAAAATCTAACGTGACCGGCGGTGTTGGCACAACATGCCCTCTGGTACCACGGGGGTGGCAAAGACTAGATCTCGTGACCAACCTCCTGCAATAGGAAAGATTTAGCCAACCAAGCTAGGGCCCCAACCCCAATAATTTTATTTAATTTAAATAAATAATTATTTATTTTAATTATTTAAATAAATAATTATATACATGCACAAATGTTCTGAGCATCACATTAATTAAATACTAGCTATTTGATTAATTCCTCTACTATTATAAATAAATTGTAAAATTTATTTATATAGTTCAAGGTCTATTTCCTCTTTTCACAATCCACCTTCTTTCTAAAATTAATTAAAAGGACAAATTAATCAATTTGTACTTAATTAATTTTCCCCTCTTCCTTTTAAATTTGAATTTTTGAATTTGAATTTAGAATATTCTTCCAAAATTAGTTAAGATGCACAAAGAGTTTTTGTGTCATTTTACTAATTTACCCCTCCTATTAAATTGAATTTTTGAATCCAATTTAAGCACATTTCTACAACTTTCTTCTAACCTCCTCCAACTCATCTACCATCTCATCATGTGTCTCACAAATGGATTTTTATAAATTGAAAAATGTGGAATATTCTCAACAAATTTGTAACCAATTTTGAACAACCTGAGACACATGGCTTCTCTTGCTCTTTGAATCCTTTCTACACTTGGAAATTTGTCTTGTGGAAGGGAACCATCTCCCTGATTCCCTCTAACCTCTTGATGCTTTGTCGTTGATGTCGCGGGATCACAATCCAGACCGTCTGTTGTTGCCACATCACCTTGAGGCTTGAAAAATCTATAAATAGAGCCTTTTCTATAGCATTTTCATAACATGAAGATTAGGCAAGTTTATGTTGCTAAATTCTAGTACAATTTGTGAGAGAGTTGGAGAGCATTTAGCTTAGTTTACATTTTTAGTACCATAATGGCATTTTCATTTTGGTAGTTTAAATCCTTTCACCCTCCATTTATCACTTGCATTTCATCTTTATCATCATCTCAACATTTAGATTTAACATCATTTTCATCCTAGGATCATTCAGTTTTATGTATCAAGCTATTGAAAAATCCAAAAACATAGACATGTAGATTCATTTTAAGCATCTCATTTCTTGAGTTGTCAATCTTTGCAGGTTATTGTGCAAACATAATAAGATTTGAGAGCATAACTTGTAGGATTCCTTGGGATTAGAGATCCATGGGATGAGTTAAAAGGATAGGTTGTAGTTTCATTTATTATTGCTTTTGATTTCCTTTTAAATAATGCATTCCATGAAGGTGTTTTGTTTTAACATGCAGGATACACATTTTACCTACACACATAAATTGGCGCCCACTGTGGAGCCTAGCCCTATAATTTAATCAATTTTCTATTGAGTTTCATTTTACAGGTTTCGTCAAAATATACGAAATAGTGCATACAATTTTTTCTATAGTGCATCTAGTTCCTATTTCGACACATTTGGTTTCTTGTTTCGGCACATTTGGATTATCTTTCAATGCATATGGCTCCTATTCTAGAGCGTTTGTTATTTTCTACAGCGCATACAATCTTTGTTTCGGTGCATCGGGGGGTTTTAAAACTTCAACTCTGTCAATTTTAGTTCTAGCGCATTGGGTTCATAGTTTAGCGCATTTGGTTGTTCTTTCAGTGCATTCAATGTTTTGGCACATTCGAACTGTCTTTTAGCGCATTCGGTCTCTGTAATGGTGCATTCGATTTTTACTATCATTTTTCTAGATTTCTGAAACTAATTGATATATTTTTGTGTTGCAGGAATTCAACATGCAGTCAAAGGCTTTTCATAAACATTTAAAAAATTATTGTCACAGAAACATTAACTAAAACTATTAACAATTGGCTGCAGGGTTAAATCTAATTATTACTTTTCCTTTGGTTAATATAGGAATCTAGTATAACTAGGAAGGTTAAATTTACACCATGCTTGTTGTGTTTGGAATGGTAGGTGAGTATGCTCTCCCCTTAACTGGGTGATCAGAAAACTAGACCTGTTTACTTTATTTTCATTTTTAACCTTAGAGGGCCTACCTCCCCGCTTCGAAAGGAGGGAACGACCCAAACCAATAAAAGGATAAGTCCAAGCCCTTCCGACCAGGATATAAAACTGGGACTTGAGGAAAGTTCAAGGACCATGAATGGTTATGCTGACAAGTGATTCCCTCAGTACCCGTGAGGTACATAAAAACCTGTAGAGCTTAACCTCTATAGATTGGGAGTCCTCCTTAATGGATCTAATCTTGCCATATGTATATCCCACCCGTAGCCGAATTCCCTTAATAAAACCCTCTTGTTGTAGTAAGCCCAATTACCTTATTTATTCTTTGGTGCAACAATGGTCGTTGTGAGGGCACCCACATCTTCGCAATTTTTAGTAGAAATCGTCAACTTACCATGGGAGATTCATGGGAGTTGGAAGCTCGGTTGGCCTGATAAGTGAGTGCAATGTAAGGGGGATCCTGTGTAGCCAAGCTTCTAAATTCATTCACTAAGAGTATGCGGTTGGAGTAAAATTTGTGTGGGATCCAAGGAATATAGTCTTATACATCCTAGGGAATGTGCTTGTCTAATGTGTTTACCAATGTTTTTTTAAACCAATTTCAAAAACAAACATATCCAATCATTGATTCAGAAGAAATTCCAACTTAAATTATCCAAATTTCACTGTCAAAGATTGAGAAAAACCTATCAAACTGTCGAAAACCAAAAAACACTTTCCAGTTCGATGCATCTGGTATTTGTTTCAGTGCACTCATTTGTTGTTTTAGTGCATCTCTCTTATACACCCCTAGCATATGCCTTTTTGGTGCATCTGGTGATTGTTCCAACACATCCATACCATCTTGCAATGCATCCATACCCTGTTCTAGTGCATCCAGAACTTTTTGTAGCACATCTGGAGTTATAGCGCATCCATACCCTATTTCAATGCATCTGGTAACTTTCCAAACAAAAACCTGAATTTAATCATTTTTCTTTTAATCAACCTCCAGTTTGGATTTTCTCCCTTTGACCACATCTTTTTATCATCCTAAATTTTATTTTGAGGGATTGGAAATCAACCAAATTTTTCAAGAAATCCATCACCAAGAGGATCAAGAAACCCAAGAAACATCTTAGCTTTAAGAAACTTTTGAGAAAGGGACGTTTCTTGTACCAATGTAGGAATGTCTTGCTCGATTATCGAACCTTTATCCATCGGTATCATGACTTTAATAGAGGATATACTGACAATTTTTCTTTAGAGCCCTTAGCCTCACAAGCTTATTATCAACGAAGATCTCTATCCCAAAGACATAACCATAGTCAGCCAATTCTTCATTCTCACATTCCTCAACTAGCCATTCAATATTCAAATCATCCAAATCAATTTTTGAAATAGATTTTAATCTTGTCGAAACTAGCATTCTCAAGTGAAAATCCTTTATCTAAATATTTGATCAAACATCTCAAAGTGCCTTCCTCATCATATCAGATTTATGATTTACTAGTTGCATTTCACCATCAGGATTTATCATCCTTCATCAGGATTCGTCATCCTTCATCCTGAAATAAATCTTGCTCAACCATTTTTCACCCATTTTGGCACTCCCAAACCTTGGTCAAACATTTAGAAAATTTTGATCACTTGTATGCCCATCCAAACAAGATCTCAAAAGTTGAAACTTCAACAAAAATAAATTAAAACCCAAGATGCCATGGTTGAACCAGAAGTAAACCCCTTTCGTGAACTCCATCAAAATGGAACTGCAAAGATAAGTGAAGAAGATGTTCAAAAAGCCCAACAAGATTTGGATTTCCAAAAATTCCTGGAAAGATTCTTTGAAAAGGATGGAGAAAAATACCTATTAATGTTGGTAGACAAAGGATTCAAATTACCAAATGACTTTGATATCACAAGATAATAAAGGACTCTTAAGAAAATAGAACCAGAAAAATAAATCGAAACTAGAAGTGATACAAAAACTAATGATCCCATGGACACCCTAAAACAACAAATCCAAACCCTCGACCAAAAAATGCAGAACATACAAACTAGGACTACCAAGAGATACTCCATACAAGATATGTGTCTATATCCTTTCGATCAAAGCATTAAAATGATACCATTCCCTAAACATTGTCAATTTCCCAAATATGACAAGTACAATGGGAAAACTGATCCGATAGATCATGTAAGGTAATTCCAAATGATGAGTCTTGAGTTTTCCCATGAGGATACGTATCTAATGAGATTATTCCCACGTAGTTTGGGAGGAAAATGCATGCAATGGTTCTCACAATTGCCTTCAGGGATTAGGTCTTTTGAGGAAGTAGTAAACAAATTCATTACCCAATATCCATATAACATCCAACACGAGATCACGATGAAAGACCTTTGTAACGTGAAACAAAAGAAAGGAGAATCATTCCTCGTATTCTTACATAGATGGAGAAGGTTATTCGCAAGATATCCCCGACCCATACCAGAAAAGGAAAAGATAGAAGTATTCATTGATAACCTGAATCCTCACATGAGTTATAGACTTGACTTACAATGCTCTCCCACCTTTGAAAAATTCATTGAAAATGGAATTAAAATTGAGGAGGCTTAGTCAAGAGAGGAATTCTGAAAATTTATAACGAAAACAACTCATCTAATTCCTCCAACAATGACAAAACCAAATTTTGGAAAAAGTACAAAAACAATGACAATGATCACTCAACTGAAATGCATAATGCCAAAACAATTTTCAATTTGTCAGGAAGTTCTTCAAATACATATCAGAAGACCATCCAAACTGCCAATCAAACCAACAATCAAAATACCAACCAAAGGGAATAATCAGAACAACCAATCATCATCCAAGAATTTTCCTTATCAAACAAGGAAGTTTACACCCCTAGGTTAATCACATGAATTCGCCTTGAGGGAACTTATTGAAAAAAATCTTATCACTTTACCTGATACTCGAGGCTTTGAACCTAAGGTAAAATCATCATGGTGGAATGACGCTCTTTATTGTGAATTTCATCGATGTAAAGGTCACCTCACCAATAGTTGCATGCAATTGAAACATAAGATATAGGATTTAATCGATCATAAAGTCATAAGAATTGAGGAACCGCAAACCAACACTGACCATGGTGTATTCAAAAACCCTTTTCCAAACTATGACAAGGGAGAATCTTCTAATACGAATGGTAAAGGAAAAGGTGTGAACTGTGTTTATGATGGCATCGTTTTCGATATCTCACTTGTTGAAAATCATGTAAATGACATCAATAACACACCAAATCCTATTACAACCAATCATCCAATCAACAACACCAACATTCCTTCTAATCAAGTTCTCAATATCCAACCGGTTGTGGTTGTAACAGATAATCAAGTCAATTTCATCAAAATTAATAAAAGATAAGATAGTGTGCCAATAAACATGACCACAAGGGCTCAAACCAAATATATTTTAAAAGTTAGTGCCTCCAAACAGCCTGCTACTACATCTAACCAATACAACATTGTCAATCATCTTCAAAAAATTCCCACACAAATATCAATATTAGAGCTCCTAAAGATTTCTCCCACTCACAAGGAGATTCTAGAAAAATCCCTAGTCGACACAACAGTGTCGAATAATTTGGAATTTTGTGCTTTCCAAGCCATGGTGGAACACCTAGTTGCACCTCACTACTTATCTTTTTCGGAAAATGATGATGTTTCACTCACCCATCCTCATAATGCGGCGTTGCATATTGAAGTTTTAATCCATAAAACTCGTGTCAAGCGTATCCTTATAGACGGAGGAGATGGACTTAATATTTGTACTACGAAACTTGTTCGGGAACTAGGGTTCTCTAAAAATGAAATTGATTCAAGAAATAAGATCATAATCAAAGCCTATGATGATGAGGAGAGAGCTTCAAAAGGTCTAATTATATTGCCCATTCAGGTGGGGCCAATCCTAGAAAATGTGGTCTCTCAAGTCCTGGATAAAGATCTCACATACAACATACTCTTGGGTCATCCATGGATCCATGAAATGCAGGCTTTACCCTCAACATACCATCAATGCTTGAAGTTTCCTTGTAATGGTCAATAAATCACAATTCAGGCTGATTCAAATAATCCTCAACAATGCAATTCCCTCAAGGTTGTCTAGGATGTGTTCATGCCTCATAATCGTGAAGCTCCTAATTCCACTCCTGAGGTCTCCAACAATTCCATTCAAGATAATCCTTCATCCACCTCCTCCATTGAGGAAGGTCAATCTAGTTCATCATCCAAACAGTCCAAGAAAAAGGAAGAATATAGCCCTTCTGCATCCACCAATTTTGAAGCTCAACTCAATACCCTAGCCAAACAATTTGAAGAAAAGGTCCAAATCAAAGACAAAGGTGTCGGTGAATATTCCATTGAACAATCCCTCTATCTCTCGTAGTTAATGTCACCAAAATCCTATGGTCAACCATCAACCTCATCTCAGACATCATCTCAACCAATCACCCTTTTTGATGGTCGATTCATAAAATCAAGCACCCAAGCAGAAGAATCAAATGACAAGGATGTTTTGAATTGGCTCTACAAAGATGAAACCGAATCCCAAGATGCAACAGCAAATTTCCAAACCACTCAATATGGAAAAGGATTCTCAATCCTGGAAAAGATGGGATACGACGGATAGGGACCCATCGGAAAAAGAAAAGAGGATATCACTAGACCTATCCAACCCATTCTAACCAATCCCTAAGACAAAAAAATGTTAGGATACAAAGAACATCATGAAGAAGAAGAAGAAGAAGACCTAGAGAAAAAGGTTTTTGAACGGATTCTACAGCTCCAAGCCAGTAACCAATATGAGTCTGATTGAAATAGATACGAGTGGGATTCATTGTCATAATAATCATGCCATGACAAAGACATTGACGTGATCCATAAGTATACTCCCACACTTAAGGAGGGACAAGGTTTAGTAATTAGACCACTTGAATTAGGATCCCGCAATATCGATGACTCAAGTGAGGATGACTCGACTCATAGTGAGATGGACCCCTTGGAAGAGAGTAACATTATAGAACTTGACTTGGCCCTAGTCTTGTTCAATGATAACACTACTATTAGGATACTTACGACATCTTACCTAAACCCACCCGATGACACCCTACCATTACTGCATCCTGAGGTAATAGATTGGGACCAAACTAAATCTATCAATATCCCTATCTTTTCGAATGATGAGGCCATCGTAAACTTCCTCTATGTCGCTAATCCCAAAATAGTCTCCACCAGTGAACATCATAAAAGAGTTGCACAATCGGAGAGTGTCAAGTTTCCTAGCTGTAAAATAAATGAAATAAAAGAAAGATTTGATGGTGAAAACCATTCCATGGTAGTATCAGATCCAGAAATAGTAAAAACAAAGAGTGCATCCAATGGTGAAAACTTCTTCAAGGCACCAAAGGATGGGAAATTTGACACTCTCCCTGAACACTTCCAGGACAGATCAAAAGTTATGATTGAACCAACACAGTACATCAACATTGGCACTGCAAAAACAGTAAGAACTCTTTATTTGGAAGAATCATTGATAGAAATGAAAAAACCCAGCTTCATCAAGTTATTCGAAGAGAGACAAATCAACTTTGCCTGGTCCTATGCGGATATGCCAGGGATAGATCCAGACCTCATAATGCATCACTTATCCCTTCCTTCGATAATCAAACCAGTTAAACAAAAATTAAGGAAAATACATCCACACATTTCCCTATTAGTGAAAGTTTAATTAAAGAAGTTGTTGGATGTTGGATTCAATAGGCCAATTGACTATGCAGAGTGGGTATCATATATTGTACCTATCTCGAAACCTAATAACAGCATAAGGATTTGCACTAACTTTAGAGATCTCAACAAGGCTTGCCCGAAAGATGATTTCCCCTTACCTAACATAGACATCATTGTGGACTTGATAGCAAGACATAGAATGTTATCACTAATGGATGGTTTTTCTGGATATAATCAAATCAAAATAGCTCCTAAAGATCAGGATAAGACAGCTTTCACTTGCCCTTGGGGAACTTTTTGTGGGAATGTTATGCCTCTTGGGTTGAAGAACGTAGGAGCCACGTATCAGAGAGTTATGACAACTATTTTCCATGACATGATGCATACATTCATGGAAGACTATGTGGATGATCTCTTGGAAAAATCCCTCGCCATAGAAGAAAACTTGGGGATATTAGACAAATTATTCACTCATCTGGATAAATTTAATGTTCGTCTCAATCCAAAGAAGTGTCTATTTGGGGTAACATCATCAAAACTATTGGGGTACATAGTGTCAGAGAAGAGTATTGAAGTGGACCCCGCAAAGGTGAAATCTATAAAGGAAATTCCTCCCCCTAAAAATATAACTCAACTAAAGTCCCCCCAGAGTAGATTCCAATCGATCAGAAGATTTATCCAAAACTAGCTAGCAAGACTCATCCTTTCACTCATCTCCTGCATAAGAATGTTTCTTTCTGATGGGACGAAAAGTGTGAAGCAGCCTTCAACCAATCAAAACAATAACTGATGAGTCCACTAGTCACGGAACCTCTAGCAAAAGGGAAGCCTCTTTTATTGTACATTGTCACTATTGATCAATCATTGGGAGCCTTGTTGGTACAAGAAGATTCAACGAGGAAAGAAAGAGCGATTTATTATATCAGTAAAACCTTGAACGGATATGAGATCAATTACACCTCCATTGATAAATCTTGTCTAGTTGTAGTGTTTGCTACCCAAAAATTGTGACACTATATGCTGACTCATACAGTTAAGCTCATAACCAAGATTGATCCACTAAAGTATCTCTTAAGCAAAGAAAATCTGACAGGAAGATTGGCCAAGTGGATAATGGTACTCAGTGAATTCGACATCTAATATGTTGACAGAAAAGCTATCAAAGGGTAAGCCATTGTTGATCAACTAGCTAAGGCACCACTTCATGATGATCATCCACTTCATATTGAATTTCTAGATGCAGATGTCCTAACAATAACAAAAAAACAATGTGTATTGTATTTTGATGGTTCTTTCACTCAGCATGGATCAAGAGCATGAATCCTATTCATCACTCCTCTAGGGAATACCATTTCAAAATCCTATTGCTTAATTTTTCCTTGCACCAACAATACAACCAAATATGAAGCACTCATTATTAGGATCAAGATAGTCATGGAATGGAAAATAACAGTGCTCCAATTTTATGGGGATTCACAACTAGTCATCAATCAAGTCATCAATGATTATCAAACCAAAGAAAACAAGCTAATGCCTTATAAGAGAATGATTGATGACTTCAAGAAGTATTTTATCGACATCAAATTTGATCAAATTCCAAGGAGTGACAACAAGGCTACCGATGCTATGGCTACTATTGCTTCTTTACTATAGATTCAAGAAAAAAGTGGTTGTTATGAGTTCATGGTGGAGCAACTGTATACCCCTGCATACGATGACATTGAATCCCAACTTATTTTCCACCTTGACTATGCTAATACCTCCCTCTACGAAAATATCTACGCTTACCTAAAAGATAATATCCTTCCTCTTGATCTTTCCTGCAACCAAAAACAAAATTTCATCCACCAATCTGCCCGTCATACCATAATAGCCGATGTCCTTTACCGTCAAGGTCTGGATGGAACTCTTTTGCGATTTCTAGAAAATGATGAGTCTAAAACAGCCTTACGTGATGTTCACGAGGGTATTTGTGGAACTCATTCAAGTGGTTTAACCCTTGCCAAGAAACTCCTTTGTTTGGGTTATTACTGGTCAGCTATGGAGAGATAAGTCTTTTAATTTTTTAATAAATATTGGAAGTGTCAGATCCATGGTAACCTTATCCATGCACCAGCACAAGAATTGCAACCCTTTGCGTCAACATGGCCATTTTTTCAATGGGGGTTGGATCTTGTGGGTAAAATTCACCCACCTTCATCCAATGGACACAATTTTATCATCACAACCACATAATACTTCACAAAGTGGGTTGAATTCATGCCTCTGATCACCATCACAAGGAAGCGGATCTCATCATTCATCCTGAACTACATCATTTGTAGATATGGCATCCCTCTAACTATTGTCACCGATAATGGAAGACCTTTCAAAAATCAGGACGTACAAGAACTCTATGAAAAGTTCCATATCCAGCATCAGTTTTCTACACCCTATTACCCTCAAGGGAATGGCCAAGTTAAGGCCTCCAACAAAACAATTCTGAAAATCCTAAAGAAAATTATCGGCGATGTTGGACATGACTGGCATGTTCAATTGAACCCTACTTTGTGGGCTTACCGTACAAGCTTCTGAACACCCATAGGAGCTACACCCTATGCACTTGTCTATGGATCTAAAGCAGTGTTACCAATCGAATTTGAGATACCCTCACTCCGGGTATCCCTGAAGGGTCTCATTTCAGATGAGGATTACCTTGTGTCCAGACTGTAGGAGCTCGAACTATTGGATGAACTTCACCAACTAGCAGTGAATCACCTAAATTTCTATCAGCAAAGAATTTCTTGAAGTTAAAATCACAAAGTCAAACCTAGGATATTCCAAGTCAATGATCTGGTACTAAAAGAGAATCCCCGTAATCAACAGGATTGGAAAAACAAAGGAAAATTTGAACCAAATTGGCTAGGTCCTCTTGTTGTGGTTTCAGTCTTTGGATCAAGGGAATATCATCTATCTACACCTGAGGGAGATCTGTTTGAAGAACCAATGAACATCCATCACTTGAAAAATTTCTACACTTGATGCATCCAATGCATGTTAAAAGTTTTGAGAAAATCTTGAAAAGCAGAAAATGTCTTGAAAAAATCATCACCCTAATGAAAAACCTGGCAAACAGGTGTCTTGGTGATAGCATAAAAAGCGAAAAAAAAATCAAAAAAAAAATTAAAAAAAAGAGAAAAATACAAAAAAAAAAGTGAGAAATCAAAGAAATGGTTGTCTTGATGAAAACCTGGCAAACAAGCATCTTGGTAACAACAAAAAAAAATCAAAAAATTTGAAAAGTGTAATAAAAACAAATGGTGAAAACTTGGTAAACAGACGCTATTTGTGATAAGTGGGCTTCTCCGTCTTTTCAAGCGTGTGTTGACTGTTTTCTTCTGCCATCTTTGAGCATTCATGCATATCTCATAGTGAGCTTCATGTCCATATTCGCCTAATGCGATTGTCCCACTCTAGCTTGGTCTTCATTATACATATCCATAATAAATTTGGTTTATACTTACTGGGGCAAAAATCTTGATCTCACTGGGGGGAAATCACTATTGAGCATAAGTAAATAGGAAAACAATTAGCAACCTATAACCTCAAAAAAACAATTGCAACAACAACTATTTCAAAATCTGAACATCGAAAATCAATCCAATCAATCAAACCAAATCAAACATCAACATCAAATTGGATCACCTCATCTATGAAGGATCATCTTCTGAATCATGGTTGGATCATCTTAACAAAAATGTTCAAATAATGTATTATGATTGTTGTTATCATTTCTCAGGAGTACCTCGATGATGTCATAAATTAGAGGAACTGTGATCAAGAATGATATTTTTCTTTGTCTGTTGCTTGTGAGTTGATTATTACTACTGTGAAAATTATCACGAGACATGCTCTACAAAGTATCATTGATGACATTCTGAATTTTCATAGGAACATGATCAACTCTTGTCTATTTACACAAGTGATACTTGGGTCATCTCAGTCTTATTATACCTAGATGCTTGTGTTATCTTGCATTATCAAATCTCAACGGAATTTGTATGGAAGTTGTACTCAGGTCATCATGGTCTATTTTATGCCATCGATGTTTGTACTAGCTTTCAACATAATAAAACACTCAATGATGACAATATGCACAATGAATAAGGTTGACAACATTGCATGGATAGGATTGCATTTCATATTATTTTGCCTCTGCACTATGGATTTTCTAAGCTTGTCATCCTCAAGGTTGATCTTATTTCTTTCTACAGGATTTGAGTATACTTGACATAACAAAAATATCATTTAATTCCACTTGCATTGCATTCCATAACATTCATTTGCATTTGAAAATTTCCAAAAATAAAGCATACTACCAGTGCATCAAGATCATAATAAATCCATCTTACATTCACATTCATAAAAAAATCATCATCCATCTCACATTTGCATCCATCACAAATCATTATCCATTTCACAATTATATTCACAATAACATCATTATTTCATCTCATCACATTCACATATCATCACTATCCATTTCATAATTGCATTCATAATAACACCATCATAAATCATAAATCATTCCATATAGTTGCATATAAAATACCAAAACCATGGAAAATTGCATCACATATTCACATCATAACATTCATCTCATAGCATAAGAATCATACATCCATAGTAAAATCATCTGCATCCATGAATCATACATCCATAATAAAATCATCTGCATCCATGAATCATCCATAATAAAATCATTTGCACTCATTTATCATCCACTTGCATAATCATAATGAACTCATTTGCATCCATACATTCATATACATGAAATAATAATAAAGATCACATTTCATGTCACATCATTCATCTCATAAATGCATTCATCTATAGTAAAAATGTCAATATCCATACATACATCCATAGCATAATCACATAGAACGTAAATTAAATGCATCCATAATAAAACATCAACACAAAAGATCATCAAATGCCATTGCATATCATATAAACTCATGGAACTGTGTCAAGTATACAATGATAAATCTGAGAATAAAATACATCAAAAATGTGGCACAATGGTAGAGTCTATAAATCACAATAAGAGATCATGTTTGTCTGAGAGATCCTGTGGTACTTCCACCTGATGTGATTGGTCTCAACCCTATCCCTAACGGCCCTACACTTGATGATCTTGTACCTGGTGGTGGAGGTCCGCCTAGCGGAAGTGGTTGAGTCACCCCTCTGCTCGTGGTATATGCATGTGTCCACCCTGATCTGGACCTGGCATAACTGACTCGCTACTCGACTGGTATAGCATCATAATATCTGCTCTTGTAGTACTATGTCTCCTTGGAAAATGCTCTGAGCTCTCTGACTAAATAAGCTATACCTATACCCTGTGTTGCACTTTGTACCCTATCAGCCACAACCACGGCCTGCTCTACCTGCTTTCTAGCAGCATCTCACTCTATGGTCAGTATAGCAACTATGCTTGCAACACTACCATCTGCCCCTGCAGGTGCACCTAACCTGAAGCTTGTGCCTGTACCTATGCCTAGGTGTGAGCAAGTTGACCCTGTAATTCCTATATCTAGGCTTGTAAACTCTACACCTGCCCCTGAAGACCAGCAATTTGTGCATGTTGTCTTTGTAACGGTATCTGCACAATCAGTGGCCACTACCCAACTAGTCCTGATTGTTGCCTCTTGGGGATAACCCCAAAGTCTGGTGCACCCACTCCTCCACCACCACCTCCATCATCTCCTTCGCCATCTCCCTCATCTCCTCCTCCTTTTTCATCACCACCACCTCCTCCACCTCCTCCCCTGGGTTGCATAACTACTCCTGCTCCCCTCCTTGCATCTAAGGTCAGTACTGGCTCATCCGGACTAGATATCCATGGAAACATATGAGTATTAAAGTACTCTACATAGTCGATTGTCATCTGAGCATCTATCACCTAAGGAAGATACTACCAAAAGGTGGGTTGTAAACCGATAAACTCAACACACGCTACATCATAATCAATGGTGGGCACCCACTTTGGGATATCCTGTCACCACCATGCATAGTGAACCACCCCATGTGGCATCCCCTAGATGTGACCATACTGCATATGGACTCGCCCGAACATGAATCTCTCTAAGATATAAGGTTTCCTCCCTATCAGGTATCTACTGCAAAACAGGAAAGGTAACTCTACTCCATCCAAGGGCCATGCCTTGAAATCCAAATACAGTCTCCAAATAGCAGTATCTAGGTCATCTAGGACCCACCTCCAATACTCTAACTTTCCCAGCTTATGCTTGACAAGTGGCCCTGAATATCCGAAAAAATATGGATGACCTGCTGCCCACACCTTGTCACCAACTAATCGTGTAATCGTTATGTGTTCCCAGGCCCAGAACTAAAGAAGTGTACACCCTGCTGACAAACTACCTACTCGTAGGTATACTACCTTATGCAAATCATGGTATAAGTGAGGCAACATGCATTTTCCCCAATAATACATTGTCTCATGAGCAATCATGCTCTCCATCAATCGACCCCAACCCACTGAAAGGCCCTTCGACCTATGGTCGAGGCATAGAAATCCTCCAACAAAGCCTACTAAGATGCAAGGTAGTGGCTACTGAGTCGCAATCAAATCCTACCAAGATAACTCATACCCAGTTAGCCCATCATCATGGAACATCTGTCATAAGGCATCAATACCTCCCTACTCCTCAACATCGTACATCACCAAGGTCCCCATAACTGGTATCTGCAAAATTTGATATATATCCTCTGAGGTCAGTGTCATCTCACCCGTTGGTAGGTGAAAGGTGTTGTGGTCGCTATGCCACCTCTCTGCAAGTGTTGTCAATAGCCCCCAGTTAATCTGGTATTGGGGCATATCTATAAGGGAACTCAAGCCACATTGGTCTATCACATCACGATCTGTCGGATTCAGATGTGGCATCATGTCCCACATCCCTGGAAAGCGCTCATGAACCTAAAGGTTCCCCAAGAAACCATCCTAGAATCGAAATCAAAACATCAAGTCAGCAAATTATTCAATCAGCCTATCAACCAAGCACATCATCTAATCAAATCAGCTCGCATGAGATTCTGATCAAATCTTGAGGAGCACCTAACCTATCATTCAATTCTCATTTGTCATGAGATCAAAATCAATCAACATCTTTTCATCGTTCCTCACATATCATGAGGACGATAACCAAATATACATCAATCTATCTTTTCATCATTCCTTTCCTATCATGAGGATGATAATCAATCAATCAATCAGCCTATCCTAATTCATCACTCCTCGCCTATCATGAGGACGATAATCAAATCAAATCAATCTATCTTTTCATCGCTCCTCGCCTATCATGAGGATGATCATCAACCTATCAATCAACATCATACTATCATTGGCTGACATGATCAAAAATCATCAAGATCTAGGAGGAATTTATCAAAATCATCATTTTTGGCTAGATGTGCTAAATCAGGGCTTCTATGCACCGGTTTACTGGATGCAGTAGAAGATCTCCTGGATGCGCCGAAATAGAATCCAGATGTTATATTTCATTGATGCGCTTGAAAATTGAACCTATGCACCAGAATAGAGTCCCAATGAGTCATTTTTTGGATGTGTTGTTTAATCAACCCTATGCGTGACTTGATCACTCCTATGTGCTATTTCAGCAATACGTTAAAATTCTTACCCTATGCGCTAAAGCGGAAGCTGGATGCACTGAACTAATATTGGGGTTTAGTCCTAGTGGGATGTGCTACTACAGGCTCCCTATGCGCTAAATCAGAGTCCCTATGCGTTGAATAACCTACTCTATGTGCTAAAACACAAGAAAATTCAAAATTTTAAATACATTTTACGGCGCGAAAAATCAAAATTTGAAATTTGAGAAAGTGGTTTCGGGGTACATACCGGAGGTCCATACACGGTCGGAAGCTAGTAGTGGCGAACGCGCTCGAATCGATGAGTGTGGCAAAGAATCTTGTCCATCTTTGCTCTACAAGCTCTCAAGTTCTCAAAATGCCAAGGTTACAAATGACTTTAACTTTTAACCTTTTACCCCTTTTAAAGGTTATTAAGGGGCAATAATGGTGGTATTTTATTTTTATTTTTAGAGGGGGCTCTTTTATCAACTATTCAACAGTGCAACGACTCTCTTCTAATTTTTGGGAGATAAATCAGGTCACCCTATCAAATCTATCAATCACCAGCACATCATTGGAAAATCATTTAAGTCATCAAAAAAATTCAAAAATCACCAAAAAATCAAAAATCCCTAATTTACCTCCTAAGGGGGCATCCTTTCATCATCATTGTAAAAATTGGAGTCTGAGGAAGGTCAAAAAAAATTATCATCACGGTCGAAAAATTTATTCTTTGAAGCAATGCAGCTGCGCACATCACTTCAAAGAGGGGCAAAATGTATACATGCAAAAATGGTCTAATCATCACATCAATTAAATACTGGCTATTTGATTAATTCCTCTACTATTATAAATAAATTGTGAAATTTATTTATAGATTCCATGGTCTATTTCCTCTTTTCATAGTCCACCTTCTTTCTAAAATTAATTAAAAGGACAAATTAATCAATTTGTACTTAATTAATTTTCCCCTCTTCCTTTTAAATTTGAATTTTTTAATTCGAATTTAGAATATTCTTCCAAAATTAATTAAGATGCACAAAGAATTTATGTCATTTTACTAATTTACCCCTCTCCTATTAAATTGAATTTTTAAATCCAATTTAAGCACATTTCTACAACTTTCTTCTAACCTTCTCACACTCATCTGCCACCTCATCATGTGTCTCACAAATGGATTTTTATAAATTGTAAAATGGGGAATATCCTCAACAAATTTGTAACCAATTTTGAACAACCTGAGACACATGGCTTCTCTTTCTCTTCGATTCCTTTCTACACTTGGCAATTTCTCTTGTGGAAGGGAACCATCTCCCTGATTCCCTCTAACCTCCTGATGCTCTGTCGTTGATGTCGCAGGGTCACAATCTGGACCGTCTGTTGTTGCCACATCACCTTGAGACTTGAAAAATCTATAATTAGAGCCTTTGCTACAACAATTTCATAACATGGAGATTAGGCAAGTTTATGCTACTAAATTCTAGTGCAATTTGTGAGTTGGAGAGCATTTTGCTTAGTTTGCATTTTTAGTGCATTTTTAGTACCATAATGGCATTTTCATTTTGGTAGTTTAATTCCTTTCAACTTCCATTTAGCATTTGCATTTCATCTTTATCATCATCTCAGCATTTAGATTTAACATCATTTCAATCCTAGGATCATTCAGTTTTATGTATCAAGTTATTAAAAAATCCAAAAATATAGACATGTAGATTCATTTTAAGCATCTCATTTCTTGAGTTGTCAATCTTTGCAGGTTATTGTGAAAACATAATAAGATCTGAGAGCATAACTTGCAGGATTCCTTGGGATTAGAGAGTCATGGGATGAGTTAAAAGGATAGGTTATAATTTCATTTATTGTTGCTTTTTATTTCCTTTTAAGTAATGCATTCCATGAAGGTGTGTTGTTTTAACATTATAGGATACATATTTTACATACACACAATAATTATTTATTTTAATTATTTAAATCAATAATTATTTAAATAAATAATTATTTGTTTTTATTATTTAGTTATTCATTAGCCTTTTCTATAATTAAATTAAATAAATTTTGTTTATTTAATTACCTACTAATTTGTCATTTTTCTCCCACTTTTGAATTAAATTATTATTTAATTTAAAATTCGATCTGTAACGTGTCCTCTATAATTAAATAATATTTTTATTAGTTAATTATTCATTTAAATTTCTCCTACAACCCCTTTATTTGTGTCAATCTTATCTTCCATCAAATCTTATCTCTTGATATCTCATTTAATTCTAGCCCTTGATTGGATTATCTTATAATTCAAACTTAGCCCTTCATCCTTATCATTTGCCCTAATTTAGCCCTAACCCTATTCCATACTACAACTTTCGTTCTTTTCCATTGATTGAGACATCTTATTGACATTCAATCTCAGCCCTTCATTCAAATTTGTCTTTTTTATAAACCCTATTATTGTCATTTTCATCCATCTAGTTCATATGCAAGTACATTCTACTAGTGTGAGAACAATCTTCAATATTTTGTTAGTCATTTTCATAGGCTTATTATTGCACACTCAAATCTAAGGGCAATTATTCATATCAAGCAAGATGGAGAAGGGCAATGGAGGTGAATAAATGGTGGCATGAAGATCTTATGGTGATATTGTTTTATGTTTTATGTCTTTATACTTATTTCTACTTCATTGCTTATTAGGGTTTGATTTACATGCATTGTTTCCTAACCTTGACAATTTTACCCTAATTTACACTTTTTTCCCCAACATCTCTTTTCTCTATTTATATTAATTTTCCAATTGTTCCTCCTTGGTGAGAAAATTCTCTCTTGTCTCCTCTCTTTCATCAATCTCTTTTGGCATCGTGTATACTTTAGGTAAATATTCTTTGGAATTTCTATTATAGCCTTGGCCCCCCTTACTACATTTGTCTCTAAAAGTTCTTCACTTTTTTTCAGTACTTGGCCATGTTTATAATGATGAGTTGCTTCATAGCACTAAAGGAATCATGCTCAAAATTTTCACAAAACCCGCATGGTTTCTTCCTTTCTTCCCTACATTCATTTGCATAAAAACCTATTTCACTATATTTAAAATAGGTGACTTCTTCCCTTCTCTATTCTCAACCTCTTCCTCTACCACATCCTTTATACTTTCATGTTGTGATTAGTCATCTTGATTGTGTGTGGAAGGTCGAGCTCATCTTGCACATTTTGCACCACATGCATTTTATTAATTGATCTTTTGTTGGTTCTCCATCGTGGTTATTAGTAACAATGATCCTAGACATGGAGGTATATTTTTGCCAAATATTTTCCTTTCCCATCCCCTTGTGGATGGGTGCATCATCTTTGCATCTATGGTTGTTCTGGGGCTCAATTTCTTCTCTTATCTAGAGCAATCATTATTCTCATGTTCATATCACTCACCACAAATACCATAGTACACACTTTTGAGTCTTCTAGGTGGTTTTGTAATCTCCAGTCATAACAAAGCAACTTGTTTCTTCACTTCTAGTATAGGGCACTCACTCTATAGGTGGCCTTTATTAGAAAAATAAGTGTAACATATCTTCTTTTTGTGGGGTGGTGATACATGCATATGACTCTCCTTTTGCAATTATTTTTTGTTTTATCTTTAACTACTATGATTTCAACTTTAAATTTTCTATCTCTACTTTCTCAACTTTTTCATTATCTTCTCCATGGTTGCACTTCAATTCTAGAGGCCAATTCCATAGACCTTAGAAATAAACTATTCAATTATTTTCTTTTTAGTAAGGAGCCCCTCTAACTTACTAACCACTCACTTAAATATTTGGTCAAAATCTCATATACTTTCACCTTTCTTTCCTATAATCTTTGGCATCTTGCTCACTTTCTAAGGGGCCTTCTAGATATTGAAATTTTTTTATGAATTTATCTTTCAAATCAATCCATTTCTTGTTGTGTGAGAAAAATTGTTTCATATACCATTCAAGTGTTTAAACCCTTATGCCCCAACAAAGTCATAGAGCTTGGTCTAGTTATATCGTATTCCATTTCTCCTCCAAGAAGACTTTAGAACAAATATATGTTCTATTGTTTCTTTAATATCTTTTTTAAATATAGGTGGTTTAGTGTGATTTGTCTAATTATGTTCATTTTTGGAGTACTAATCTCCTCTAATTTGTCTATATTTCTTGAGGATTCTCCTTTACTCTTTTTTATTTCCTTTTCTTCTCTTCATTCCTTGGGCCCTTTCTCCTTCAACTTCTTGACACTCTTCCTCTCTTGATAACCTCCTATTGTTTCACTAATTTTCTCACTCTACCCTTATCTCTAGGTAACTCAATCTCAAAGAAATTATACCCAAAATTTCCTCACACAACATAGTATTAGGATTCATTTATTTTGGAATAAATATAACATTATTCACATATTAATATAGATCTCTCCTTCTCCCTATTGATGGGGTAATGGGGATGAGGAATAAGAAAAAATCTAATGTTTGGTCTTATCCTCGCAATGAACATCTCAACTTGTTTGGTGGTGCAACTAGAAGAAACCCTAGCCTAGCTAGTGTAATAGTAGTTCTCAAATATAGCGAGGACATAAAGAGTGGATCCTTCTACCTAGGAAAAATAATCTAACAATGAAATTGAAGCAACAATGCTTGTAGAAAGTTTGAAATTCACTAAGCCTATGGGTTGTGATAATCTAGAAGTGGGAGGAGAATCATTAATCATAATTAATGGTTGTAAATACTATCAAGGATTGAACCCTTCATAACATTATTGATGAAATCAAAAGTGTGGAAAGAGCTTTAAGGATATTGCATTTATACATTGTTAAAGATATGGCAATAAGGTTATGGATCATCCAACAAACAATGGTATTAAATAAAGACCCTCTGCTAAGGTGAGAAATGAAGTAGTGAAATAGCAACTCGATGAGTTACTTGTTAATGATCTTCATGGCAATGCACAACCTAAGCCCACTTATTGATCACTTTCATAAATGGTGAATGATTTGATAAATGGGTGAGTAGTTAAATAAGTGAAAAGTGATTGTTTAAATTAGTAATGATTCCCAATAATGTGAAATTATATTTACCTTTCTTGAAGTGATTTATGCACTATGACACTCGTGAGTAGATAGTTCTAACATGATATTGATCACAACAATTACAGTATTGATTAACCTCTTATTTAACCAAGTAGGGAAGTTTGTTTGGTAATATGCTAGTGTTTTCTCTTTGTGAAAGTGGAATTTAATGTCGATGTTGTGACAGGTAGATAGTGATGGAGGCCATAACAAATGAGGACCTAAGGCAAATATTTTTGTATTGAAGATGACACCTTTGAGGTGTTCATAAAACACATCTTTATTAGTATGTGTTTGACATGTTCAAGATCACATAGTCCTATCCTGGCAATGATTCAAGTAAATATTGGGGCAAAGGTGGAAAACAAGGCAATGTGCCCATGGATTATGAAGACTCTACAAAGGCAACCATCTCCAATTTTCCCTTAAAAATATTATTTGATGTCTTATCAATGACATCCACAAACATACACACACATCAACATGTCAAAGTACATACATGTGTACATATTCATTGGTATCTATTAATGAATGTGTACTTATGTATCTAAAAAGAAAAAGAAAGAAAAAATAGTATTGTGTGCACTTTGTGGGGACAAGGCAATGTTCCCAAGGATTATGAATACTCGAAAAAGGCACCCACCTTCAAAGTGATCTTCATAAGGTTATTTTAAGTCTATCAATGGCATTCAACAACAAATTTTCTAAAGTAGATATATGCATTGTATAGGGATAAGGTGGTCCATGAAGACTTTAGAAAGGCACCCATCTACAAAGTGTCCTTCAAAAGGTTATCTAAGTGCTCATTGATTATGAAGACTCTACAAAGGTACATATCTTCAAAGTCTTCTTCATAAGGCTATCTAATGTCTATCAATAACATTCAACAACAATTTTTTAAGGTGGATATATGCATGTGTGCATAGGAATACAAGAATGTATAAAGACTTTACAAAGGCACCCATGTCCGAAGTGTCCTTCAAAATGTTATTGAATGTCTATCAATAACATCAACTAAGGGAGAGGGCCCGATGGTGGAGCGACCTCCTATTGTGGGGATAGGAGCTAACAACCTGGGGCCCACAAAGCAACAATAAAAGACCTTATTTTTCAAAATTTTATTATAGTATGATATGATAAGTACATGTTAAATCAAAAAATAGTCCAACCAATGATAAAGTAAATACTAACCACCTTCACAAATTTAGGTGAATGTAAATCTATATTTTTATTTGCATAATATATGCACTGATACATTAAAGCTAATATGACATGTACATAACCCATTTACATTTCAACCACCATAGATTTGACAACTAACCAACTTAGAGATACATTTGAACGTATTCCAAATAAAAATATTTCATTATTCATCCTTGGTTGACAAACTTATTGTTCCACCATGTCTAATTATACCCCTCTTTTTGCAAAATTATCCTACAAAAATCGTAAACCAACTCTCAAGCTCACCATGCAATAAAATTTTATAAAATAAGGACTCATTATTTCAACCATATTTCATAATTATATGTGATATTTAATTAATCCAGACCAAATATTAAAACTCAAAACAAATTCAAATTTCTCAAATCAATTTTCAAATCACACTATAATTAGTATTGCCAACCCAAATTTCTAACCTCTCAAATCATATTTATATGTAGCATTCACAATCCAATTCATATCATGTCTACCATTAATTCCAAGTATGCAACCTCAAAGTCCCTCCAATAATTCAAATTTCTTT
Source organism: Sequoiadendron giganteum (assembly GCA_007115665.2). Classification (NCBI taxonomy): domain Eukaryota; kingdom Viridiplantae; phylum Streptophyta; class Pinopsida; order Cupressales; family Cupressaceae; genus Sequoiadendron; species Sequoiadendron giganteum. The sequence continues at coordinate 529,207,703 of CM021107.1, read as the reverse complement.
ACTTGCTCACAAATGTCTATTTATGCAAGTTCTCAAGTATGTGTGTTGCATATTACCCTTATTTAGAATTCAAATTTCACAGTTTCAATTTCAATCACCTGTTTAAAACTAATTTCAAACAACTCTTGCAAACTATTTTCACACCTATTGTAGCTTCCAAGGTATGTATATTTCAAATTTGTTTTAAGATTATAATTGTATAGATTGTTCAATGTATGTTTATTATTCATACGTATCATGATTTTCTTCAAAAACATTTGCATACATACATATCATTCCACCTATCATCCTTAGTTTACACATACACACAATCGACCAAAAGATAGGTGCATGAAACCCGTAGCAGTCGAGTATATGATACCCTCCAATGCTAAAACATATATATGTATATAATCAAAGAGATAAATTGATGTTTCATATAGCCTTGTTCATTTACATTTAAATGAATTAAGTGTATGGTTTATTTATTGTTCATACATATCATGGTTTTCTTCATAAATAATTGCATACATGTGTATCATTCCACCTATCATCCTTAGTTTACACATACACATAGTAAGCTAAAAGATAGATGCATGAAACCCTTAACAGTCGAGTATGTGATACCCTCATATATATTGCAGAGATAGATATATATATGGCAAAGATATATAAATTGATGTTTCATATAGCCTTCTTCATTTACATTTAAATGAATTAGATGTATGGTTTGTTTATTGTAAGCTTATTGTTCATACATATCATGATTTTCTTCAAAAACATTTGCATACATATGTATCATTCCACCTATCATCCTTAGTTTATACATACACACAATCGGCCAAAAGATAGGTGCATGAAACCCTTAATAGTCAAGTATATGATACCCTCATATGTATGGAAAAAATATTAAAAAAGTGGTGTTTCATAAGGCCTTCTTCATTTACATTTAAATGAATTAGATGTAAACGAAGGTTTCAATACAACGGGAATGATCTATGGCTAACATGGAATCTGCCATGAGAGATGTTGAAGACAATGAAGTGGGGTCTTCCAATAACCACGTTGATGAATTGGTTGACAGGTGTTACTTCTACAAAGAGGAAAGGGCCCCCAACAGTCTTGAACAAAGATGAAGAGGAAAAGGTTGTCGAATGGTGCAAGGAGTTGGAGGAAAGGGACCCCAACAATCTTGGCCATGGATTGGAAATCATCAATTTTAAGTCTGAAGTAGCACAAATATGCCAAACGAGGCCAAGTCTATTCAAGGATGGAGTTTCAGATAAGTCTTGGTGGATAGGCTTCAAGAAAAGACATCATGATCTGACTTTGAGGACGGGACGATGAAAAAATAGAGACTGTGCACTCAATTTGAGTCTTGCAGTGGTTGTTGACAATACATTGACAAAGGCATATGCAGCTAATTCGTATGGTCCAATGAAGATTTAGAACTGTGATGAGATTGGCATTCAAACTGGAAGAAATGGTGCAATGCAAGTGCTTGCAAAAAGGGGCAACAAAAGTGTTTTATACATTATACCCAAGAGTCGAGAGTGGATCATAATTTTATGTTGTGTGAATGTTGTTGGATAGAAAATACCTAGTTTTTATTTGTTTAAGAGCAAAAAACATTGAATAACTATATAGCTCATTTTGAACCAAGCACATGTATGGTTGCTCAACCCCATGCTTGAATGACAAAAGACCTCTTCCTCGATTGGTTGCACCATTTTACTAGTTTTGTACCTAGGTTGTGTCACCCACTAATAGACACATGTTGATTTTAGATGATCATGGCGATCGAGTTGCATTCTCTACTATTAACGAAGCCAGGTCACTAGGCATTGACCTGCTAACCCTACTAGCCCACACATCTCACATATTGCAATCACTAGATGTTAGTGTCTTCGAGTCTTTCAAATCATATTTTAAGAAGGAAAAAGCAACATGGACGAGTAAGTATCCAAATCTAGAGATTAAAAGGGTAGAGTTGGCAACACTTGGCAACGTCATATTTCAAAGAGCATTGACTATTGATAACATAAAATCAAGTTTTAAAAGAATTGGTATTTGGCCCCTAAATCCAGATGCATTAATGGAGGATATATGGCCAAGTGAGACATTCCAATATTTTGCCCCCAAGGAAGTATCAGTTGTAGAAAATATTCTAAGTTCATCTACTAATGTTGTGCCACAAACAGAGGTTGAAGGGACAAGTAGAACACCTAATTTGGCAGACCATTATACTCCAATAGAAGCAACTAGTTTGTTGAACCAACAATCTCCAATTGGAACACTTGATTTGGAAAACCAACATACTCCACTAGGAACACTTGATTTGGTAGACTAGCATCATGATGCAGACTTCTTTCTCTACCCAGTGCACCAGACGACCCATCATGGTTGTTGGAGGGGGCTACAAATCTTGGTATTGATTTGCATGTGGATAAATATCAAAGTCTATCAATGACATCTCCACCAAACAACATTGGCCCAACTACCTTAAGGCATTTTTATGTTGATTGTAGAGAATGTGAACCTACTCAATTGTGAGGAGGTGAGGAAGTGGATGAAATAGTTAGTGAGGTACAGGTTCAAAATGGAGAAGATTCCATGGAGCCATTGGGAGGCCAAATAAGTTCAAACATCTCCCAATTCTTGAGATTACCTATTCATATAGTTAAGGAGAAGTCCAATCATCTAATTGATTGTGGGATTTGACTTACCAGACAATCTCAGCTCCTCACCATAGATGACTACGTGAAAATGCTAATGGAGCAAGAGGAGAGGAAGAAGGAAATCCAACAGTGGAAAGATAGGAAGAGAGAATTGATCAAACAATGGAAGCTTGAAAGAATTGCAACAAGGGACCTAAAGGACCAAATGAGAATTGAAAAATACCTTCAATGACAAGCAGTTGAGGTATAAAGAGAATAGCAAAGGAAAGAGAAGGAACAAAAAAATAAGCAACAAAGGATTGAACGAGAAGCTGCTAAAAAAAAGGAAATGGAAAAGGCTAGAAAGGAAGTAGCAAGGGAAAGGCATTTGACAATCCTTTAAATCCCTTGCCGAAACTACATGCAATATTCACTAACTTTGTTTCTATTCATTGCCCCCAATATTGTCCACCCTCGCCTCACACAAGTATTAGCCAAACATAATCAAATTGCAATCCTACAGGTTTAGAGGCCACAAACATGGATGAGCATGTCTAGGCAAGATTCAAAGACGAACAACACATCAACAAATAGCTTCCCATCATTTGAATTCTCTTTTTCAATTTTCTTTCATAATTGGAAAGATTGCGAATAGTTTTTTTGTCACTGTTCTAAAGGTGTTCTATTTACATAGAAAGAACTTGAACAACTGATATGTAATGTGTCTAACTGATATAATTTTCACAATACTAATGTGTTCATCTTTGTTGTTTCCTTGCAATGGGCAGCCACCTTAACATAGTTGAGTTTATGTTATCAACAATGAATGCTTCTTATAAACATATAAAAAGAAACAAGCAATGCATGTTATACTATCTTTTGCACAATACTAACTCTTACCATATTTAATCATATATGTTCACATTAAGGATATATATTGTTGTGCATGGCATAGAAACCTTAATTGATCATGGAATATGTGTGTATGCCATGTAGATATATATATTCCACTGTCAGTCAAGGGTTGTATGTAATGCAAATATATATATCCTTAATGTGAACATAAAGGGTTAGATATGGTAAGAGTTAGATTTGGGAATATATATATAGCATTTGAGGGTTTCGTGCACCTATCTTTTGGTTGACTATGTGTATGTGTGTATGCAAATGGCATAGTTAATTCAACATTCTCAAAGCAATTTTAAACTAAAGATGATAGGTGGAATCACAAAAGCATAAATATGCAAAAAATCTTGATAGGCTAGATGATTTTTTCCCTAATTTATAGGTGGAATCATAAAAGCATAAATCTACAAAAAATCCTAATTAATCACGATTTTTTAAAAATCAGCAAGCTAGACGATTTTCTCACATTTCAAATTGCAAAATCGCCAAAAAATGCGTTTAAAACCTATAAAAAAACGCGAATAAAATCACATTGATTTTTGCACCAAACAAAAAAAAACCATGAGACCGTAGCTTGTTGCTTACTATTATGCTTTGATAGATTTTTTCCAAGCATCCATAACTTGTTCAAAAGCACCTATTTTAGGCTTTTATCCATAGGCAGCAAAGCAGTGAACTATTTGATAAAATACATTCGTCATGGCATTCCATCACCATGAGACCACATTTCTTTGAGGCATTTTTCAAACAGTTCATTGCCTTGTCTATGCTATATTGCTTACTATTATGCTTTGATACATTTTTCCCAAGCATCCATAGCTTGTTCAAAAGAACCTATTTTAAGCTTTTAGCCATAACAACAAGGCAATGAACCGTTTGTTAAAATGCTTTGGTAGACATGTGAAAAATGTGGTAGCATAGACAAGGCAATGAACTGTTTGAAAAAATGCCTCAAAGAAATGTCGTCTCATGATGATGGAATGCCATGACAATCCACAAAATGCCGCAAAGAAATGTGGTCTCATGGTGATGGAATGCCATGACAATCCACAAATGGTCTCAAAGAAATGTGGAATGTCATGGCATTCCATCACCATGAGACCACATTTCCAAGGCATTTTTTCAAACACTTCACTACCTTGTCTATGGCTTGTCATGGCATTCCATCACCATGAGACCACATTTTTTTGAGGCATTTTTTCAAATAATCCATTGCCTTGTCTATGTTATTGCTTAGTATTATGCTTTGATAGATTTTTTCCAAGCATCCATAGCTTGTTCAAAAGCACCTGTTTTAGGATTTTAGCCATAGCAGCAAGGCAAAGAATTGTTTGATAAAATGCTTTGGTAGATATGTATGAAAAATGTGGTAGCATAGACAAGGCAATGAACTGTTTGAAAAAATGCCTCAAAGAAATGTGGTCTCATGGAATGTCATGACAAGCAAAAGCAATTGGCAACTGCTCCTAGTTATTAGTTATGGAATGTGAAGTAATTGCATAACTGCTTAGGTTGACCTTGTAATTGAAATTTTGTCATCAGTCAACATCTAGTCATTATTTATGCAAAGTGAAGTAATGCTTTGAGTTTCAAAGATTTGCAATGCAATGTAATCAACGATATGAATATAAACTACAAAAATCTATTTTATGCAATTCATTAGTTAAACTATTTATTTTATTTTCTCCCTATATCTCTATGCTATGGAAATGTCTTTCAATTTCAAAAAAAATAGTTATAATCTCTTGTTCTACAAGTTTTTACATCTATTTTTTAATCTAATTTTTTCTTGATTTTTTTCAAAAAATCTTATACATTTTGTTTGTCAATTTTTCCCCAAAAGATTTTTGCTGCTATGGGTGGAATGATATGTATGCAAATGTTTCTAAAAAAAATCATGATTGAATAATAAACATACATTGAATAGTTTATACAATTGCAATCTCAAAACAGCTTTGAAATATACATAGTTTGGAAGCTACAACAGGTGTCTTGAATTGGGGATACGATACTATAACATGCATTGCTTATTTCATTTGATATATAATCTTGTTCATTTACAATGAAGTGGATTGGATGTATGGTTTGTTTCTTTTTCAATTACAATGACTTATATGTATGAAAATGTCGTTTCAATTTATAAATAAGCTTTTACAAGTATATGAAACCCACTCGGCCAAATCACAAGTGCAAAAAATCCTTGACAGTTAAGTATATGATTCCCTCAAATGCTATATATATAAATGGTATTTGCAAAGAAAGGCATATGTATGTTTGAGATATATACAATGTTTATAAGTATTGCAAATATATCAATATATCTTTTGGTTGATTGTGTGTGCATGTGTATATATATACATACATACACAATCAATCAAAACATAGCTGCAAGAAACCCTTAATAATCAAGTATATGATACCCTCAAATACTCTCAATATATGGGGATCGCAGAGATAGACAAGCGAAATGTCACAAATATATAGTGTTTACAAATATTGCACATATATCAATATATTTTTGGTCAATTGTGTGTGTGTGTGTGTGTGTATATATATATACACACACACACAGTCGATCACAATATAGCTGCATGGAGTATCTTTGAAAGGAAACAAGATTTTCAATAGTGTAAAAAATATTTGTAAACCAATTTAAAAAAACATACAAGAGGTTCATTGCCATTGTGAGGTTAGAAGACAATCTCTCCTATCATGGCAAAAGTTTACTATTTTCCTATTAGGGAGGGAGGGAGAGAGAGGGATTGGTAAGGTGGGAGGGTGAGAGAAATGAAAAAAAATATCACCATTACTCGCTCCCAACAGCTCTGCAATCGATCATGAAGTGTACCACCACTGCTCCCTTAATGGATGGTGTTATGTGCAAACACCAACTTTGAATGGTGTTGTAGAGAATGATGATGATACCCTAGTTTGTGAAAAGCACACCAATGTGGATGCCAAAAGACTTAACGACAAAGGAGAGGGGGGGGGAAGTTAATGCAGAGTAAATGGCATTTAGTTTGCAAAGACTGGCGTGACGAGAAACAAGCAAGTACATACCACGCATCTGTCAATGACTCCTTAAAAGTCATTTTTGGAAACTGTTCGGTATGAGTTGGAAAACTTGTGAAATTCTCTACCGGTTTGATTTTTGGTTGCTAGGTGAACCCTCTACACTGTGCAAACAAAAATTTTGGCCGTGTCTTTTGTTGGCATGAACCCCTCGCACAACATAGCCCTTGCCACTATCAAGCCCTAACATTTTTTTAAGGCAGATAAAAACACACACATGAACCAGCATATCATTGTCCAAGTGTGTGTACATATTCACTTGTATCATACTTGTGTGCACGTTACATATCCAAATAATTAAAATAGTGTAGTGCGCATGGATTTATGAGTGTTCCCAATGCACAATAAGTGTTTGAACATATCCACTAGTATCTATTAATACTTGTGCGCGCGTTACAATTCCCCATAAAAAAAAGTGCCGTGTGCATGCATTTATGTGCGTGTTCCCAATGCATAATAAGTAATGTATTCCGCAACCTTCATATTGTATTTCGTTCCCGTCATTTATTCCATAGTAGTGGTAAAATAAACTCCACCGTCTTTTGTTTGAGTCTGAATTACAATGGCATTTGTATCTACATGGCTTTTTATGGCAACTCAAGATCGCGGAACAGCTAGGAGGTATTGTTGGGAGTCTAAAGACACAAAAGAATAGTCGAGAAGTTATCTCCAAAGGCATCACGAATTCCAGTTCCCCCGACCGAGATTTATAACTTCGAAAGCTTATACTCTGTGATACATATGTGAGAAAAATTGAATTTATTATTGCCAACACTAAAAGAATCAAAGCTACAGCAAGTCCAAGTGCATAATCATGCACCTTACCTTTTACTTGCATCAAAGTCATATCTCGTATTAGCGAAGATGTCTATCACAATATCTTGAAGGCAAAAACATTTGACAAGCATCCATCATTGCCTACTTGTTCTTCAACTCGCCACCAGTAACAAGGCCCACCCAATGAATAGGGGCGTCCAATCTTACCAGGCAAATGAAAAAGCTTATTCACACCTTAGTTTAGAAGCTTGACCCAAGAATCACCAAAACTGCAAACAGCTTCCACACCCTCATTACCAGTGCCTCTTTAACTATATTTTTATCACCATGTTGCACAGGGTGGAGCAGGTCCACAATGATTGTCACATGAAGACTTCACCCACCCGTTATCATATTTCCCAAATATCGGTGACCAAATGAGATGTTGAGGGCACATCATGCACAACTGATGCTCAGTATATATAAGTACACTTCATTGAATAGCCTGGGCAAAAATATCTGCTCTTATTTATTTCTACTAGCAGAACTGATGACTGCTATAATTTTTGCCACATCGGCTACCATGCATACTAGAGGATGGATTCATGAACAATTCGTTGCATTTGTATCTTCTTCCTAGTTTTTGAGTTCAGTCTTCGGCAAAGCTTACGATGCATATGGTTCTTGGTTTCGCTTAAACTGAATGATAGCTTGGTCTAATTTGTCAAATTCCTTCGAAAAGGTTTTTTCAGTTGGGTTGGGAGCTAGTTGGTTGGGACATATATCGGATTTTTGCTTTGACTTAATGTACTCTTCAAACTTTGGTCTACTTATGACGCAAGCCAATTATTGTTTTTCTTTTTTAACCATTTTACAGGAGGAAAAAAAATGGTAGCAAAAAGCTTGATAATAACATGAAGATTGTGTTACTTTATTTAATAGGTAAAGCGTGTAGAGATTTTATGTAAAATAGAAGCAAATGACATGTATTGCTTTGCTGTTAAACAAGTCTAAAACCTCTGCTGTTAGTTTTCCCTTAATTTTTGTTTCAGTGAGAACTGTCATAAAAACGCAGCAAGATACTTCATATTAAAAGGACAATGACAGATGAGAGGAATGAGTGAAAGCCAAACAACTCACAAACGTGGTAGCTTCCTTAAATAAAGGAAGCTAGAGCATAACAAGAAGAAAACATATATGAAAAGGAGGAAATAGAATAGTACCAATGCCATCCAAAAAATAATCTGTTTGTTGACAGGGATGAGCTCAGTTGGTCAAATCATTGGATTCTCATTGTGGAGATCCCTATTTAAATCCCCAAAGTGACATCTAAGGTTAAATACGTTGAATATGTTGATTTCTAGCTTGAATAAAACGTTTGATTAATGCTGGAGAGAGGACGTCCCCATTGGTGTCCTCCACCAGTGTGGCCCAGCCTAAAAATTCCCCAACTTACCAAAAAATATTTAGGGACAAAAAAAAAATGTTTATTGTTAACTGCACATTGATTTTTGTTTATATAAAAAAGAGTAGATAGAATAACAGCAATGCCAGACAAATTTTGTTTTTTAAAATGATATATGAAAAGATGGGTTATTTTTGTCATTCTATCTTAAAATTTATAAACAGAATTTGCTCAACTGGTGCAAATGCTTGGCTCACAAAGAGTTCGCTAGGGTTCTGCTGAGCAAAGGCAAATAGACACATTGTCAGACATAGGTGTCCCAAACAGCCCACTTGTTCAATTGATCTATGTACTCGGTAATAAATTATTCGAAGAAATTCCCAAAAAGAGCTATGCAAAATATATTTTATTAAACAAATGCAATAAGGCACATGTTTTCTAATAGCACAATACAAATACATAATTGCTTATATACTTGGTTTATATAATAAAAAACCAATCACCAACTTAAATTTACACATAATATTTAAACAAGCAACTATATTGCAGCTGAAAAGAATAAAAACTGCATAGAATCTTAAAGATCACCTGAAAACTTCTTTTAGGTTAAAATATAGATTAATAGTTATCAAATATAAATTATAAAACTAATTTGTTGATAGTTTTGTTGTTATATACATTTTTTATATTACACTTTTCCCAAATAACTCGTTGCCTGCACCTCGTGAAGAAAAAGTCTACCATAGGTTTTACAGTCACGCATGCTAAAGCATGCTTCTAAGAAATGGTTAGGAAACCATTCAGCTGTGATAAAAAATTCCTCTGCAGATCACAATGACGGGGAAGTGGAAAAAGAAAAGGCTAACAAAAGTCCTCTAAGGTATACCAGGCTACATATACCTTGTCAATGGGAGATACGTGCAAAAAGATGTCCACAATTACATGATAAAATGAGTTGCTCATTGCCTGCACCTCGTGAACAAACAGGCTACCATAGGTTTTACAGTCACGCATGCTAAAGCATGCTTCTAAAAAAAGGTTAGCAAACCACTCAGCTGTGATAGAAAATTTCTCTGCAGATCACAATGACTGGGAAGTGGGAAAAAAAAGAGGCTAACAGTAGTCCTCTAAGGTATGCCAGGATACATATACATTGTAAATGGGAGATACGTGCAAAAAGATGTCCACAATTACATGGTAAAATGTGTTCAATGAAACACCAAAAAATAGATACAACAAACTACGGACTCTTCCAGGTTGAAGCATCCTAAGAACACGAAATATAGAGTTGGGTGTTTCTAGATTTTGCTCATGTAATCTTCTAGGAGAACACTTTACGAAAGTCAGATCATTGAAGAGCACCAGTAGCATATTGAGTAGGCAATGCAATAACATTGTCTTTCAGCAATTTTAACCAAACTGAAACAAACCTGGTAAGTCAGCACTGCAATACCTAGGAACAACACAGCACAAGGAATTCTTGTGTTGGATGTAAACTTTGAATATATATATGGAAAACCTTTTCAATATATGGTCTTGCTCTGACAGAAGCTGTGTAAAAGCCTATGATATTTTTCTGCAAGACAAAACTATTTTATACAAGTTAGACAAATATATCATATGTAAGCACAACCAAAAACTTAATATTGCTACTGCACTCTGTCTCCATAAACTTGAAGAGATGGCGAAATTTTCCCCTGCGTCTTATCTTCCAAGGGAGACATTCTACAATCTTGAGGCAAAATGGTATTAGAAAAATATTCCAATGGCACTAGAGGAAATTCTTTCACAATCATCAGTGACTTTGTATTGTAAAGGGGAACAATTTTGGAGCCTTGCAAAGACAATGATGTCTTTAGCAAAGCAGAGTTTTTCCCGCTCCAGATTATAATTTGTTCTTTTTCAAATGTAACAAGGACACATGGTACCAGATCCTGTAAGATAATAAAGGTAAAGAGGTTAAAAAATGCCAAGTAAATTTTGGGAAATACCTGTAAGTATGAAATATATTCGTGCTTTTATAGTTTACCAGTGGTTGCTGTAACATGACATACCCTAAGCTTAGCACCTATCTTCCTGTAGTCGCTTTTTGGTAGACCCTTACAATCTATCCTTACAAGATCATTTTTCTTGAAGGCTTCCCGTACATTATGCACAAGGCTACAATAAACACCATTCTTCTCTGCATTAAAATACAGAACAGAAACATGATGCACAAAATAAAGAAGCCGAATATAAAACTTATAATGGAGAGAGTGTGAATCAGAAGCATGCACGACAGGACATATCAACACTCACTCAATTTTGTCAAAGCTGGTGTATTAAGGCCTCTCTTTCTCATTGCTTTTGTTTCTGCAACAGTGAACCCATGAACGGTTGTCTTGATTAGCCTTGGATATACAGGTGTATGTGGTTTCCATAGCATTAGTGGAATAATTGGCCTTTCTTTGGGTTTGTAATTTCTTCCTCTGTACAAGGCGATGATATTATGATTGTGATAAATTATTTTTCCACCAGTTTTGTCCTGGAAGGTTTAACTTCAACTTAATCAACACTGTGATACATGGCAAAACATAAACATCAAAATCAAAAACAACCAAAATATTGATAGCATATACCATAGCAGCAAATAACATTCTCAGGAATAAATTGGCAAGCCAATAGATAATGATTTTTTTTATCATTATTTAATTGGGGAAAAAATCAGGATAGCGTTAGGGTTTTCAGTAAGCAAAACACACACAGCTGACAAAAATCACAAAAAAACTGAGGTTAGTGTTAGGGTTTTCAAAAAATGTTCAAAATCAACCAGAACCATGATTTTATCAGTTTGAACTTTGGGGTGTTTTTTTGACAATTTAAACACAATTAAATCACTTTAACTAGTGATTTTTTACTGAAAACCTAAACAGACGTGATCTTTTGTTTATATTGCAATATTTTCAACAAAAAACTCAGGCCGCAAGGCAAGTCCTGAATACTCTCAATTTATCACGAGTTGTTAACTACTATTGCTTTTATGATACATACTTGAAAGAAGTAAGTGTTCATATTATCTAATCCTAAAAATGCCAACAGAACTGAACTATTTCGAATTACAAGCATAGCTGCATTAAGATAAATTTTGTTTCACATCACTAAGTTTTTTCTTGGGATAAAAATATAAGCGTCAAATGTTATTCTCAAACTTCAAAAGTCAATTATCTTTTGCTAATACACTAAAAGTTGTGATTTTCAGGCACTTAGAAAACATGCCATGCTGGTGGCAGAATGTACATGCCCTTTAAAATAACCAACATTGTTCTTGCATTTTAGTTTGGATAGTTGGAAAGCATATTTAAGTCTTACCCTCTACCTGACTGAAAGGAGAGATTTGATCTTAAGAAATTTCCTGTTGTAGCAACAGGACGAAGACACTTCGACAAAAGATTACACAATTGGTTCACAAAGGATATTTTCTAAGAATTATGCATGCTGTATTATTTATCAAAGGAGAACTAATAATTTCATTTTTTCCCTATTAAAGCAATCATGTCATAGAACAACTGACAGAAAGATCACAAGCTCAGCTTACAAAGAAATGAGTGAATAAGCTATGTTATGCATATTAAATGACATGTACAAATTAGGGCCACCTTTCTTTGCCTCATGTAGTATCCCAAATAGAATATTATCTAAATATCTGGTCTAAGTAACCGGTTCGGGTTTGAAGACGGGTGTGGGTACGAGAACCCGGTACGTGGGTACGTGAAAAAAAAATTTAGGGATTTGGGTATGTATGGGTACATGTGTGTATATATATATATATGTATTATATATACAAAAAAATAAGAGAAATATATAGAATTGTAAAACTAAATCATTTCATAGTATGATACTTGATCATTGATCAATGCCAAATGCCAAAGATAAATATTAAATGCCAATTGATAGTTGTATTTGATTGATTTGAAAGCAAATTAGGTACAAAATGGCATCCTCATGTGGAATGCACTGATGTTGATATTCTTAAACAAAATGAGAATAGAAAATTGTTTTCGTAAAAATGAAAGTAAATACTACATTAATATATTTTACAAATTTACATCTTCCTCTTTCCCATGAAAATGAGGTGCGCCATGGAGTTTTGTACGGTTTCAGAAGCCTTAAATGTGATATTATAGATGAAGACTTGTAGGCAAACTATGGAAACTTGGACTTGGAGAGTACCTAAAAAATCAATTAAATTCAATGGGAGTTTGAGGGCAATGTCTCCAATGGGGTCGAGGGGCAGCGCCCCTTGTGGGGGTCTAGGGGCAATGCCCCAAGCGGGGTCAAGGGGCAGCACCCCTCGTGGAGGTCTAGTGGGCAACACCCCCAGCAGGGTCCGGGGGCAACGCCCCTCGTGGGGGTCTCGGGGCAGCACCCAAAAAATTTAAGACCTTCAAAACCACACAAACCACAAAAAATATGAGAGGTAAAAATGAAATGTATGTGTTTGAAGGCCTCATATTGGGCCGTTTTAGGGTTAGGAAGAAAAAAATTAACAAAAAAAAATTTCTAATCAAGTTTGGGCCCACATTTTTTGACTTGGCCCATGGGTTCACCTAGGTTTGTTTTGGGTACGCACAGGGTGCGCACCCAACACTGTGGGTTCGCTTGGATGCGCACCCGGGCAAACCCACAGTGCTGGGCGCACCCAACACGTACCCACAGGCGAACCTGAACCAGGTTCGCCTGTGGGTACGAACCTTGCAATAGAGTATCTGGTCAAATATTATATGATATCTAATCAAATTTTAATTCCTTTCAGCAATCTATATAGGAGTAGCCAAAAGTATTGAATTCCTTCTTTTATTAAACAGCTGGATACAAGACAAATCAAGTTCAGGCCCTTGAGAGAGCAACCAGTCAAGATATTCGCTGCAATTGGTGGTGCTTTGGAATATCAATTGAGCCTTAGCAATTGATTCAACACAGCCACCTTGTGAAACTTTAATCGCCCCCAGTTCAACCCGTGCCTCCCCCCACGCCCCCACTTTGAAGCTTGTGATTTGCAAAGGCAATCTTAATCGCCACTTTATGGAATTGGCTATGAATATTTTGGCAGAATAGTGTATGATTGTCAACCACATTTTTGGGCGGCTAAATGGTTACAATCTGCCTTGCAAACAACACTAACTTCAGATATTATTGATTATGATCCACTACAGATGGAAAATCGCTACCCTCTTAAGGATCATTTTCACCCAATCTTGCTGCGAACCTTCATGCACGAGATGTAAAAACATGAATTGCAAGTTTCTGCTGTACCAGAAAGGAACAAGTGGGATTTAAGCTGTTGCCAATAATCTGCTCTTAGCAGTCTGATATTAAATGCAGATGAAGCACAGATATAATGGTTGAACTCATATATAATCGTAGAACTCACAAATTACCATTATACAAAATCTCCGTATAATTCAGCACTTATCTAGAAGTTGCAGACTAATATGACCAAATATGATTCAATTTCCAGATTGTTCAGTACATACTATTCTTATACAAAGACAACAAAGATTTCATCATGATATCAATTTCTCCGTCACTTTGAAGCTCATATGCAATCTCTGGTTTAGATTGCCCCAAATCTGAATGAGGGGTTTTCATCCACTAATTCAGTAATGAAGATCAGGGGGTTTTTGTCCTCTTGTACCAAGCCTAGAGGGGTTTCATCCTGTTATTTGAACCGAAGTACAATGCTCCAACAAGGAGCAGAAAGCAGAAAATAGAAATATTCATCAATGCCTCCATCCTCCTCCTTGCTTGGCCTCTCTTAAATAGAGTTTCCCTCCAAAAGACATAACTCTTAATATGACTCTTGATTGATATTTGAGGGGAATTCTTTAAAATAATTTTTAATTTTAAGAGACCTTTTTATTATGACTCCCTTAAGTAATTATTATTATTATTTCAATCCCATTTTGAAAAGGGGACATTATACTCCAGCCATGGTCTCCACAGGCTTTATCTTCTTTGGTGACAAGTCTTCCTCTCACATAGTTATATGTAATGATTTTACTATATTACATTGTTTTTTAATGACATGTTTAGGTCAACCCATTTTGGGCTCACCCATCCTAGTTTATCAGAATCTCTTGTTATTGTGCTTTTAGCTTTTTAACTTTTCTCCCTTCATTTTTTTAACCATTGAAGCTCATTATGGCTCACTTTTATGATTGTAAGTTTGTAACTGGCTGTACTCTTTTTCTCCACCTACTTAGTTTATTCATTTAGGGATCTTTCACTCACATGATTATTTGTACTTGTACTTTAACCACATTGAGTTTACCCCTTCAAGTCTTATCTGCATTGTTTTTGTATGTTTGCATTTTTTTGTTTGTTTAGTTACTTGTGAGAATCTAGGGTCTTACTCAGGTACTTTGCTATTGAAACTGAATGCATGGTATTAATCAGATATTTTCAATTATCGATTTATACCCTACAGAATGTTGACAATGATATTTCACAAACAATTATAGCTTGCATTGATATTATTATCTACTTCAAGTTCATATTGATTTTATGTAGCAGTAGGTTGTATACTCAAGTTGAGCCACCATGCTATCTACCTTTTTAATGCATTAGTCCTTCAATTGTCCTGTTCCTATATTTCTTTGTTTCTTTCTTTCCATACCCATGCTGGATCCACTATACACTGTATGGTTAACATGACAATTCTCCTGGTTGGAGTACAATAAAGTGTTGCACATTCCTAAGTGAACGAAGACCCATTGACATCATTGTATAACTGCATAACATTGAGAGGTGGTGTTCAAGGATTTCATTCTCACTACACAAATGGCAAACCACATAATGGCATTGGCAACTTCACTACAGAATTGTCCAAGCAATGTAAATAATTCCAACATTTAACTTTCTAGAGGTTTATGCCCAGCAAAATATTGACAAAAATCCAACACATACAAATGGCTAATGAAATAAAGATCAATTTCTTTTCATGACAATTAAAACTTGCTTTCATGCTGTTATCTTTTCACATGTATTAAATAGTTCAGATACTCAAGTTGGGCTACTGTTTGAAAGTGGTTGTAACCTGATTGGTAAAGATGATGGTTTATCACACCATCCACCAAGGTACAAGTTCCTGAAGACACCCAATATAGAGAGGCTCAGGTTCAGTCCCTGGGTGATTTTGGGGGAATGGATCTTCCTAAGTCATGGCAACTTAGCCAAAGAAGACTTCTGATATAGGTAAACGCTTATTCAGCGTGTTGTAACCAGCTACTTAAGGGCAGAGATGCCAACATGTAAATTGGTTGTAGCCATCAAAAAAATAGGTTGAGCCACATTTTTATCATAGTAGTTAAGTCTCCCAATTCTATATACTAAAACCATCCTTTTGATTTAAAACTATGTTTAAGAAAACAAAATAGATGGAACTTTAAGAAAAATTATATGCTTATAATCCAAGTAAATGTGCTACAAAAGTGACAAACCACGTATGCATGTTACAAGCACTGCATCATGTATGAACTGGTCCAGGACACTGCATTGAAAGAAATAGGAATATGCGGCAGTCCAAGCTACATTCAGTTACAACTTAATTCAGATTACAAATTTTTATAGCAAATATTAAGAGAGGTGAATTTTGGTATGCTTTTTAATTGGTTTTTTTGGTTATGACAGGCACCTACCTTGACATCAAAGAACTACTCAAGCAATCAAATAGAAAGTGATACCAACAAATGATCCAAA
Source organism: Sequoiadendron giganteum (assembly GCA_007115665.2). Lineage (NCBI taxonomy): Eukaryota > Viridiplantae > Streptophyta > Pinopsida > Cupressales > Cupressaceae > Sequoiadendron > Sequoiadendron giganteum. The sequence goes on along the minus strand of CM021107.1, from coordinate 529,191,191 downwards.
AGTGGATCACTTATAGTTATGTTAGTACAACCAGCCAAAATTGGATCACTTATGTTAGTACAACCAGCTAACTTAGTCACTTGTTCTGATTGAAGCTAATCCCATATGCTAAGCACTATTGTTGACTCATTCTTTTAAAAAAGGGAACCTTAACTAAGTTTCAGAATACAACTGTTGGATAAAAACAGAGAAAGAGATGCAGTGAAGGACCTGACACTTAAAAGTTAGAAGTAACTAGAACTGACAAAAAATCAGACATTGGTGACAGGTTTGACCTGAATCGAGCAAGTTTCACTAATTTGAATGCAGTTGAACCTGTCTCTCATAATAGTAGGCATGCAGAATGGTCTGACCATGGCCGAGCAAATCAAACAGAAAAAACATAAGCAATGTTTGTGGGCTCTGGAGGATCGCAATGTTTGTGGGCTCTGGATGATCTAGGATGTGTCAAAAGGTTTATTTTCAGTTACAAGGATACATGGGTTTCTTCTTGATCTTGTGCCATTTTCTTGTTAAAAACTCCATGAGAGATCATTGTAATAAATCATTCCATTGTTAGTGTTTTGAAAGAACGTCGATTGTAAAGGCTTATGTTGCTTTAATGGCTCAGCATATGAACCTTACAGAGTTGTAGCAAGATTTTGGGAAGTGTGAGAGCATTTGATAGCTTGTAAGTTGTATGGTGTTTGAACACTGTTGTTTTGTGCAAGAGAAGTCCATGAGAGCTTATTTGAAGACAGTTAACCATTGTAGCAGTCAATGAAATACTGGCTTGTATGGGAAACCCTTCATGCTTAAAGAGAATTTCCCCATTTTCGAGGTTTTTCCAGGTCATACTGTCATTATCTTTCATTTGAGTTACTGCTCTAGCTCTTTGCTTGTGGATACGTGCTTGTTTTCATTGTAAATTAATCTTAACAACTCTAAACCGCATATATGTAAACAGTTTTTTCACACGTGGAACAGCAACTTATGCAATCAATATACATTAAGGATGAATACAATCCCTTTTGGTGAACCTGTACTGGAATCAGACTAAAAATAGATCAACACATTTAGAATTTTATCTTACTATTAGCACTTGTAAGTGGATATTGACTGTTAAAACTCCCACAAAGTGCATGTAGATGCTGAAAATTACCAGGTGGTATTTGCAGAGTACATTCACATTCAAAGCTTTCAAAGAAATAAAATTTTAAAACATTCTACATATACAATAAAAGATGCATGTAGATCATTGATAGACCTAAAACCAGTATTTGAATACCATAAGGTAATCTGAATTAAGATATTTGTACCTCAAGCTGAAAGCAAACATTTTTCATGTCAACAGTTGGCACACCCAAACACTTGATTCTGACAGCAGGTGCATATCTCCAATTGTTATGTATATCATTTATCATGTTATGCGTCAATCCATCCCTACCTAGAAAAACAGGACAATATTAATAATAAGGAATCTATTTCTGAAAAAGAATTTATAACATTAGATTAACATAGAAAAAAAATCCCCATGTATATCAAAAGTAGATATGGTAACAATCCCTGCAAAAAGACTTAGATACATTAGATTAACATAGAAAAAAATTACATGCAGATCAAAAATAGCTATGGTATCAATCTCTCAAAACATAACAAAGAAAAAATTGACATGCACTCTCTCTCTCTCAACCATCACGCTGAATGGTGAATGCTTTAAAAACAAGATTTGGAATGGAGTATGACCTGCATGCCAACAAGCCTATATTGTTTACAATAAATTGAAGGCCCCCTTCCCCCGCCCATCCCCACAGTCACCCGCACCTACCCACTTCAATTCAACATAGAAGTCCCCCTTTAGATTAGCATAGAAAAAATATTCACATGTATATCAAAAATCAATATAGTAACAGTACATTGAAAAAGACTTTAAAACATTAGATTAAGATAGAAAAAACTTCATGTGTGGATTAAAAATCATTATGGTATCAGTCTCTCAAAACAGTGGATTAACATAGAAAATGATTGGCATGCAGACTATTCTACTCCAACCACCCATTTAAGTCCTCCTTGCAAATGCCATGGCTCTCTCTCTCTCTCTCTCTCTCTCTGTGTGAGTGCTGCATGATGAATACTTTAGCAACAAATTTTCTTCAAATATGATAAATTTCTCTCAATGTGTTGATTGATGAATACTTTAGCAGAGACTTTTCTAAAAAACAAAATTTGGAATGCAGTATGTCCTGCATTTCAACAATGGCATATTGCTTCCAATGAAATTGAAGTCCCCATTCCAAAGATAGTCTAAAACATAGTTGGAAGACTCGCTGAGTCGCCAAAAACCCGCTGAATCATTCTCATGACAAGTTTTCAAGTGAGAAACTAAACAAAAAATCTCCCTGAATTTTTGGCAAGTCCGAGCCAAAAACCCATGGGCAGCATATAAAGCACAGGTCATGTCAAAAAAAGACCCCAAAACAATAAAACGCAGCTCCAAAACAGCAATTGAGCTCTGCAAAACCCCTCAATGCATTTTTTTTTTTTTCCCTTCAAACACAGCGTTCACAGCATTTTGGCATCTAGGAGAGAAGATCGAAAAGGGTTTTAGGCAAATTTTGAAGGATAATTCGAAGCAGAAGTCAGTTTGTTGTTTTTGTTTTTTGACATTTTTGTTTTCTTTCTTTTACATTTTTCTTCATTTTGGCTGCAAAATCCAACATCGAGGTTAAAAAAAATTCATCATAGGCTAAAACTAAGTAGTATTTTTGTATTTAAATTTTAAATTCCCCAAAAATGGATTCATCACAGTTTTCTGATTATTTTTTCTGATTTTTTAAATGAATTCATTGTTTTTTGCATACACAACTTATTTTTTTTAATTTAACCCTTTTTTTGGAAAAAAAATGTTTAGAATCTTTGTATTATATTAAGCTTTTACTGATTTAAACTAATTTATATTGATTTAAACTAATTTTATGCTGATTTTTAGTGATTTATGTAGAATTTAGGTTAACTTATTTAATTTATAAATTAAAATGTTGTGCTTTCACTTTGTATGTGTAGGTTAAATACATCATATAATGGCAAATAGATAAGTTTATGAATCAGCTTCAACCTTAGGCTCCACCCAATTGGTGCCACTGCTGATTACAGGCACTTGTCCTCCTAGAGCTAGAGACCTTGCTTGGAAATATGCCATGTAGGGATTGATGCCTAGGCCAATTATGAAGAGCACACAGTATATACTGAGAGGGGGGGGTGAATCAGTATTTCAAACTTTATAACTTAAAACCATATAAATCAGAAATCAAAACATTAACACAAACCATCAAATATGAAGAACACCAGATTTCACATGAAAAATCCTTTCAGGTAAGAAACCACGGCAGAACTATGCTTTCATTAACAACAATAGGCACCAACCCAGATTACATAAGTGAGCACAAACTCACTAAGAGCATCAACTCTCCCATGAAGCACCAACTCCAATCAACTGAAGCACCAACTCCAGTGTTGCTGAAGCACCAGCTTCAAACTTCTGAAACACAAACTTCAATAACAAACAATTCTGACTTTAATCTCAATCTGCACATCAACTCGAAGATTCTTGCTTTCCATGTATAAGCTGTTCAAACTTAGAAATTTCTGCTCAACTTCACAGATATGTCGACTAGAAATCAAATAGTATGCAGAAGCAGCACAATACGGAATAAAAGGAAGCCAAGTTATCTCAAAATTCACAACCTTATATCATATGACTTCAACCCTACTAAAACCACTTTTCTGATTACTTGATACAAAATGCATATACCCAATGCAAACCTTCAAACTGAGCACAATTTCAAACATACATGTACAGCACTTCTCCAATTCAAAAACAGTACATATGCTGCCAACAGATTTTCTCGGATCCCTTAACTTCTTTTACCCAATACGCAAGCTCAGAATATACTACAGAGAATATCTTTCTTTCATACTAACAGGTCCATTATTAATCAAAGAACAAAGACTCTCATGTGAACAACGATTAAAGAGAATGAATGCAAGGCCTTAAACCTGATCCCATTTTTAACTTGAGTCACTCCACATAAGCATCAACTTTTACAACTTCTGCCAAGAATGGAGAGCTGATGATTTCAGAAAAACAAGCCCCTAAATACTCATACGGCTCTGATAAAGCAAGCACAGACTCAAAAAACATGCTTAGCCATGCTCAGCCTGTCCACTAACTTCAGCTCGCAAGCCTCATAAGGAAGGAGTTAGCATCATTCAGAATAAGCATATCCTCTAAAAAAAACATTAAGAAAGGAGCAATCGATACTATATAAAAGATCAGCGGACTTTTACTCATATCTATTTTTTAACAATAAACAAACTAACTCAATCTGCAGCCCGTGTACCATACTCACACAGACTTAAAATGCCACGAAGGCATGAATAACATCCACACAGCAAGCACTACACCATTATCTGCACGACTAAGAAGAAGCCACCGTTGAAGAAGGTAGCAATATCATAAATTTGAAGGAATACGACTTTATTATCTCTTCCAAAAATAAAGGTAGTAAATATCTAAAGGAACATGATATTTGAATTTGAGCCACCCCATGTAGAAACGCATGTTGTGTCACCTCATTCAAAAGTAGTCAAAACATTTACAATGTCGTCGCTAGAAAAGGAATTGCCCAAAAAAGGAGATTCTAAATAGTCTCAAGTCGCCACAGAAAGGAATTAACAAGCACTACATAAGCCGTCGATATTCAATACACAAGCGGTGAATAAATTTGAACCACAAATATTAGCTGCCTCCATAGTGAATCCAATAACTACAAAATGCCACGAAGGCAGCAGCCACCTAAAGACAATGAATATTAGCCGCCACACTAATAGATAAGGTGTTATAGAAGCATATCGTTGAAAGGAGCCACCAAGAATTAATTGAGTTCAAAACCATAAGCCGTCAGAAATCGTCACCGAAGATTTAATCACCAGAAATAATATTGCATATAAAGATATAAGCCGCCTGTGATAAAGGAATCTCCAAACAATAAGCCAAAGATGTTACAAGAAATAATCGACCTTTGAACATGTTACTTTTCAACCTGACAAAACATGCTGATATGGCACATATGCTGACAAGAAGACAAGCAAGCTGCTGATGTAGATAAGCAACCAGCTCAAGCAAACAACCAACCAGGTCAAGCAGACAACCAAGTAGCTCAACCACACAGGCAAGTAGTTCAAACACGCAAGCAACCAGCTCAACCACACAGGCAAGTAACTCGACCTAGCAAGCAACCAACTCAAGCACCATGACATCAATGACAAAATACTCAACAAGTTATTTGCATTAAATGTCAGAAGCTACATCATGGAGGCATAAATCACCTCAAATACCATCTTGCAAGCATTACTCATTGTGATGCTAAGCCTTGTCTTGGGACCACCAAAGAGATAAAAAGAGAGATGAATACCCTATTTGTAGCCACAGAAGAGAAACAATTGTAAGGGAGAAGACAAGAGCAGCCATAGCTAGAAGCCATTTCCACACTAGAAGCCAACTATGGAAGACCATGAGTCACAACTTAAAATTCCACATTAAATTGTTCCTTTGGGATTTGAACTTGGGTCTCCACCATAAGAACTCAATGCTTTAACCAATTAAGCTCAACCCCTTGGACAATCTAGATTAATGTTTCATCCTTTGGCAAAGAAAGTATCATGTAGGCCACCTATAAGGCCATCCTCAAGTACTCCAATACTGACTACCATGCATCCATTTCCTACAACACCTTCTCCAAAAAAATTCATCAATCCTCTTTTTCGCAAACAAACCAAGGATGTGGACCCATTAGAAAGGGCATTTCAAAATGAAGCAAAGGCTTAATGTTAACGAGCAAATTGTACAGTGTATTTCTGCTATTGTGCTTTCTTTCAATCTCATAAGATCACCATACTAGAGGGAAAATAGTTAGGGAGAAAAATAAAGCACCTACACAATATACAAGTTTTGGCTATGAAAAGGCATGCACAACCTTATTGTCCAAAGAAAGGGAATTTGTAAATATTTCATTGCAGCCAATGAAGGATTTGGCAGGCCAAATCAAGGGTTTCAACATTTCAAATGGGTGAAATATTGCAAAAATAAACCCCAAATTAATAGCAATACAATGTGCCCTAAGGGGGCAATGTTTTTTAGGGCAATTGATTGTGAAAGATGGGTGAAGGATGCAGACTTCATCACCAACATCCTCATAGATTTTGGTGAGGTAATAGGGCCTCAAAATGTCATCCAAGTCATGATAGACTTTGTTAAAAATTGCATAGAAGGAAGATTCTTGGTTCAAGTGAAATGCAAACACGTATTTTGGACACCGTGTGCCATACATTCACTCAGAGTGACCATGCAATAACTTGGAACACAAATCGAGTGGATGAAACAGCTCTACGTTGAGGCTAATGAGATTCAAATGTTTGTGACTAATCATTATATGTCACAAGCCACCTTCAAATCCTTCTCGGAGTTGGAGTTGTTGAAGGTAATTTAACAAGTTTTTTTTTCACTTCAATGTTGAAATTTTAATCTACATTTCTTGTTTTGTTTTTTTACATCATCAACTTTTATTATATATTTTAAAATTAACAAATAAAGTAAATGATATTTTAAATTTTTTACTTAAAATTTTTACTTCTTTAACACCATATAATGCTGTTGAGACTCAATTTGCCTCGCAAAACCATCTTAAAACAACTTGTGAAGATGTGAGAAGCATTAAGCACTATAATAATGAGCAACATTTGAAGTCTATGAAGCTAATCTAATATAAAGAGGACCCAAAAGGTCAAAGCATAGGTCTTGGACAACAATGGGTTGACTCATGTAGAATATACGTTGAGTTCCATTGAACTATCATGAACATGATCAGGTTCACTAATATGGATCAGTCATGTTTGGGCGAGGTATATGACAGCATTGACTCCATGACAAAAAATATTTGTGGCACAATAGCAACTAAAGAGTAAAACCCCTTTGAAATATTTTTCATGTTGGTACACTAAATTATAGTCGAATGACGGAACAAGCTGACCACCCCATTGCATCTCCTAGCATTTGCTTTGACCACCAAGCATTATCGCATAGAGATACTTTATTTGCCCAAGAGGGTGCAACCATACAAATAGATTGAAGTTAGTTAAGGGTACAAGGCAGCTTTCACCTCTCTAATCCAAATGTAGAGGATAGTCATGAGTGAAATTTGAGAGTTTTATAGCTTCAATGAGTCCCAAACTTAGCAATCTTCAAGAGAAGTAGAATATGGATGTTCAGATATTGTAAGAACCCCTATAGGTTCTAACTGAAATTTTTCTCTTTGCTGGTCTGAAATTTTCTGTCTTGCCTTCAACTTATGTTTCAACAAAGATTTACTATAACATGTAGATTAGAGGATTCCAAGCATAAACAGAAAGAGATGCACTAGAACATAATTTTTAGTAATTCAACAAAAACAAGATGAACATACCCAGCAAGATAGCTTATCTTCTTATTTGATTTGAAGCTAGTTACAACAAAAAATACTGAATATTACAATCTGTTAGGTCTGATTTTGAGTTTCAGACCTTCAATGACACCCAGTTTATGCCAAAGCACAAGACAAAACCCTAGTTGCAAGAATGGAGAATGAAGCTAAGAGTGTGGGATGATAAGCCTGGTTGGAGATGGCTGAAACAAAACACTGTAGCAGCTCACTGGAGTTTGAATATGCCCAAAAATTCTTTAGATTTGATGATAAATTCTATTTGAGAACTGCTGTAGCAAAACCTGGTAATGTTTGAAGCTGGAAACCGCCCAGAATAACCTTCTTTGCCACAAAAACCTCTTGAAAGTTTCCTATCAATAAGTAGAGATGAAAGTGCCACCAAAATAAGGATGTAATCTGCAACTAGAACTTGCCAAAGCAATCTGTTTGAGCTTTGTGTTGAATTCTATCTGAAATCAACTAACTTGGTGGGATGGGGACATCACCATGCCACAAGATTCAAGGGAGCACCACCTTGAATGGACTGAACATTACTTTCAGTCAAGAGATTTCTCTCCTCAATCTGTCACAGCAAAATAGTAACACAAACAACATAAATTTTTCATCCCCCAAGCCTTCTTTTAATAGGCCCTTAAGACAAGGCCACCCTAGGGTTGAATTAGATTTGTTTTTATTAAAATATTAACTTTGCTTCAAGGTTAAGGCAACTAGCCAAGTGTCCCAAAGAAGATCAGATTTGTTCCATTAAAATATTCACTTACTTCTTGGCTAAGCTTCCCCAAGCCTTTCTAGAAAAATCTGATTGCCTTTTTGTCTTTTTGGAGATTATAAAATTCTATCTTGGAAGCTTCCTTCAGCCACCCCAAGGAAGAGATAAGATTGTTCTTAAAATATTAACTGATCAGATTGGATGAGGTTGACTCACCTCCTTGCCTGCTTGTCCTCTATGTGTGCTTGGTTGTGCAAATAGACCTCCTTGCTTGCTTTGACCAGCAAGTAGACCTTCTTGCTTGCTTTGACCTCCTTGTGTGCTTTGACTTTTCAAGTGGAAAATAAGATCAGCATTAAGCTTAGCTTTGATTAAAGGTATAACTCTCTTAATTCTCTAAAACACTCTCTTAATTCTCTAAACACATTCTACCAAAATTTAACTCTTATGGCCAAAAATCATTCCCTTATCACACCATCTAACCCACGGGAATGTTGGATGGGCTAGAATTAATCCACCATGATGTTATTCTGAGAGTGGGGACATTACAATCCTCCCTTATCGGGATTGCTTGTCCTCAAGCAATCATATGCCAATCCGTTGCTCCACTCTGATGTACAGGCCATATAACCAAAACACCTGAAGCAACTCACCGCGATCACTGAGTACCAGTGCATCATCCTATCAACACCTAGATCCCAAATCATCCTGAGAAGAACTCCAACCAACATCCTTTGAATATAGCTGAAACTCCTAACACTTTCACGTCTTGTCAGTCTGTGAGGCCAACTATCCCACCAAGAAGCTCCTGTATTCCAAATATGTACATCTACCTTACCATGCCGACTCCAAGTACTGCAGTGATAAACCTCATGCATCAAAGCTCTCCATAAGTAAACTCCACCTGGAACCCAAGAACAAATTGGAAGTCCTTCCATCTCAACGCTAATGGACTTTTGTTGTGCTACACCTGTATGCCCAAAATGAAGGAACTTATCATAGTTCCAAAGAAGAGATGCTCCACATATGTCACTACCAGGATCCCAAATCTTTGCGTTGTCATATTCATCCATCATGTGACACCTCATTATGTAGCTACTATAAACCAGGACATCATCTATCCAACAACGAACTTTACTCCACATGAGGCCACAAGTACTATCAACAATCAAAGTTGTTAGGAATTCATCAATGAGCCAATCTTCAACAAGGAAAGTGTGATGAATTCTTCTCCAAGACCTCCAAACAGCCGCTGCAACTTTAACTATATCTCCACAAGTTAGAGTGCCTTCATTAGATGATGCCAAGTAAATGTTTTGTTTAGGCATGCATCAAATGAAGTCCCTTACATGCCAGTCTTCATATAGCCCATTGTCGGGTCTAAGAAGACTGAATCACCAATCAATAAGTACATCGCTGCCCTATCATATGAAAGAGTTGACAAGTCCAAGGATGAATAGTAGATGTTTTCCTTTTGCATCATAGACAAACCTTTAGTGGTTGGTCCACCATGAACGCCACCCAATATCTCATCAACCCTAGGTAGGAAAGGATCAACTTCACACCTAACCATCCCTACTTGAATGTTCTCAGTGCAAGGTTTCGAATTTGACTCATGATATGAAAGAGAATTGCTGATCAAACTCAGAAAATCAGACTTATGCTTATACCTCTTCAATATATCTTCGTTGTCCTCTTTTTCCCTTGGAAGAAATAAAGACCTAATGGAAGATTCTCTTTGTTCCCTTGCATCATCTATCTGATTGCAACGTTCTTGGACTCTTTGGAGGCATTGTCTTGCTTGGGCAGCAAGCATCTTTGCTTGGGTAGCTCTATGTAACCAATCTTCAGTCAACCTTTGACAATGCTCTATATCTGCTGCCCCAAAGTACACAAAATCTGATTTATGGTGTGTTGTATCATTCACATCATCAGCCCATGCTCACACCATGTGTACCCTCAAATGTAGAATGCAAATCATTGTTCTCTTCTTGACCAAAAGCTACCATATCTTGAGGAAGAGAAGTTATGTCATTGCTGTTATAGAATTCAGAATCACTGTCATACCTTGGTGTCAAATCTTCAATTGTTACAAGCTTCTTTTCCTTGTAAACCTCATACTCAACCTTTGTACCTTGATTGTCAATGCTTGTGGTATCCTCCATATTGACTAATCCATGTGTCAAATCTGCAACCTCATGAAAATGAGAAAGGGAATTACTATTGTTCATGCCCAGAAAATTAGGATTAATTTTTTTATCTTCATCCATGCTTTGGACACACTCAAAGTCATAGCAAGCAAACATTCTCTGAGTTGCTCCGTCTTTTGTTTCGTTCCTTAATGATTTAAGCTTGATCTTTTTGCCAAGTACATGAATTCCAATTCCATTTTATTAAAGTCTTGAGCATACCTCCCAAGAGTCATTAACCATTGCACACCAAGTACCACCTTTGTTCCTCCAACAACATAATAATCGTCCATGAATGAATAGTTATCCAATGAAACAGGTAACTGTGGTATCCTCCTAGCGCAACTCATTTGGCTGTCCACAATGCATTGCTCATGTGTTGATAGTGGTAAGCTGATTGCATTCAAGAAATCAAAATTATGGTCTCTTGAAGTGTTTTTGTCATCTTCAACAAGCTCTAACCTCCGACACTGAGAGTCATATATTGCCTTACCATTCCAAATTTGCATTTCCAATGTGCTCTTTGCCTCCATCCATAACCATGGTGAAATCATCATGACAAACCAAACATTATCACATTGTAGGATCTTCTTGTTAGGCAATATCTTAGTCTCTATAGTCAACTTTCTAAGACAAAATGCCTCATATAATCTTGGCAAGTGCCCTTCCACTGTAGATGATGTATGTTCAACCCAAACTGAATCACTTACATCTCCCTCTACATGTGTAGGTATAACAATAGTGGCTGATCCACCAAGTGTGTATTCAACTACGCCACCCAACTCTATAACTTGAGCCTTTAATGGACTCTCAACTAGAGGTAACTCATGAGTCTCAAGATGTAAATTAGGTACACAAATAGGATTTTCTGAATCATACCTCTTCTCTTGTTCACGCACATCTGCACATTCTTCTTGCTTTCTCCTCTCCATGTCCATCTCCATGTCTTCTTCCAAGGTCTGATATACAAAATCAGAATGTTTGTGGCATGAATCCATAACACATAATTCATCTTTAACACCCAAATCTTGAGTACCAAAACTAGAAGACTCTACAATGCTATCATCCTCAAGTGAAATGGCTGCCACCTCATGATGATGAAAGGAATCATCATCACAATAGAAAGTAGACTCATCTGCAACTTGTTTTTCTTCAATGACTAATCTAGAATTATGTTCACCTATAGGCTGATCAATGACAACTGGTGTACCATTCTCCCAATCACTAGAGTTATCCAAGTTAATGCCATACTCATGCTTTGAATCAACTTGCTTCTAAAATTCCTCATGGAGGTTGTTGACCACTTGACTTGTAGATGCATCAAATGAGTTTATTTTATTCTTCTTTTCTTTTTCTTGTTGTGCAAATGACACAATGGTTGATGTTAAACTTGTTGACAATTGTTGTTGGGATTGCATATAAAACTTTTTGAGATCATCCATTCCCTTCATAATCTCTTGCATAACTCTATCATTAACCTCCTTGGATGAGCTTGAACTTGTACCTGTTGATCTTGTTGAATCTCTAGAATACTCAAGCTTCCTTGGTACTAAATCTTCATACTATAGTGAACTATGAGTTGGGCTCTTTGAACTTTTCTTATTTGAACCCTTTTCTTTTGTTGGTGAAGCAGGAAGGAAAGTAGGTAGCAATCTGTCATCTTATATTCTAGCCATGAATGTAACTTGATAAAGAACTGAAACAACTCTGATTTGTAACCCACAAGCTGGCAGGAACTTGGCTCTAATACCACTGTAAGAACCCCTGTAGGTTCTAACTGAATTTTTTCTCTTTGCTGGTCTGAAATTTTCTGTCTTGCCTTCAACTTATGTTTCAACAAAGATTTACTATAACATGTAGATTAGAGGATTCCAAGCATAAACAAAAAGAGATGCACTAGAACATAGTTTTTAGTAATTCAACAAAAACAAGATACCCAACAAGATAGCTTATCTTCTTATTTGATTTGAAGCTAGTTACAACAGAAAATACTGAATATTTCAATCTGTTAGGTCTGATTTTGAGTTTCAGACCTTCAATGACACCCAGTTTGAGCCAAAGCACAAGACAAAACCCTAGCTGCAAGAATGGAGAATGAAGCTAAGAGTGTGGGATGATAAGCCTGGTTGGAGATGACTGAAACAAAACACTGTAGCAGCTCACTAGAGTCTGAATATGCCCAGAAATTCTTTAGATTTGATGATAAATTTTGTTTGAGAACTGCTGTAGCAAAACTTGGTTATGTTTGAAGCTAGAAACTGCCCAGAATAGCATTCTTTGCCACAAAAACCTCTTGAAAGTTTCCTATTAGTAAGTAGAGATGAAAGTGCCACCAAAATAAGGATGTAATCCGCAACTAGAACTTGCCAAAACAATCTGTTTGAGCTCTGTGTTGAATTTTGTCTGAAATCAACTAACTTGGTGGGATCGGGACATCACCATGCCACAAGATTCAAGGGAGCACCACCTTGAATGGACTGAAAATTACTTTCAATCAAGAGATTTCTCTCCTCAATCTGTCACGGCAAAATAGTAACACAAAAAACATACATTTCTCATCCCCCAAGCCTTCTTTAAATAGGCCCTTAAGACAAGGCCACCCTAGGGTTGAATTAGATTTGCTTTTATTAAAATATTAACTTTGCTTCAAGGTTAAGGCAACTAGCCAAGTGTCCCAAAGAAGATCAGATTTGTTCCATTAAAATATTCACTTACTTCTTGGCTAAGCTTCCCCAAGCCTTTCTAGAAAAAACTGATTGCCTTTTTGTCTTTTTGGAGATTATAAAACTCTATCTTGGAAGCTTCCTTCAGCCACCCCAAGGAAGAGATAAGATTTGTTCTTAAAATATTAATTTATGGTAACTTCTCCCTTAGGTTACCTAAACCGCCCTAGGAAGGGGAAGCTTCTAGAAGCTGATCAGATTGGATGAGGTTGACTCGCCTCCTTACCTGCTTGTCCTCCTTGTGTGCTGGGATGTGCAAATAGACCTCCTTGCCTGCTTTGACCAGCAAGTAGACCTTCTTACTTGCTTTGACCAGCAAATAGACCTCCTTGCTTGCTTTGACCTCCTTGTGTGCTTTGACTTTTCAAGTGGAAAATGAAATCAGCATTAAGCTTAGCTTAGATTAAAGGTAACACTCTCTTAATTCTCTAAACACATTCTACCAAAATTTAACTCTTATGGCCAAAAATCATTCCCTTATCACACCATCTAACCCACAGGAATGTTGGATGGGCTAGAATTAATCCACCATGATGTTATTCTGAGAGTGGGTACATTACAGATATATAATATTGCCTACAACCTCTTGCCATTAAAGTTTTGGCACATGTCTGTATTTTAATCCATTAACTTTCTTAGCTTTAATTGGCAGTTGTAACTTTTAATGTTGTATTGACTTTGTCTCAAACCTCGATAGCTTGTGAGTTACTCTTCGATTGAACAAAATTGGAATACATAATCCTTTATCCACTCAATTAAGCACAAACAGTTGGCAAGGAAAAGGATAAAGGAGTTGGTGTCTATGCAGTCCAACTCCAGCTTCTTCTAATCTGAGCATCCCAACTTGGATGTTTCGATTACATTTCGAAACTGGAATACATAATCCTTTATCCACTCAATTAAGCACAAATAGTTGGCACGGAAAAAGATAAAGGAGTTGGTGCATATGCAGTCCAACTTCAGCCTCCTCTCATCTAAGCATCCCAACTTGGATGCTTCGATTACACAAGGATAAGAAGCAAGAAGCTGCTATTCAGGACTTCCATGGTGTAGCAAGTTGTTCAGAAAAGAACTGGTGATTGCATTAACATTACTGAAGGTAAGCATACAATATATAAAGCAGACTCATAGCATTGTAGATATTTATGAGTCTATCTACTTCTAACTACCTGCAATTGTAGACAAGATTTAAAGAAATCTAAACTAACTAATTACATTATATTATTGACCATTAACTATATAAAGATATATTATTCTAACACCCTCCCTTAATGGTCAATCTATCAACTACACCAAGTTGGCCCCTGAATTTAACAAATTTATCTGGGCTCAGAGACTTGGTGAGAATATCTACAGTCTGATCCTGTGTCGGAACATACTGCAATTGAATTGATTTGTCTTCTACCAGCTTGCGGATGTAGTGACAATGAAGCTCGACATGCTTGGTACGTTCATGGAAGACTAGATTTTTGGCCAACTTGAGCACCCCTTGATTATTAGTGTATAAGGGAGAAGGTCCTGCTTGTGACATTTGCATGTCAGAAAGCATCCTGCAAAGCCAAATTGCCTCACATGTTGCCTTAACTGTTCCTCGATATTCTGCTTCAGTCGATGAAAGAGCCACTACATGTTGCTTCTTGTTGGTCCATGTTACAGCACCTGTACCCAAACTAAATACATACCCAGAAGTGGATTTTTTGTCATCCACAGAACCTGCCCAATCTGAGTCTGTATAACCAATCAGCTTTGGATCCTTGCACCTGCCATACAGAATACCATAATCTGAAGTGCCCTTCACATATCTCAGCACTCGCTTCGCTGCAACCCAATGATCAACTTTTGGAGTTGTCATGAAGCGACAAATGTAGCTCACGGCAAAACTGATATCAGATCTAGTGGCAATGAGGTAGATGAGGTTGCTCACTAGTTGCCTAAATGTCGTTTCATCCACCAGGGGGGAATCAGACTTGGTGGACAACTTCAGCCCCTTCTCCATAGGTGTGGAGGTAGGTTTACAATCCTACATCTGAAACTTGTCAAGCAAACTTCTAGCATATTTAGACTAAGAGATAAAAATACAATCAATTGTCTACCAAACCTCAATACCCAAGCAATAATGGAGAAGCCCCAAATCTGTCATGTCAAAAGCCTGGGCCAAGTCCTATTTGATGTCTGCAATCAAAAGTGTTGAACTGCCAATAACGATCAGATCATCCACGTAGACAACAAGAAAAAGGATATCATCACCGGAGAGTTTAACATACAGATTAGTGTCAGAGGGACTGTGCCAAAAACCATGATTAATCAAATATTGATCAATTTTGATATACCATGCTTGAGGAGCCTATTTCAATCCATAGAGTGCTTTCACAAGCCTACATACCTGATGTTCTTTGTCGGCAACCTTGAAACCAAAGGGTTGCATCATGTAGACTTCTTCCTGCAACTCACCGTTGAGGAAAGCACTCTTGACATCCATCTGGTGAAGTTTCCATCCAAACTGAGTTGCAATGGTGAGAAGAAGACAAATTGTGCTCATCTTGGCAATAGGAACAAAAGTCTCCTCGTAGTCAATGCCCTCCCGCTGTGTGAATCTACGAGCTACCAACCTTGCCTTGTATTTATCCAGAGTACCATTTACATGATATTTGACCTTGTAAACCCATTTGCAACTGATAGGTTTCTTCCCAGGAGGAAGATCAAAAAGGATCTAGGTGTGATTTTTCAAAAGACTATGGTATTCTATGTCCATAGCCTTTTCCCACTCAGGAATGCTTTCAGCCTCTAAATATTTTTGGGGCTCATAGACGTTGTGGATGTTCGCCATAAGAGCAAAGTTAACTGAATTTTGCTGCTTTCTCTTCCTACGAGTGGATCTTCTCTCAAGGAGCTCATCATCATGAAGATCTCCAATAGTTTTGGCCCACCACTTAGGCCGGAGAGTAGAAGTACCAACATCTGGAATAGGAGAAACAGCATCTCCTGGGGTTTCATGGAACAAAGTCATCTAGATGTGAATCCAGAGGAAAATCAAATGGTGCTAGATCATGACTGGTAGACTCCTCATCTTCAAAGTCAAAATGCTCTGAAGCCCTCCCATCAGGGGAACCAAGAGGAAGATGAACACCCTCATTAGAAACCTTCACAGGCTGACTTACTTAAGGAGCTCCTCTAACTTACTAACCACTCACTTAAATATTTGGTCAAAATCTCATATACTTTCACCTTTCTTTCCTATAATCTTTGGCATCTTGCTCACTTTCTAAGGGGCCTTCTAGATATTGAAATTTTTTTATGAATTTATCTTTCAAATCAATCCATTTCTTTTTGTGTGAGAAAAATTGTTTCATATACCATTCAAGTGTTTAAACCCTTATGCCCCAACAAAGTCATAGAGCTTGGTCTAGTTATATCTTATTCCATTTCTCCTCCAAGAAGACTTTAGAACAAATATATGTTCTATTGTTTCTTTAATATCTTTTTTAAATATAGGTGGTTTAGTGTGATTTGTCTAATTATGTTCATTTTTGGAGTACTAATCTCCTCTAATTTGTCTATATTTCTTGAGGATTCTCCTTTACTCTTTTTTATTTCCTTTTCTTCTCTTCATTCCTTGGGCCCTTTCTCCTTCAACTTCTTGACACTCTTCCTCTCTTGATAACCTCCTATTGTTTCACTAATTTTCTCACTCTACCCTTATCTCTAGGTAACTCAATCTCAAAGAAATTATACCCAAAATTTCCTCACACAACATAGTATTAGGATTCATTTATTTTGGAATAAATATAACATTATTCACATATTAATATAGATCTCTCCTTCTCCCTATTGATGGGGTAATGGGGATGAGGAATAGGAAAAAATCTAATGTTTGGTCTTATCCTCGCAATGAACATCTCAACTTGTTTGGTGGTGCAACTAGAAGAAACCCTAGCCTAGCTAGTGTAATAGTAGTTCTCAAATATAGCGAGGACATAAAGAGTGGATCCTTCTACCTAGGAAAAATAATCTAACAATGAAATTGAAGCAACAATGCTTGTAGAAAGTTTGAAATTCACTAAGCCTATGGGTTGTGATAATCTAGAAGTGGGAGGAGAATCATTAATCATAATTAATGGTTGTAAATACTATCAAGGATTGAACCCTTCATAACATTATTGATGAAATCAAAAGTGTGGAAAGAGCTTTAAGGATATTGCATTTATAGATTGTTAAAGATATGGCAATAAGGTTATGGATCATCCAACAAACAATGGTATTAAATAAAGACCCTCTGCTAAGGTGAGAAATGAAGTAGTGAAATAGCAACTCAATGAGTTACTTGTTATTGATCTTCATGGCAATGCACAACCTAAGCCCACTTATTGATCACTTTCATAAATGGTGAATGATTTGATAAATGGGTGAGTAGTTAAATAAGTGAAAAGTGATTGTTTAAATTAGTAATGATTCCCAATAATGTGAAATTATATTTACCTTTCTTGAAGTGATTTATGCACTATGACACTCGTGAGTAGATAGTTCTAACATGATATTGATCACAACAATTACAGTATTGATTAACCTCTTATTTAACCAAGTAGGGAAGTTTGTTTGGTAATATGCTAGTGTTTTCTCTTTGTGAAAGTGGAATTTAATGTCGATGTTGTGACAAGTAGATAGTGATGGAGGCCATAACAAATGAGGACCTAAGGCAAATATTTTTGTATTGAAGATGACACCTTTGAGGTGTTCATAAAACACATCTTTATTAGTATGTGTTTGACATGTTCAAGATCACATAGTCCTATCCTGGCAATGATTCAAGTAAATATTGGGGCAAAGGTGGCAAACAAGGCAATGTGCCCATGGATTATGAAGACTCTACAAAGGCAACCATCTCCAATTTTCCCTTAAAAATATTATTTGATGTCTTATCAATGACATCCACAAACATACACACACATCAACATGTCAAAGTACATACGTGTGTACATATTCATTGGTATCTATTAATGAATGTGTATTTATGTATCTAAAAAGAAAAAGAAAGAAAAAATAGTATTGTGTGCACTTTGTGGGGACAAGGCAATGTGCCCAAGGATTATGAATACTCGAAAAAGGCACCCACCTTCAAAGTGATCTACCAATTGCCTTGTCCCCACTCAGGAATGCCTTCAGCCTCTAAATATTTTTGGGGCTCATAGACGCTGTAGATGTTCGCCATAAGAGCAAAGTTAACTGAATTTTGCTGCTTTCTCTTCCTGCGAGTGGATCTTCTCTCAAGGAGCTCATCATCATGAAGATCACCAATAGTCTTGGCCCACCACTTAGGCCGGAGAGTAGAAGTACCAACATCTGGAATAGGACAAACAGCATCTCCTGGGGTTTCATGGAACAAAGTCATCTAGATGTGAATCCTGAGGAAAATCAGATGGTGCTAGATCATGACTGGTAGACTCCTCATCTTCAGAGTCAAAATGCTCTGAAGCCCTCCCATCAGGGGAACCAAGAGGAAGATGAACACCCTCATTAGAAACCTTCACAGGCTGATCCTCAAGACTGGTAGTAGGAAGAAATGGACCAGTAGTCTCATCAATCACAACATGATTACTAAATATGAGACGATTCGTCTCCACATCAATCAACCTGTATGCCTTGTGATTGTCGTTGTAACCAGTAAACATAAGTTGTTGGCTCTTGGAGTCCAACTTGGCACGCTTGGCTTCTGGAATCCAAACATGAGTTGTAGAACCAAAGACTTTTAGATGGCCCACCTTAGGCTTACGTCATGACCAAGCTTCTTCAGGAGTCATCTTCTTAACGACTTGTGTAGGTGACTGATTCAGGAGTTAGATTGCAGTATAAACTACTCCAACCTAGTATTTCTTAGGGACATTTCTATACTCCATCATAGAACAAGCCATTTCAGTAATGATGTGATTCCTACGTTCAACGACACCATTCTGCTGAGGGGTGTATGGTGTGGTGAGTTGGTGCTTAATGCCATGTGCAGCACAAACGGTAGAGAAGTCGGATGAACAATACTCCCCCTCATTATCTAACCTTAAAGTGACAATCTGAGAACCTAATTCTTTCTCAACTAAGGCCTTATATTGCTGAAATGTACTGAACACATCTGATTTATGTTTCAAAAAATACACCCACATTTTTCTACTGAAATCATCAACAAATAATAAAAAGTACCTAGACCCAGTAACAGATGGAGTGTTCATTGGTCCACATACATCAACGTGAACCAATTGAAGTACCTTGGAGGCGGACCAAGAATCGCCATCCAAGAATGGTGTCCGATACTACTTCCCAACTTGACAGGCTCCACATACTCCATGATTTTGAGTTTGGATCTCAGGTAGACCAGCAACCAAACCCTCCCGAGACAACTGAGAGAGATAGTGCACATTCAAGTGCCCATAACGTTGATGCCAAAGTTTGTTGATGGAAGTACTCCTGGTTGCCAGAGCGTGCTCCTGAGAATCACTGGAATCAACAAGTCTATACAGACCATGATCCTCAAGTCCCATAGCGATTATAGTACGAGTCTCCCTATCAACAATGTTGCAGGTGGATGAACTGAAAACAACATCCAACTGGGGAGAATGCCTCATGATCTGGCTGACGAAGAGAAGATTATGTTCCATGCCTGGAACATAGTATACATCGAGACATATTAAATCTCTCCCTCTAAAGTGAATCTGAACATTGCCCTTACCGGTAACTGTATACTCTTCGCCTCCTCCAAAGTTCACTGAATCAATGAATGGTTCATATTTGGTGAACCAATCGCGACGATGAGTAAAATATTGAGAAGCCCCTGAATCAATATAACAGGCAGAAGATTTTACTAGATCTGCAGTTCTTTTAGCCATAAAAGCATCGAATGCAGATTCTTTCTGCTCAAAGTGCTCTACGACATTTGCCTTTTGTTGAGACCCTCCCTGCTTCTTTTGTTCAAAATCCAATCGAACCTGACAATCAACCTTCATGTGACCATACTTATGACAATAATTACACTGGAAGTTCTTTTTCTTTTTGCTGTCCTAAGAAGAGCTAGAGCCTTTCAGCTGAGAAGATTGCACCTTCCCTTTGTTCTTAGCAGAAGATTTGGCAGAGAACGCTTGCTCTGTGGAAGACGAACTAGCACTACTCCCAAATTGTTGTCTCCATCGATCCTGCTACAAGAGCTTGTTACAAAGATCAGGAAATTTCAAATCAACATTTGTGGAAATAATATTTTCTACGTTTCAATGAAATGCTCATAAGATTTTGGCAAACTCTTCAAAGTAATGACGACCATGTCCTCTTCCTCCATTGTTCGACCAATCGCCTCCAACTGATCACAAATGTCCTTAATCTTTGTTAGATGGTCCTGTAAGCACATTTTCTCATCCATCATGATGGAAAAGAGCATGTTCTTGAGAAAGAACGCTCTGCTCTTGTCAGAGGTTTCATGAAGGTCCTTTAAATGATCCCAGATTTCTCGCACAATTTTGCTAGACGATACATGAAGTAGCTACTCATTTGTGACTCAGAGTTTGATGAGCATGACAGCTTCCCGGTTGCGCTCATCCCATTTGTCCTGATCCTTTCCGGCTACAATGGGACGAGTTGAGTTCCCCAAAACCACTTGATCGAGGCAACGATATTCAAAGATCGTAAGCATGCACTGCTTCCAGGTGTTATAATTGAATTTTTTACTACTTTCAAGCATAATATTTGTCAGAGATGCCATTTTGCACGCTTCCCAAGGCATTGTGAACAAAGACAAAATGCTTCAAATTTAAAATCTGTTGCACTAATCCCAATGCGCTGAGCAAAAATGTCAAGGCAGAGTTTGTTGAAAAACGCAAAAAAAATTCTTAATAGCCAGAATTTTAGCAATACCCAAAATAATATGATGACGACCCAGAAAAGGTTGTGAAAAACCTAGAAAGAATCTATAAGTAGAATTTTAATCCAACCAAAAATCAAAGGATTTTATAAAAACCCTAGGTTGGCTGATAAGGGCATCCAAAAATTTGCTCTAGCCGCATAAAATACTGAGGGTTAAAAGAAAACCCTAGCCACCACAAAATAATGCAAACTAATAAACAAAGGGTCGAAACCCTAGGCACACAAAAATCAACAGTTTTGAACACTGAAATAGGGTGAAAAACCCTACCCGAGCAGCACCAAAAACGCAGGCAAAAAAATGTCGCGTGAGCAGCAAATGAAGTTGTAGCGTCAAACCAAACCCAGTTCGCAAGTCGCATGGGTTGCACAGCTAAAGTCGCCCAGAAAACACATCGAACTGAAACCCTACAAGCGCACTCATGCATACAAAGAGGGAAAGAGGAGGTTGCAAGCAGAGGAAGCAAATAAAAATCCTCAAAGCACAGAAAAAAAGTCACGCAGGTCTAAACCAAGAGGTCACACGGCTTCAGAACACAAAACCCTTGATGCGATAACACCATAAGGCTTTTGATTTTCAAAAGAAAATTCATAAACAGAAAAATTTCTCTTCGAAATTTTTAGAAAAATATTCTTCTCTTTTTTTATTTTTCTGGCTTTGATACCATGTTCGGAAAAGAACTAGTGATTGCATTAACATTACTGAAGGTAAGCATACAATATATAAAGCAGACTCATGGCACTGTAGATATTTATGAATCTATCTACTTCTAACTACCTACAACTGTAGACAAGATTTAAAGAAATCTAAGCTAAATAATTACATTATATTATTGACCATTAACTATATAAAGATATATTATTCTAACACAAGTTAGAATGGCAGTGGCACAGCTTGTAGTTCTAATAAGCCAGCTAATTAGATTCATGATCTTGATGAATAGCAATATGGTGATTATTAATTTGTATTGATTTTCAATATGTAGTTGCACTAATATAAACCATTTTGATTTAACTTTAGCATTTGACAATTGACATTGAATTATCAATTAACAATTGTGCCCTCAATTTCGTATTTAAGTTTGTACATTTTGTGTGAATTATGGTTAGCTTTTTATATATACAATCCACAGAGTTGGGGAAAAATTAGAGAACCACCAAACCCGGCCATACCAAACTCAAGGAAAAAAATCAGTGAACCAACAAACCCAGCCATACCAAACTCAAGAAAAAAATCAGTGAACTACCAAACCCAAACTAACAACATAGGTTTAGATTTGTTTAAGCTCGAAGTATCAGACTCTTTATATTTTAGTATGGGCCAAAGGCCTTAGAACTTGGTCTCATATATGTTTAATCCAAACTGCTAGTCTTTTGATGTTGCTTTGAGTCCATGTCCTGGAGAGCTATTCCCAGAAGATATCATTTCACAAACACAATGATACATTTCGTTAGCAGTAGTATAACAGCATTTTAGATAATTTTCATACCTTGCCTCATTTTGGCATTTTTTGGGTGTGAACCCCTGTGTCAATCCATGTTTACCCTTAAAAAAGAAAAAAGTGTTTTTTTCTCTTCAAAGTTCCATGGGGCAAGGTTGAATTCCAAGGTTTGCTCATAATATTATAAAATAGAAGGACAGTCCACTGTCTGACATGAAATTTAGGCAGTTGGAAGTAAATCTTAAAGGCCTTTCATTCTTAAGTCTTTTTGGTGTGCATGGCAAATAACAAGAAAGAGGTTGAAGATCTGATATTTTCATGGTGCATGGTGTTTTAGGTAAATTCTTCCAGGTTTAAATGTGTATTGATGGGTTTAATAAAAATATTGAAAAATAGAAACGTAAGTCCACAGCATTTCTTGGTATGTACACAGATTAAGATGAATCTTAAAGGTTCTTCTGTTTCCAATTCTCTTTGGGAATAGAACCATTGATTAATCAATTGACATTTTCATAGCGCACAGAGTTGGAGGTAAAATCTCCTTGATTTATTGGGAAAATGAAAGATGTAGTTTGTATTCTATTATTTGATGTCCATGGCAATATCTTTTTGCTGGATTTAATTTACAAACCAAAACAAAAGACTGCTTTCCTCCAAAATGGCATCAGAAAGACATTGCAACTTATTGGCATTTCACATTCCTATCGTTAGGCTTCATGGACTCAATTGAATACAAGATTTGAACTATCTCAAGTGAAAAATGGACTACTTTGTTTTTTAAAGTCCTTCAAGCATGTCCTTTTGTTACTTATACTAGACATGTCTAAGGATG
Source organism: Sequoiadendron giganteum (assembly GCA_007115665.2). Taxonomy (NCBI): domain Eukaryota; kingdom Viridiplantae; phylum Streptophyta; class Pinopsida; order Cupressales; family Cupressaceae; genus Sequoiadendron; species Sequoiadendron giganteum. Next base: position 529,167,889 of record CM021107.1, on the reverse strand, counting down.
ACCATATTTGCAAATTTCATAAACCACATGTCAAATATTTGATATTTCAAAGTCCTAACTTATTTTCTTAGTGTTTGACAATAACACTATGGCCGCCTTATTACTTTGTGGAGGTGAGTGTTGAGGGCTACCTTACTACATAGTGAGATTATTGCACTCAATGATGGGGCCAAGGTTGTGGCCAGCCTTAGTGCATAATGAGCTTGAATATTAGTTGTGTGCAACATATGCACCAATTCTCAACTGTACCTTAGCTTTACTTAAGAGTAAGAATGAACCTAGGTCACACCTACAAATATACTAATTCCTAATACTTTACAATCTCACATGACTTACCATGACATCAGGTTGAACTTGGGTCACACACTACAAATGTGCCAATTTCAATGCTCAACCTCCCATAATAATGCCTTACCGTAGAGTGGGGTTGAACCTAGATTACACACTACAAATGTACCAAACTTTCAGCAATCAACAACCTTACTCATTATGCCTTTTAACAGAGTGGAATTATTATATGTCACACACTACTAAAAATTCACAACTCCACAACCTCACTTCCTTGTTATGCATTATATTGGAGAGAGGTTGAATATGGAACAAACATTGCTAATATACCAAATTTTAATATACAAAAAACTCGTTTACTCATGCCTTTAAATGTGTATTGTTGTCAATGGGTCCTTGGTCTACTGGTGAAGTTGAAAGGTTCTAAATGATCCCACCAAGGATCAATTCTTGCTGAGTGCAAAGGCTCCGACACCGAAAAAGGGATGAGGCCGAGATCGTGCCCTGGGCGAATTTGGCATAATGGATACCCCTCAGTCCTTGGCTCTTAGCCGAAGAGGTTCAGCCCAAGAAGGCTCGTGCTCCCGTATCAGGTAGCAAAAAAGAATGTGGATGACCTCCATCAAAAAAAAAAAATGTGTATTGTTGGGTTTAATCAAAATATTGTAAAATAGAAACGTAATTCCACAGTGTTTCTTGGTATGTACACAGATTAAAATGAATCTTAAAGGTTCTTTTGTTTCCAATTCTCTTTGGGAATAGAACCATTGATTAACCAATTGACATTTTCATAGTGCACAGAGTTGAGGTAAAATCTCCTCAATTAATTGGGAAAATAAAAATGCACTACATAGTTAAATCCAGAACAATTCACCTGAAAGAAATAGTTTGTGTTCTATTATTTGTTTACAGATGTCCATGGCAATCTCTTTTTGCTGGATTTAGTTTACAAACCAAAACAAAAGACTGCTTTCCTCCAAAATGGCATCAGAAAGACATTGCAACTTATTGGCATTTCACATTCCTATCGTTAGGCTTCATGGACTCGATTGAATACAAGATTTGAACTATTATCTCAAGTGAAAAATGGACTACTTTGTTTTTTAAAGTCCTTCAAGCATGTCCTTTTGTTACTTGTACTAGACATGTCTAAGGATGACCATATTTGCAAATTTCATAAACCACATGTCAAATATTTGATATTTCAAAGTTCTAACTTATTTTCTTAGTGTTTGACAATAGCACTATGGCCGCCTTATTACTTTGTGGAGGTGAGTGTTGAGGGCTACCTTACTACATAGTGAGATTATTGCACTCAATGATGGGGCCAAGGTTGTGGGCAGAGCCTTACTTCATAATGAACTTGAATATTAGTTGTATGCAATATATGCACCAATTCTCAATTGTACCTTAGCTTTACTAAAGAGTAAGAATGAACCTAGGTCACACCTACAAATATACTAATTCCTAATACTTTACAATCTCACATGACTTACCATGACATCAGGTTGAACTTGGGTCACACACTACAAATGTGCCAATTTCAATGCTCAACATAGTTGCCGCGAGACTGGTACCGGTACTGGTACGGGAGACTAGTACCAGTACCGGTACGCCTTTTGTTTGAAAATAGGAGACGGGGGTACTTGGAGACGCCATTTTTAATATAAATAATAAATTAATAATTAATAATTTATAGAAAATCTGAAAATAAATTTAGTAATTTATAGAAAATCTGAAAATATGATGACATTGAACTTTCAAAACAATAATTTAATCACTCTTAGATGCATCAAATACATTAAGCTTTAATTTTTAAAGTTTCAAATGTTTAAACTTTAAAGTTTTTTAGGTATTTTAGCAGGAGACGTCGTTTTTTGCAGCAGGAGACAACAGGGTACTCAAGAAACTTCAGTAGAAGTCTCCAGCCTCTTGGAGACGTCTCCGGAGACAGTACCAATCTCTGAGACGCGTCTCTGAGGGGGGGAGACGCGTCTCCCGACGACTATGATGCTCAACCTCCCATAATAATGCCTTACCGTAGAGTGGGGTTGAACCTAGATTACACACTACAAATGTACCAAACTTTCAGCAATCAACAACCTTACTCATTATGCCTTATAACAGAGTGAAATTATTATAGGTCACACACTACTAAAAATTCACTCCACAACCTCACTTCCTTGTTATGCATTATATTGGAGAGAGGTTGAATATGGAACAAACATTGCTAATATACCAAATTTTAAAATACAAAAAACTCATTTACTCATGCCTTTATAAAATAGGATTAAACTTCAGTCACACACAAATGTATAATTTATCAATCTCACCAATATCTATTACCCATATTTCGATAGTCTTTAAACATTATAACTCAATGATCCAAATGGTAGGAGATATCTGAGATATACCAGCTTAAATGGTTTGCAATACTCAAAGAGTAAAAAAAAGGGTTCACATTAGTGTTTGCCAAATTGGAATTGAAAACATGCTACTCAGAAATAACCTTCTCAGAGTATAAATGCATTAACACAGTAATAAACAACAGTAGAGATCAGCTCCCTCAAAATAGGACTAACTCCTCAGAATTTCCAAATAACATCCTTTATATTCAAAGTACTATCAAGTACAGCTCAGGTCTCCAGACATACAGAACGAAATCTGAGTTTGAAAATACTTAATTGCCTGAGTAAAATGGATTTGTCTGATGTGGCAATGATTCCTGTGAACACATTGGATGCAGGGATGCTTACTCCACACTTCCAGCACATAGGCCACCTGCAGCTTATTATCTCTGCCCTCCACGAGTCTTGAAATGACCTGTCAACCTCTTCAAACTTCTGTAGGGTATCCTCCTTGCCAAATCACACCTAAACAGATGGTTGGCCAGGAATTATTAAGGCAGAAATATCAGAGATTATAAACTGAGCAAAGGAAATGTCAATCTGTTAAACAGGTCTGGTAAGGTTTGCATCTCACCAGCTATGAGAGGCTTGGGTTAGCATCCAGGCTCTCCCTATGTATTCGTGTAATGCAGACATATAATGACATTCGATGCCTGGAATAGCCAGATTATTCCTATTTATATAGCCACCCCAAATAGGTCGGCCACAACAACGAAAACTGACTAAAATAGAAACCATCACAAAGAAAACATCAAGTCGGCCCCTCAAAAAACAATTAATAAAAAGACCACAAATCGACCTATAGAAGCGATTTTATTAAAATTAATAATATTCATCATTTATTTATAATTTTAATTGCTTATTTATTTAATTAAGGACTTGGCAGAAGTTCAGGTTCATCACAGTCCTCCCGTCCCTAGTTGCTTGTCCTCAAGCAATTTCAAGCTGGGATGTTCAAAAATCTCAACCCCCTCCCATGTTGCATCTTCGAGGGGAAGCCCCTTCCATTTCACTAAATACTCAAGAATGACCTTGTTTCTTAACCTCTTCTCTCTCACATCCAACATTGTTTCAAGTTTGAGAATTAATTTACCTTCATCATCAAGTGGAGGTAGCTCTTGTGAAATATGTTGTGAATTTTGTTGTTAGCTGGAAGTTCCAGCTCGTAAGCTACTTCACCAATCTTCCTAACCACCTTATAAGGCCCATAAAAACGTGATTTCAACTTCTTAGCTCCATTCCCTTTGATAGAGGACTGCCTATATGGCTGCAACCTCAAAAATATCATATCACCAACCTCAAAAACCCTTTCAGTTTGATGCCTATCAGCATATAGCTTTTGCTGACTTTGAGCCTATTGCAAATTCTCCTTGAGAGATTCCAAAATATCCTTACTTTGTTGTACCACATCCCTTGCACTTGGCACTCTACTATCAGTAAAAATCAAATCTATAAATGAAGTAGCATCATAGCCATAAAGTGCCTTAAAGGGAGTTATACCAATTGACACATGATGAGTTGTGTTGTAGCAGTATTCTCCCAGATGCAACCATTTGATCCATGTTGTTTGCTGCCCTATGACATAGTCCGTTTGCCCATCAGTTTGTGGATGATAACTAGTGTTTGATGTCAACTCGATACCTATCAAACGAAAGAGCTCTTGCCAAAACAAACTGAGAAACCTACCATCCCTGTCACTTACAATACTCTTGGGCAAACCATGAAGTTTGAAAATTTCTCTAAAAAACAGATCTGCCACTTGTGGAGCTTTGAACTTTGAAGATATGGCATGAAAATGTGCATATTTAGTGAGCCTATCAACAACCAAATATATACAATCCTTACCTTGAACTTTAGGAAGTCCCATGATGAAATCCATGGATATACTTTCCCATTTTTGATTTGGGATAGGAAGGGGCTGCAATAAACCAGCTGAGAATACATGCTCTACCTTGTTTTGTTGGCATTCCACACATTCTCTCACATGCTACAACACATCATTTTTAAGCCCCTTCCACGGAAACCACTCTCACCTGTTTGAATGTCTTGTAAAAACCTGGATGGCCAGCAAGTGATGTGTCATAACATGCCTTCAAAATCTTCTCTTTCATCTTAGATTCGGGTATGAGGTACACTCGGTCTTTGTATAGAATGAGCTCATTGATCACCCTATACCTATCATCTTGTAACTTTCCCTCCAAAATATCATTAGTCATTGGATTCTTCACATATTCAGCCACTATAAATGCCTTCCAATCAGGAGATATATCAGTTATAGAATAAAGATAAGGCTTCCTAGAAAGTGCATCAGCTACCACATTGTTATTCCCTTTCACATTTTCGATATCAAAATCATAGGCTTGAATTTTACTTACCCATTTCTGTTGCCTATCATTCAAATCTTGTTGGTTAAGAAAGAATTTCAGATTATTATGATCCGTCTGACTACAAATTTCCCAAAAACCAAATATTGTCGCAATTTGGCTAAAGCATGCATTATGGCCAGCATTTCTTTGTCATAAATTGAGAAGTTTCATTCAGCCTCTTTGAGTTTTCTACTTTCATATGCTATGGAACGTTTATTTTGCATCAAGACAGCCCCAATGCCTTCTCTCGAAGCATCACATTCTAAAACAAAAGGAAGTGAGAAATCTAGAATTGCCAAAACCGGACATGAACTCATTACCTCCTTAAGTTTATCAAAATCTTGTTCGGCTGTTGGACTCCAAGAGAATGCTCCTTTCTTTGTCAAATTTGTCACGGGGGCTGCCAATTGTGAGAACCCTTTCACGAATCTTCTATAATAGCTGCAAAGGCCCACAAATCCTCTTACATCTATCAAATTCCTTGGCCTGGGCCAATCTTGGATTGCCTTGATCTTCATTGGAAGGTTGTCAATGCCTTGGTTAACCCAAATGGCATTACCAAGAACTCATAATGCCCATAGTGGCACCTAAAAGTTGTTTTGTGCACATCTTCATCCCTTACCTTAATTTGGTGGTATCCTAAACGCAAGTCAATCTTGGAAAAATACTTGGCTCCATGAAGCTCATCAATCAACTCATTAATCTTGGGTATGGGGTAATGATTCTAAATTGTCCTTTTGTTGAGTGCTTTGTAATCAATAAACATCCTCATAGTTCCATCCTTCTTTTTTACCAGCACCATGGATGATGTGAATGGGCTATAGAGCTTGGCCTTATATGCCCCATATCCAATAGACCCTTGATTTCCTTTTCAATCTCTTCCTTATATACCTTAGGATGATGATAGTGAGTAATCATAACCGGTTTTGCCCCTTCCTCAAGCTCAATTATATGCTGAAAACCTCTATCCAGACGTAGCCCAGGAGGAATATCTTTGAAAACCTTGCTATGCTTATCTAAAATAGATTGAATTTTCACATGTAGGATCTCCCATCCTTTGAAGGACGTGTGTCTGAAATCAAACATTTAGCTGCCCATGCCACTTGGCCTTTGCGAAAGACTCGCTCCATTCTCTTAGCTAAAACGATCATGATGAGATTGAGTGCAAGTCCTATGCAAATTCGGTGGCAGTGTTATCCCTCACACCTTGGAACCCTAGTCATAATGATGAAAGTGAAATATGGGACCCAAAAAGTTTACCAAGGATACATTTCTAATCTCCAACAAAAAACACCCTCCACGAGCTATGGCTTTCTTGTTCCTGCTCTGGGATTTAAACACGACTAGCATTCACCTTTTAGCTATTTCATCACAACCCGTCAGGCGGGTTGATGGCAGAGTGAGCTACACCAAACTCCCCATGATAATGCAGCCACAAACGCCAGAACCAAACAAGCAGAAAAGTGTACGTGCTACACACCCAGGGAACAAGGTCGCCATTCAAGTCACACACAGGTCCAATGATGTCACAGATTTACCAATCAAAAGCATAATCCAATTGAGCGATTAGAGAATTGAGTCTTTCATAACAGAGGTCCAGGCTAAAATCCCCCATGTACATGGCAAAATCTTGAAATTAAGCAAAATAACCCATCACAACTGAATGATGTAGCATAGCCCAATGGGCAACGACAGGTCAAAAGTCCCTGGGCAAATTTAAAAGAGTGGATGTCCTTCCGTCTAATATCTAAGCCAATAGTTAACATAGGAAAGGGGATCTTGAAAACAAAAAAATAAATATCTTCAACCAAATTTACTATATTCCCCAAAACTATCAGCAACAGTAATCTTAGTTCTTATAAAATGAAGGCTTACCTAAATTAACTTGTCGCTTGGTATTCTGCTGCCGGCATTGATCAATTAGCGCTTGAATTTCCTGCTTGTTGAGCGGCTCCCCCAAAAGCTCCTCCCTATATCTACCACCGTACTTGTAAACATTGAGAGAAGGATCGTGGTCGTCTTCTCCCTCGATTGACGTAACCTCAGAACTGGCGTGGAGAGCACACCAGCCAGTCCATTCTCTATCGATTTTACCCGGACCAAACGGCGAAAATCTGGCCTCTCTGAATCCAATCGGATTAGCCTTCGGCGTTTCAGTATAACTGAACTGAAAATCGAAAAGGAGATCTGGCCTGTAGGGTTTTTGGCCAGTTCTGTCAAGAGACGACGGTGGTTTGTAAGGGGAGATTTTACGTTTCTTGACTGTAGGCGAGGGTTTAGACCAGCGGGGTTTAATGAGGGGAGTAGTGTCTTCAGGTTCAATGAAGTTGGGTATAGTCCACGAGTATTTGTGAGAAGAAGAATAATGGCGTAAGTTGTGATACAGTCGACGGGAAATGGCGGTCATTGCTGTGTTTTAACATTGAAGGGCGTGAATTAATGGCGTAGAAAGAGGTCTCCGAGAAAGGAGGAGCAAGGAAGTTTGTTCCTTTCTTGCTCTGCAAGGAAGAGAATGGAAATGTGAATGGTTAAGGGATGTGTATGTTATATGTTTGAGTATTTGTGGATAATGGTAGGGGAGACGTATCAATAGTAGTCGGGGTTAATTTTGTGTATTCATGCAGAGTGTAAAATAAGTTCAATTTCAAATTATTATTTTTTGGTCTTCTTCGTAAGCAAGTTAAGATTTTAAAAAGAAAAAATTGGTTTGTGGGTATTTAAAACGCGTCTTGTAGAACTTGTCAAGCGAAAAGTGTTAAAAAAGGTGTTTTTAAACTTCCACCCGCTACATTTTCATTACTTCGCCCATAACCGTTCATTATAAATCCCAAAAAATAAAATTAAAAATCCTATTTACAATTATCAGTTAACCTATTTCAAATTACGTTTGTATGTAGTCCAATCAAAATATCACGTGGGTCCACTAAGAGGTGGTCACTTTAATCTCAACCTCACCACATTACGTTGTTAACTGTGTGCCCCATATGCTTCATCAAGCCACGCATATGAGTTTACCTCACCACATTAGCTTGTTAACCATGTGCCCCATTTGCCTTCATCAAACCACGCGTAATTCTTAACCTAACTACGGGTTGTTAGGCAGCTTTAAGCCCTAAACTCATCATCTCCTGCGGTTTTTTCCATTACCAACATCGTGGTCTCCTCTCTCCCACCGTCGATGCGAGCTCGTGCGGCCATGGCGACTTTGTCTGACTCCCAAATGCTGCAGGTAACGTCTCCACCTCTCTTCACCTACAAGTTTGTTTGTAGAACAGTGGGTTTTCCTTGGCGTCAACGGTGTTTGAGTGCATTTTGGTGTGTTTAACAGTCATTTCTTTATATGGCATTAAGGGTTTAACTGTAATCATTTCTATTTACATGTGACTAGTACAAATTTGATCCCTCGTGGCTTATTCTATCTATGCCATCGAGGGTTTGCCTGGGTTTGACTATAATCATTTCTTTTTACATGTGACTAGTACAAAATTGATCCCTCATGAATTATTTTGTCTATGTCATTGAGGGTTTGTCTGGGTTTGACTGTAATCATTTCTTTTTACATGTGACTGGTACAAATTTGATCCCTCGTGAATTATTTTGTCTATGCCATCGAGGGTTTGCCTACTATGATTTTTTTTTCATTATTCTATGAACTAATCACATGTAATGTGATTTAAACAGAACATTGACCAAATTTTGACCAAGTATAATCATAAAATTTAGTGGGTATATTGTCAAACGCCAGTATAATCATGAAATTTTATGGGTTTCCAATTTTTACCCCAAATTATTGAGGGGTTTTAGTATACGGGTTAATGGGTGGACGTTTTCTATTTTCAGTAATTATAATATGTACATGAAATTAAATGGGTTTACAGATTTTGTTGGATTGTCTTTGAATCCCTGCATTATCATGATGAAAATTGAAGGGTATACAGTTTTGGTCCCAAATTATAAAATGGTTTTAAGATTAAAATTTGCAGATAAGCGATATATTTATATATAGTCATGTCGTGTAGGGTTTCATCATATAAAGTCATGCAGGGTTTCATCACAAGTACCTTCGCAAACAATGATGTGTTCTAATCACAATGTATATATATTTTAGCAAAGAATGATATATTCTTTTCAGGCAATGACATGTTCTTATCAGATTGTATATATGTTTTTGCAAACAATGATATATTATTTTCAGACAACGATATGTTATTTTCAGACAATGATATGTTATTATCAAAATGTATATATATGTTTGCAAGCAATGATATATTCTTCTCAAGCAATGATATGTTCTTATCAGATTGTATATATATTTGCGAACAATTATATTTATATATATACACACATATATTTGTTTATATATATACACGCATATATGTATATATATAGATTCATGTGATGAAACCCTACACAACTTTGTATTATGAAACCCTACACAACATGAGGCTTCTTATATATATATATATATATATATATATATATATATATATATATATAATTTGATAATAATGTATCACTGTATGCAAATACAATGATATATTATTATCAGATTATATATATATATACACACACAATCTGATGTGAATATATCAGTGTATGCAAATACAATGAAATATTCTTATCAGATTGTGTGTGTATATATATATAGTCATGCCCTGTAGTGTTTCATCATATGAAATTGTGTATGGTTTCATCACATGGACCTTAACATGATCTTCATATAGTTTCAGTAATATTTTGATATGTTTCAAGTATGTTTCAGCCATGTTTTTTTGTCGCACCACCCAATGAATTATTGCAGTTTGATCAAAAATATAACTATGATATGATTATAAAATTTCCTAATGATGTTGTTGTTATATATTCGAACCTCATAGCTAAATCTCTTATGTGTTTTATGAGGGTTTCAGCCTTGTATTTTTTGTGGTATCATTAAGTACACTATGTTTCAGTGTTTGTCAAGAAAAAAAATCAGAACACTTTGATTGCAAACATAATTTGTTGACAATGATATGTTATTATCACATTGTATATATATATATTTGCAAACATTGATATATTCTTATCACATTGTATGTATATATATTCATATATACATATAATTTGGTAAGAATATATCATTTGCATATATACATACAATCAGATAAGAATATATCATTGTCTGCAAATTGTAATCTGACAAGAAATCTGTGGGATATGATGAGTTTAGGGTTTAAAGATGCTCAGCAAGCCGCGGTTAGGTAAACTCATACGCATGGTTTGATGAAGGCATGTGGGGCACGTGGTTAATAATGTAATGTGGTGAGCTTGAGATTAAAGTGACCACCTCCTAGCGAACCCACGTGATATTTTGATCGGGCCCATATACAAATGTAACTTGAAATAGGTTAATTGATAATTATAAATAGGCTTTTTTTTTTAAATTACGCACCATTGAAATTAGACAAGAGTGGCCACTGTAGTATGAATAAACCGATTATTTGGCAGAAAAATTCAAATTTGAAATTCAATCACCATAATTCAATGCATTCAATATACACATTCAAATGATTTTATAAGAGGGTAGAAGCCTACAAAGGCTTTAAGGTCACAAAACCTATCTAAGCTTTCAAATAAAATTTCTTAGCCACAAAGAATAAAGAAAAGGAAGCTTGATGAGCTACAATGGTCTAAGGATAGTTGCAAGCAGATGGAACTTATCATAGTAATACGAAGAAGCGAGTTAAGATGGCATATATTGAGGAGATATTGTGTCACAAGAAACCAAAGATCAATTTTGTGAAAAGATCGACATGATACATAGTGGTGATAGTCCTTGCAAGATAACAACAGTGTTTATAATGTTGCTAACACTATGTGACATGTGATGGTTTGTGAGAAAATGCTATACAAAAATCAATGACAAAGGTAGTCATTTTGGTTTGCCATATGGTGTTATTTCATCTTTCCTAGTTGATATGGTTGTAAACCCCAAGACAAGGCCCAAAGAAAATAGTGGTATTGACTATTGAAAAATAGAAAACAATGCTCAAAGGTATCCTATAAACATGCACAAGGGAAGGAAATAACAGTGGTATGAAGTCATTAAGGGGGAAATCTGTGGTAGGTGTCAAGTGTTTGGAAAGCCACAAGGTGCAAGAATGGCAAGCTTAATGAATGTTGATCAGTATGTTCATAATTTTCAATTAAGATTTTTATGGTTTTGATGAGGATACTATAAGCTCTATTTGCAAATTCAAAGTTTGTATCTTCTTTTGTTGTATCTAGATCTCATAGAGAAGAATTTTCCACCATAAAAATAGCATTTGGATCAGTGAACAAGTGAAGGATAATCATATGAGAAACAAAGACATTGTCCCTATAACCTAAATTACTTTATAGAGTTATAGGAAAAAGGGAAAATGATTCCATTAATGTCAAGAGGAAGTATTGTAGTAAGGGAGCTTTACAGATATGGGGAGCATAATATAAAAGAGGGAGATTCACATCATAAAGGAGAGAAGTATGTTACATCCCTTTTTCATTGATGTCAAAAGGGGAGAGTTGGAGAAAGGGGGAGAATTATATTGCCATCAATGATAAAGGGGGAGATTGTTGAAAATGTTGTCATTGATGTCAGGAAGGAAATCGTTTTCTAAGATTGTTGTCATTGATATCAAAGGGAACGATATTGATGTCTAAGGAATAAGAACATATTGATTTGTCATGATTGATCACTACCTTGCTTAGTGTCCCTTTGAGGAAAATACGTCACCCTTGGAAGTGACTTAAAATAAATTAAATAAGGATTTAAATATGGGTTGACTTGCATTGCCTTAGCGCTACCTTTGGGAATGAATGAATTAATGAAAATTACGGCCGACCTCCTTCATGTAAGTGCCTTGTTGAAAGGATTGAATAAATTAATTTGTTTTATTTATATGGTTGATCTCCTCGTGAAAGTATGCCTCCCTTGTTTTATTTGTTTGATGGTATTAAAGGAGGATGAGATGAATGTTTGAAGAGAAGCAAAGAAAAAGGATATATCATTTTGATTTATCATAACTGGGCATAAATAAAAATGAAGAATATTGCGGTCTTATGAAGGGACACCTCTCTTGGTGAAAATATTTATGAAGACTTTATGAGTAGATTTATGAGGAGATCTATGAACAAAATTGAGGTAGAGTATGATAGTAGTGGGATATATGAAAATTTAAGCATATAGGCAATTTGGATAAAGAAGATATCTAGATTTGATAAAGTAAAGATAGTAATACATTCTTCCAAAATATATATGTAGATTTGATAAGGGATATAGGTAGTTTGGATAAAAGAGATATGAAGATTTGATGAAGGTTATATGTAGATTTGATAAAGAATAAATGCAAATATGAAAGGAAAAGTATATGTTGATCTTATGAAGATCTAAATGGTCATCACATATTGAAAAGATCACAAGAAGACAAGAATTTGTTGAGTTCGAGGTTGGTGCCTCATATTGGAGAAGTTGGTGCTTCCCAAAAGAAGAGATCGTTATCTCTTGTTGAGTTGGTGCTCAGTTGTGGGGATTAGGGATTATTTTAGCGATGAATCTTCATCAGTTTGCAAATAGTTCATATCATCCAATTCAAAGTTGGCAAATATATTGCAACCAATAGGGTGGCCAAATTGCCCAAATTTTATGAATAATCAATCCACATTTCAATTCACCATCAATTTATTTTGAGGCATTTATAATTAATAAATTTTCATAGCAAACTACACATTTTTAATGGTTTAATTAATATTTTCACCTAGAATTTTGGAAGCATGTATTAAATCACCCACATATTCGCCAATACTATTAAAACGACATTGTGTATTAGGATACATTTCATCAAAACTAAATGTTCACTATGTGTGACAACCCATTTTTCCAATAATATTAAAAAATAATTATGTGTGAGGACCCATTTCACCACTAGCATTAAAAATAATTATGTATGAGGACCCATTCAACCAATAACATAAAAAATTAACTATGTATGAGGACCCATTTTGCCAATAACATTAAAAAATAATTGCATTTGAGGACCCATTTCACTAATACTATGATAACTCCATGCTAATCCTAGGTCCATAATCACCTTAAAAATTACGTGTGTGTTTTGTCGAGGTTTTATTTGCTCGATATTTAAATATTATTTTTTATAATCACATGGGGTTCACCAAATTTTGACTATACCATTTAAAAATCCTATGGAATTCACCAAATGTGGATCGATATAAATACAATCAAAACTGTGATTTATTTTTACATTTCTTTTGGTTTTGAACTTGTGAGCTCTCGATTTGAATCATAGGAAATTTACAAGTACATACTACAACTACAAACATTTATATTAGTGAATAACGAGTCAGTGAAAACCTAAAGGTAAGAGATCATTCATTCATAGTGATATATATTTATCTCTTTGTCATTCTTGCTTCATTCTTATAGATGATATTGAGTAGGGAATGGGATACATCTAGGACCCAAGGATCTATATTCTATGATTCCTTCTTAAACAAGATTTTTTTGGTAGCAGTTATTTCGTGAGAGATGTCGATTAGGAACAAGAAAAAGAGTCCTCAAGGTGGTGAAGGGAGGCCATCAAGATGCACAAAACATAGAGTTGCCATAATGTCATAAATTCTTTTGGTCCATCAAATCAAAATGGAACTACATCATCAACACTTGCACCAAATATTAATAAAGAAGGCAATACCTCAAAAGAAGATCAAAATGAGTTAATTGAGTTGGATCAATATGACAATATTGTAGAAGATGTTTCAAGGGATATCTAGGGTAGTCAAAATTATTTAATTGACCTGGATGCCAATGTCAACACCATAAATGATGTTACAAGGAAAGTGAAAATAAAAGCCAAAAAAGAGAGGCAGAAGTGGGATATGATAAGGAATTTTTAGATTGATTGGGTGTTAAAGTACCCATTCATTGAACTAGTGGATGATGTAAATAAAAATGAACATCCAACAGTTTATGCAACTGTAAGATTTGTATTTTGACATATAAAAGGGACAAGAAGTTTTAGCTAAAATTTAACAATATAGAAAACATATTGATAAAGTTTACGAAAACAAATCATAGATAGTGTGACCGATGGATTAGTATGGGCTGACTACACTTGATCCATGAGGATACGAAGCATATTCAAGCCACTAAACGTCAATCCCAATAAGAACAATCAATAAAGACTAAACTAGGAATCCATTAAAACTTAACATACTAAACTATGAAAAAATTACCTATTTTAATCCATTGAAACTTATCTTATTAGGGGAGTGGTGTCGCATTGATGTGGAATGGTGACCCTTTCCTAATCCCGTGGATAAATGAGCTTGTTTCAATTGATTCTATTGAAGAGAATCGATGAAATCGATGATAGATATGTGATAAAGCATGATTTAAAGCTAAATTAATACGATGCAAGCTATTTTAACATGATTTAGACTAAGATGATTGATATGGGTGAGTGCAGAGCTAATCTAAATGGATTTTAAGCTAAAAAGATTCAAACCCTAATTATCAAATAAGCTAAATGGATGCATCTATGTTATCATGAAAGCCATTAATGGAAGCTAATCTATTATTCAAATAAAATGATGCTAAATGAGTGTTAAATATGAGTGCAATTGCAAGTGATTTTAGCAACATAAGTTTGTTGTTAAAATATGGATCCATTTGTCTCCAAATAGTGACCTATTTATAAGAGAGAAAATGAGAAATGGATGGTTGAGATAAAAAAAGGTTAATCAATGGTCAAAAAGGAAGGAAGATGGAGGCATGAATCATGGATTCCCACCAAGGGTTGAAAATGCAAGGTGATATTTAATCAAGGGCTCACATTAATCCAAACAAACACACTTTCAAGACTTGCACAAAAAGTCTTGTAAGTTAACTTGCACATGAAGTCCTGTAAGTTTGTTAAAAATAAGAATATTCCTTAGAATATCCTCATGGGTGAGGAAAATTAGATATTTAGCAAATTAAAGCAAAGTTTTAATGTGCAAAAGGGGAAGAAATATTCCTCTTGGAGGAATGTGCAAAGAAGGAATATTCCTTTGCAAATGGGGGGAATTATATTTATTAGTAATTGATAATTAAAACAAAGTTTTAATTATGTCAATTAGGGGAATTAGGATGATATTCATTAAATAAAGTGATTTAATGGAAAAAAGGGGAAAGTGATATGATATTTAATTAAATAACTCAGGGTTATTTAATTAATTAAATAAGAGGACTTAGGGATTTAGATTAAATAACTTGATGTATTTAATTTAATAAGATGAAATGTTAGCATGAAAGAGGGTGAATTAACCTAATTAGATTAATT
Organism: Sequoiadendron giganteum; assembly: GCA_007115665.2. NCBI lineage: Eukaryota > Viridiplantae > Streptophyta > Pinopsida > Cupressales > Cupressaceae > Sequoiadendron > Sequoiadendron giganteum. Next base: position 529,152,469 of record CM021107.1, on the reverse strand, counting down.
AGGTTAATAGATGAAAATGATGCAATTAATTAAATAGCTAGGCTAATTTAATCAATTAAGTGAAAAGATGATGGGTTTTAGGATGAAATGATGTTAGTATATTTGATCTGAGTGCACGATATCATTCATGATATTTTTAAGTGTCTACATTTCAAGCCCCTCTTTGAAACGAGGTACTTGTTATGTTGGTTCAAAGACTAACGTTTTTCGGATTAAAAACTACTGATTAAATAAAAAAATAAAAAAAATCTGATTTTGGATGCCCCACTATTGCCCCAGTGAAAGGAATACGCTGGTTCCCTGCCCCCTCGAGAAATCGTGCGAAAATTTTGAATTTTAGGTTGATTTCTCAATAAAGGTAAAATGCTACCCCAGGGGTTCAAAAAGGCTTCGGGATGCAAAAAAATGCCAAAAATGTAAAAAAGTGGTGCAAAATAAGCTTCAGTTTGGTAAGATTGGTGAAAAACCCTAGCTGCATGATCAAATTAGGGAACAAAACCCTAATTTTTAGGCTTAAATAGGTGATAAAGGGTCACTTTCAATTCATTTGTGAATTCACACCTTAGAGAATTCTTGCAGTTTGAGATCTAATACCTCGGCGAAATAGCTCACCATGCGCTTCCTCTTTACCATTCGAAGCAGGTTCGAGAGTACTAGCATCAAGTAGACGCAAGACCTCGAGTATGTGATTTGAAACCTCTCTCAATTTTCGCTTTTAGGTGTATTTAATAAGGCATCATAGTTAGGTCAATAGGCGTGTCGTTGTATAGTGATGCTTTTGAAACATCGAAAGCGTCGCTATTGATTTTTTAGCAATACATGCTCTGTTTAGCAGCACACCCTGATTTTTTAATTTAGTGACGCATATGATTGTTGGTATGTGGCGACTGATCATGCTATACTATAATTTTTTAGTAGTGTACACTATTCATGTACTTTTTCACCTTTTTTCGTTTTGTCACCGAAAAAGAAAAAGCCTACTTTGTAAACCCTAATTTTTGGAAGCTTCTAAAAGCTTGTTATAAGCAGTTGGGATGGAGAGTTGTAGTATGGCATTATTCACAATATTGTAATAGGTTTTGCACTGGATAATAAAATCATTGGATGGCTACGGTTTTGTGGATGTATCCCAAATTGGGTGAACCACGTTAAATTTCTTGTGTTGTCTTCTATGTGTCTTTTATTACTCTATTTTATTATTCAAATTTGCATTTAACTTGTTATATATTTGCCTTCTAACCCTAACAATGATTATAGGGTTGTGAGGGTAATATAGCAACGCATGGGCTTTTTTAGTTCAATGACACTAGAAAGCGATGGGCGACAAATGTAACAAATGGTGATGCACCATGATTTTTTGTTATAGTGACACACCCAAATACCGATTCACTATTGAGCATAGCGATGCACATCATCAAATTGGAGATGCACCCAAAAATCAGCGACGTTATTGATTTTAATGACACGATTGATGTTTTGGATGCAAAATCTTAAATTTTGATAAGCTTTTCAACTTTTTCGACAAATTGATGATGTGTTTGTGATGCGTGCAGGAGGATCCTCCACCATTGATGTCGCGAGAGAATTGATCCAACCTTTTAGTAACTATGAGAGATTTTGCCGACTTAGAGGTGGAGTGGCTAGGAAGATTGGGATTAGGCTTTCTTGCTTTCTTGCTTGAGGTTAGGAGCCATCTTGCCATGATGACAATATTGGTTGAGAGATAGCACAACAAGACCTCTTCTTTTCACTTGCCTACTGGAGAGGTGATCATCACACTAGAGGATGTGGTGCATTCTATGATTTCCTATCCATGGAGAGCGTGTGATTTACAACCCAAATGCCGAGAGAGATGCATGTATCTCCCTTTTACATAGGCAGTCGGTTGTTTTGATCAACTCCTAGATTGATCTAGATTTTTACCAGGGTTGGGTGGACACATTCAAATTGTTTGTTGCAACTTTGATTTGTGGCATCGTTGCTCCAGACCGATGGGGCAAAGGTTTCAATCCCAGATGAGGCTTGGCATGGGAGGGTATGATTCAGAGGGACATCATGTATGCATGGGATTTATTTCTTCATGCCTCCTTGTATCACGATATGCACGAGGCCATCTATTGAGAGGGCAGGAGCATTAGAGCAGGGGTGAGTTTGCTTCACATATGGGAATATGAACACATTGCAGTGTTGAGGCCATTGGTCGTTCTATTCGATATCCATGAGGATGAGCCTGTCATTTTCTGATATAGGGTACCGATGACATTGTAGCACACAGACCCCACAAGTTTACCACATTGGCATTGTGTCATTAATGGCATGACATTGTTCAGATGGAGGTCATGGCTACAACAACCACGATGGTATGATGATCAATAGTAGTTGGATTTTTCCATATGAACTCGGTACATGCAGGGTTGAGAGCATATGATTATCCAGTGATACCTTCTAGACCGCTTTGTTCGATGGTTTGGGGAGGTACAAGATGTACCGACACGAGATTATACTACCATTTTTTCTAGATGTAGAGAGAGGTATAGTGGGAACTATTATTGATCCCATTGTGGTAATCAATGATTTCAGATAGCTCATCCCACAACCATGGGTATTTGATCATGGCCTTCCAGATGTAGGCACCACTTTGGCCTATGATGTGTGGTTTAAGCCACCTACACGCTTAACCGATCCAGCGAGGGGATACCTTGGAGGCAAAGGTAGAGTTGGGGCTGAGATGGAGGTAGGGATGGTGCTGAGGTAGTAGGAGCAAGACAAGGTCCAAGGGCCAAGTGATGGGCACCAGGAGCCTCCAAATCAAGAACAGATGCCAAGGTGTCAAGGTGGTCACGATGGAAAGGTTTCAGGGGCACCACCACCTCCTCCACCTGTACAACTAGATCTGCAAGATGGGAAGATTGCAACCCTTAGAGCAGAGAGGGATCAACTACAGGCTAAGCAATATTAGCTACAATATCAACTACATGCCATGAATTCACAAAGAGACCAAGAGGTTTATTAGTAACTAGACATGCAGCTAGCCCAGGAGATTGGGCAGAAACAACAGTTGGAGGCAATGACTACAGTGTCATAGGGTAGGACCATATTTGTTTGGTTGTACAAAGAGGTAGTCGTAGATGCAACCTACTATCACATGCACTATCATCATGATGTTCCTTAGGGAATGTGATAATCGGATTTCTCATAGTGGAGCGGGGCACCACCTAGAGCTGAGGATCAACCATTAATTAGGGGTGAGATGAGCGGCCACTAGGGCTAGCTTGCCTATATAAACACTTTTTATTATTATTGTCTGATTCTTTATACAAATATACATTCATGGGATCCTTTTTGATAGCCTTGTGGATATTGTATTTTTGACTGATATACAAACATCGATTCATATATTGTATTATGATAGCCATTTTTTGATATATATATGAGATGATCCAGATTCGATATGATGTGTTATGTATTTCATGAATGTATGGATGCCTATGATGTGATATGATGTGATGCATTATGATTATGTATGAATGCAATGTGATGGATGCAATTATTTTATTTGTATTATGTGATATGTGATGATGATTTATGATGCATATGAGATGCGATGAATGTGTTATCTTCTTTTTCAATACCTTTTTATGACATGTTATGGGATGGCTGCTATGATATGCATGTGTTATGCTTATGAAAATGATATGGATGCATTTATTTTTATGTATACCTTTCTATGCAATTCATGAGATGATGATGGATACATATGGATGTTATGAATGTTCATGATATGTATGCTTATGCAGATGTTCATACTTATGCTATGATAATGCAATGATTTAAGATGGTTAGAATAACAAATCTATAGTATTCATCACAACTTAAATGATAATGATGATGTAGTGAAATATGTTTTGTCATATTATGATATGTTGTGATGATGCAAGATGTATGCATTGTGATGATCTGTGGATGTAGGATGGATATATGGATGATGTTTTTTTTTGTTGATTGTCATTATGCCAGGTTAACATGGAAAGAAGATAGAAGAAATAAGAATGAATGACTTGACCATTGATTTTGATAATTGATTCAAAAGGTCCAATAAGTCTATGATCCATCAAGACTTTATTAGAGATGGTGATGAGAGATGCATGATTATTTTCTCATATCTTGGGATTGGGATTTTTTGTCATTCCTTATTTTTGATATAACACATAGACACAATGCATCAAGGTATTGAAAACCAGGATGACGTTGTATCTAATGTAAGGGACTTTGACTCTGCAAATAGATAGGATAGTTCTTGTTCACACCTTGACATACAAAAACCTCATTGAAATGTAGTTTAGCAATTTAGAATATCTCAGACCGAAGCATACATAATAGTCAACAATCTACTCCAAACAACCTCCCTACACACAACTAAGCAATTATGCACCAAGATTATTTTACAAGAATACCCACAAGCACAGCAAAAGAAAGATAATGATCAATGCCTCATTCCTTTCTCTATAAATAATTTTGATAGACATCATTGAGGGGTCCTCATAATGGGTCATTAAGATAAATCATAAGAAAAGATCAAAGACAAACAATTGGTTTTATCTATATCACTTGCCAGGTTTAATATAGCTTAGGTGATTTATGATGTTGATGTCCATCGCAAGAAGGATGCATCCTAGGACATGTTGATTAGATGTTTTGATTAGGATGAGATGTGTGAGAAGTTGTTGATACAAAATATATTGACTCGTTTACCTATGATCTAGACTTTAGACTTTGACACTTTATGTTCTCATTTTACGACATGCGATGCTTGCTTTCTACTTGTTTTGCCAAAGTTTGAAGGTGATGATTGATTTATTATGGGTGAAGGTTTATTACACGTGAAAGTGAAGTGGGATGGATAGTTTTGGAATATTTCAATGTTTTTGACATTTTCTAATGTTTTCGAGGCTATTTAGGTATTTTTGAAAGCTTATGTAAATGTTTTGGTCTTCGGATATTTGAGGTTGTTTAGGGTTTTCCAAGGTTTCCAATTTTTTTAAATGTTTAGGGGTTTTCTAAGATTTTAAATGTTTAAGGCTTTTCCAATATTTGAATTTTTAGAGGTTTTTTGAGTATTTTGACCAATAACCTAACCTAAAAGACTATCCTAGGGGCCTCGGGGGTTGATCAAAGATTAGCCTTGCCTACGTTATACACACAAAGACCACGTAGTTCAACTGACTTGACTTATTGATGAGGAATGAACAGTTGAGGGAATGTTAGTTTATTATGGTGGACTCCTAAAGGACTGACCCAATGTGTTTTGGGGGAACATCAATGATGGCCTTTCCTATGTTCAAGCTCAAAGACTCATAGTTCGACGAGGGTACTATTTTTGGATTTTTGTTTTTTTTGACCTTTTTAGGGATTTTTGATGAGATTTCCAATAACCTTAAGATATACAAGAACTCGATCTGATCCACAACAAATTTCTCCTAGCGTGATGCAATAAACTACCTCAATATAGGCAGGACAAACTATTCATAGGAGTATGCCAAGTAGTACTAAAGGGGATATGATACTTCACAAGATCAAGCTATGATACAACCGTAGATGGGTGATGGAATACATAGGATGAATGATGTGATGGATGGATGGTGATGCAAAGAATGATAGGATACAGGGCCAAATGATAGATGGAGGTGCTTTATTTACATAAGATGCATGTTTTCCATGTTTTCACCAAGGTTCTTGCCCAAAGCACCATCGAAGTGGTTTTCACTAGAGGACGATTGTTTTTCTTTACTGTTTTCAATCTTTTTTCTTATTTTTTTGGATTTTTGATCATTTTTTTATTTTTTGTATTTTTATATTTACACCCTTCAAGCTTAGGCATAATTTTTTTCAAGATGCAAACTACAGGTTGGTTCCTACAAGGGTTTACCTTCAGGTGTTGACAATTGATATTCTCTAGATCCATAGCTTGTTGTGATGACAAAGGGACCCAACTAATTAGGATCAAAATTTCCTTTACTATCTTGATCTAGAAGATTTTTTTGATTCTATTTTAGAACAAGATCTCCTACCTGGAAAGATTGACTCTTGATCTTCTTGTTATAGCTCCATTTCAGTCAGTTTTGGTATACATGAAAATGATTGAGAGCATCAAGACAATGCCCATCCAAGAATTTTAGCTCATTTAGCTTGGATATTCTGTACTCCTCATCGATGATCAGGTTCTACGACGACACTTGCAATGATGGAAGCTCAATCTCAATAGGAAAAATGGATTTTTATATGTAGAACAGGTAAAATGGGGTTGCACTTGTAGGCATGCAGATACTGGTTCGATAGGCCCAGAGGGCGGGATTTAACTATGGATTCCAGTCACGACCAACTTCATCAACCTTTTTCTTTAATATTTTTAGAATGGTCTTGTTTGTAGCCTTACCTTGACTATTGCCTTGGGGGTAATATGGGGTAGAGAATTGATGTTGGATGTTGAATCTTTGACATAGCTCTTTCACATCCTAATTCTTGAAGGGTGTTTTGTTCTCTGAGATAAGGGTTTATGGAACACCACAATGGTGAATGAGGGAATTCAGGATAAATTTGGCATTTTATTCCCCATTATATAGGTCATCAGAATGGCTTTGACCCACTTAGTAAAGTACTCAGTGGTTGTTATGATAAACTTGTGGCTATTAAATGAGGCTCAAGTGATTTTTCCTATGAGGTCAAGCCCTCACTACGAGAAAGGCCAAGGTGTGACCATCGGTTGCAACTCCTGAGCTAGAGAATGAATAAGATCTCCATTTTGTTGACATTGGACACACTTCTACATATACTGATAGGCTTCTCATTCCATGGTTAGCCAGTAGTACCCCATCCTCAACAATTTCTTAGCTAAATTCATAACACTAGAATGAGAACCACATATGCCATTGTGTACTTATATTAAAGTGATCAAGGCTTCCTCTTGGTTAAGACATTGTAGTAATGTCCCTTTGATGCATCGACGATATAAGGTATCACCTAGGATCGCGAATTGGATGCCTTATTTATAAAGTTCTTCTTAAGGTTTGTGGTGATATCAAATGTGACGGTTCCTCTGATTAGGTAGGTGAATATGTCATGATACCATGAGGATTTAGGACCAACGATGGCACACACAAATTTAGATTCATGGATTTCAAAATTTGATACAAGAAGTTTTTCAACCAAGAATTCACATTGAAGGACGTTGTGCGACATGTCTAACAATGATCGAATTGTTACCATAGTGTTTGCTGCTCAATTGTTCATGTGAGGAATTTGCTCAAAAGTTATATTAATGAAAAGGTCCTTAAGATTCTCTACCATATTTTTATAAGGAGTAATATTTTCATCTTTATTTTGGTATTCTTCATTGACTTGGTTGATAACCAGTTGTGAGTCTCCATAAACTTTCATCTCTTGTATCTACCACTGAACTGCTATCCTTAGACCTATGATTAGGGCTTCGTACTCAACAATGTTGTTATTACATGGAAATTATAATCTATATGAATTTTGGATGCAATCACCTTGAGGGGTCATAAAGAGGATACCCAACCTTGATCCATGTTGGGTGAATGATCCATCAAAATACATCTTCCATTGATTTGTTGCATTGACAAGGAATACTAATTATCAGGGAATTCAGATATCAACAGATTCTCTGCATAGATAGGTGCTTTTGCTAGTTGGTTTGTGATCACTTGTCCTTTGATTTCCTTGTGCTCCATGTAATCTATGCCAAATTCAGTCAAGATCAACAACCATTTTTCCATTCGCCCAATAAGAGTTGCTTTGGATAACATGTATTTCAGTGGGTCGATCTTTGCAATCAGCTTGACTTGATGTGACAACATGTAATGTTTGAAATTTTTAAAGAAAAAACTACTACTAAACATGTTTTATCAATGGATTAATAGTTCATTTCATATCCCACCAAGGTCCTACTGATGTAATAGATAGCCCTTTCCTTTTTTTTTCATCATGTTGTGCTAGAAGAGTGCCTAGTGTTGTTGATGTTGCTGAGATATACAAGATCAATGGTTTATTCGATATTGGTGGCATGAGCACTGGAGGTGTCAATAGGTAGTCTTTGATTTTTTGGAAAGATTTATCATACTTATCATCCCACTTGTAAGTTTTTCCTTTATGTAGAAGATGTGAAAAGGGGTGAATTTTATCTGATAATTACGTTATGAACCTTTTGATGGACTGTAATATTTCTTGTAACCCTCTTAGTTGTTTCAATGTTTATGGTGGTTCCATGTCTAGAATGGCTTTAAATTTTGTTGGATCAATTTCTATCCCTCTTTGTGAGATGATATAGCCAAGAAGTTTCCCTGATGTAACCTCAAAGACACACTTTTTGGATTCAGCCGTACCTTATACTCTTCAAGTCTTTCGAAGATGGGTCCTAAGACTTCTATGTGCTCACTCCTTTTCTTTGATTTTTACAAAATATCATCCACATAATCTTCAACCATTTTGTGAATCATGTCATGAAATATGAGGGCCATTTCTCTTTGAAAGGTTTATCCTACGTTCTTTATCCCAAATGGCATCACGTTTCGTATGTTCCCCATGGACAAGTGAATGCGATTTTGTGTTGGTCCTCCTTGGTGATCATGATTTGATTATATCCTGTAAATCCATCCATGAGTGATAGTATTAAATGCCCTATTGTTAAATCCACTATGAGTTCGATGTTAGGAAGAGGGAAATCATCCTTTGGGCATGCCTTGTTTAAGTCTCTAAAATCTATGCATATTCTAATGCCCCGACGGGTTTGGAGACTGTTACCAAGTTGGAAACCCACTCAAGATAATCTATTAGTTAGATGAATCCAATGTCAAGAAGATTTTATAACTTGAGTTTCACCAAGAGTGCTATTTGAGGGTGCAACTTCCTTAATTTTTGCTTCATGAGCTTTGCTTCAAGATAGACTTCTAAGTGATGCACAACCACTTCTAGATTGAGCCCTAACATATTTGTGTATGACCATGCAAAGTTATATCTTCGCTCTTTCTGGAATTCTTTTAGGTTCTTTTGTTATTCATACAACAAGGACTCAAAATAGAAAGTGATCTTGGGTGCTTCTTTTGTTCCCACATTGACTGGAGTGGCCTTTTCTGCTAGCATTGTTGAATTCTCTATATGGATCACACTAAGGGGTGGATTGAATCCCTCATCCTTGGGTTCCTCAAAGAGGTTTTCACCCTCAGATACATCCTTTCTTTTTACTATTTTAGGATTATAAAGTGCCACAATGTGGTTTTCACTCAAAGGTCTGCATGTTAGTTGTATTTCATCAATTTTGCGACTGAAGGATTCAATGGTCTCCCTGTAGTATGCCCTTGTGTCTAGCTCTATATCAAAACTTGATTTGTGATCTTCCCATGGCAAGTTGTCGTGAAGTCCCATGAATTATGAGATCACTTCATCATTTTTGAATAAATCTAGAATCAATGGTCCTCATTGGTCCAAGTGAATGAGTTGTGGGTATACTAGGCTTATTTCTATCGGTTGGTTGCTTGGAGTGAAGGATGTTGTGAATATCATGAAAAGGGAGTTATTCTCAAATAGGTCAGCAACATCAAGGGGAAGTCATCTAGGGTAGTAACATGGGACATTGGTAACTAAGAGGAAGCCTCAACCCTTTTAGTGGAAGTACATTTGCCAAGAAGGGTAACTTTGTTAGTAGTACAACCTAGGCCAACTTCCTTTAGATGTTTCTCAAGAATAATGGGTGCTAGAAAATTGTTGTTATTTTGTCCTAGTTTCTTGTTCTTGTTGTAGGCCCACCCCTTCATTAGTTGCAAGCCTTTGTTGTCATCTTCCATGGGAAGGATAGGGACAGGTCATTCATCTTGGTAGAGTAGTTTAAATACATCCTCCTCATTGATATCTTATTTGTTCAGATCCCCCCACTTAGTGAAGGTGGTAGCTTCCATCTTGACATTTTTGGGCACTTCGTTGCTAGATGTGGGTTTCCCATGAGATTTGGGAGAAAGAGGTAGCTCTCCCAAGATAAAGGTGTCTTTCATTAGATTATAGTTTCCACAACCATCATCTTGGATTACTGCTTTGATATCATGAATGTTCTGCACAACAAGTGTTTTCATTTATGAGGTAGATGCAAGGGATGATGGGTCAACAAATGAGGAGGATGGTGTAGGCCTTCATTATTTTTAGGGATCTAGGGTATTTTGTAAAAATTGGCCTCAAGGTTCTTGCAATAGTAAAAAGGCTAAGGATCTCCATGGATGGTAATTTCTTTTCCCTCAAAAGGAAACTTTACACATTGATGGTAGGTCAAAGCTACAAATTTTAGGGCATGGATCCATGGTCGGCCAAGCAGGATGTTGTAGGGGAGATCAAGGTCTAACACTTGACATGTAGTCTCTGCAATGATAGGTCCCACATGGATGGGTACTGCAATGATACCTTGTGATACTTGCTCTTGATCATGATATGCTCTGATGGTTGTACTCTTTGATTTCTCAATAGTGTCCTTTGAATAACCCAAGTTCTTGATCAATTGAAGGGTGCAAATGTTTAGACCAACATCTCCATCTACAAAGACTCTTTTAACCTCATTCTTATGGATAATGGCCTCAAGGTGCAAGGAATGATTATGAGATGGTTGTGATGGTAGGTCTTGTTCTGAAAAGATGAGAAGATGATCAGTGATATGCCCTACCATAGCTTGAAATTGTTCTATATCAATATCCTTAGGGACAAATGATGAAGACAAAGCATTCTCTAGGATTTCCCCCTATGTGGGAGATAACCTCAATAGTTCAATATAGAAATCTATGCGGGTGTCTTCTTAAGCTAATGTAGGAGATTATACTTGCTAGGATTGGATGTAGACAAAGTAGGTTGTGCCCTAGATTGAGATGGGACTCCTTGGATGGTGATTTTGCCACGTCTTGTGGCGATTCCGCAATCTGCACTAGGTCCTTTGATGGTGACAATGGTGATGACACTGTCACAGGAAGTGACTACATTGGAATAGGTATGTTGCACGTTTGTGTAATCCTTAGCTTTTTCAGTTTTGTTCCCTTTGCTATGATCTGGCATAAGGTTTTTGTATATCTTAAGATCCTAGTTACTAGTTCATACTTCAATATATATGGTGTCATTCTCTATAAGATCTTGGATAATATTTTTGAGCCTCATGTAGTTTTCTTTTTTGTGTCCTTTGATTTTATGAAAGTCACAAAGATCATTCTCATTGTACCAGGATGGTTTAATCTTGTGGTTCTTGGTAGTTTTCAAAATTGGGAAGCATTATCAAGTTTGACTCTACCAATTTCTTCATGATGGTTTTGATGGATTTCAACAATTGTGTGTACTTGCATTTTAGATAGTTGTACTTGTTAGGTGTTCGTCGTTGTTGTGTTTTGATGTTGTTAATCTGATTGTTTTAAGGAGGTGTTATTTGTTGCACAAATGGTTGAACGTTAGCTATTTGATTGTTTTTTAGACTAGGAGCACTTAGGACCAACTTAGCATCTACCACGCCGTCATTGGTCACATTATTGCTCTTAGCCTAGACACGAGGCTTATCGTTCAAACTAGTTGAAGGGAAATTATCTTTATAAGCTTGAGTATTTCCTTGTGAGATTGGAGCTCTCTCGATGTTAAGGGCTCTAGGGACAAGTTCATAATAAGAGGTAATGCACTGCATTTTCAAGTGGAAGGATAGATTTGGATCTATATTTGCTATGATGATTCCTACTTGTTGTTCATCAAGAATGGGCCACTTGCTCTTACTAGCTCTTTGTCTACATTGTTGCAAGAAATTGGTGAAAGATTCTTCTTTGTTTTGTTTGAGAGTGTAAAACTCTTCTAAGATTATGTCCATGTCAAGGTTAAAGGAGAAGTGATCGATGAATTTATTGGATTTCTTGAAAAGCTTTGATACTGAGAGGTGATTGAGAAAACCAATCCATGGTAGGATCTGTTAAACTTTGGGGGAAGAGGCATAGTAAATAAGAATCATTATAGGCCGCCTTCATACACATGATATTAAACTCTTTGACATGGTCCACAAGACTTCCTCGCCCTTTGTATTTATTGAATTTGGGGATTTCAAAGTTGGGAGGGAATGGTACCATTGTGATGTTTCAATCGAATGGATATGGACATAAGTTTTATGTATGGAGCTTGTTTGTCTTGCCATTTGAAGATCCTACATTTCTTGTGATAAAGCCTTAAGTTGTGATGCTAGATCATCTTGCAGGTTTGGTGGAGGAACATACATTGGGTATTGTGGGATGGTGGATGGGTTTTACATGGGATTATAATATGATAAGGTGTTGTAGGGTGTGTATAGTGGTGTGGGATTTTGTGAAGGTGATTGAGGTGTTGATGTATATGTTCTTGATGTGTTTGGGTTGACATTGTCCCATTGAGGGTTATAGTAGGGACTTTGTTGTTGTTTTTGGGCATATTGTTGAGATAGTAAGGATTGTCGTTGTTGTTGAGCCACAAGGGTTGCTTGTTGGGCTTGTTGTTGTTGTATTGTTAGGGCTTCTTGATGGGCTTATTGGTGTTGTTGTGCCACTAGGGATTGTGTTGCTAAGGCCGCTTGATGGGATTGTTGTTGTTGTTGTGCCACTAGGGCTTGTTGTTAGGCTTGTTATTGTTGTGTTGCTAAGGTTGCTTGATGGGATTGATGTTGTTGTTGTGCTAAGGTTTTTTTCTATGTTGCTAAGACTGCTTGTTGTTGTTGTTATGCTGCTAGGGATGCTTTTTATTGGGCTTGCTTTTGACAGACTTGTTGATAAGCCTGTTGTGCTTGATGTAAAGCTAATGAATGTGCTTGCAATGTAGGATCAGTTGGTTGTTGGGACATCTATGATTGATTTTGGGTGATGTTTTGAGTGGGTAGTGGATTTTTGATGAGAGGTTGGGGGTTCCCTTGGTTTATCATTCCTTGTAAGATGGTGGAATGATATGGAGGAATGTAAGTTTGAGGTCCTATTTGATTTTGCGTGGTGAAAGGGACCATGGGGGAAGATGAGGATGGTCTCATTAGATTTTGTGATGGTAATGACATACTAGGACCTTGACTCCATTGATTGAAAAGTTTCCCTTGTCTAATGTCTTTGAGATTTCCTTACACTAGTGATGTAAACAAGGTATTACCTTGGTTGATGGGGTTGGTGACCAAGGGATTCTTTTGATTTGGGTATATGATGGATGGGATGGATGGATGTGTTTTGTGAAACCAAGGGTGCATATGAACCAATTGGGGGCTTGGATAAATATGCCCCTATTTTTGTTAAAGGTTGACTTTGTGTTAGGGTGTTGACATGCCCTTGTGGGTCAATTTGAGACACTTGGCCTATACTTCCTTGTGGGATGTTGGGCACACTTGTGGGGATGGATGAAGATGGGTACCCTCAATATGTTGAGTTAGTTGTGGAATCATGAAGTGTAAGTGGTTGATGTTGATGTAAGGGGTGTTCAAGAATGGTAGAAGTGCCAAATATTGGTATCCAAGTGGTGGATGGATTGGTGTTGAGAGTACCCACAAGTGTGTTACTTTCGAATGGAAGATTTGTTGGAAAATGTGCCTCAATTTACTGGCTTGGACCTCTAAGAGAGGCTTGATGAATTTATGCCTTTATCGCTTTACTGTGGAGTATTCATTTGGTCATCTCGACCCTTGGTCGCTGAGACTCTGTCTGATCGGTGAGACTCCAAGTAATGTCACAGTGATGGTCCGACGGGCTTATGTTGGTGGAATGTCAATTTTCCTTGCGTTCATCGGTGGAGTGGTCCCTCATCGGTGGGAGGAAATTCTATGCTAGACCGATGTGCCGAAGACTTGAACCAACGACTACTCTTGGTTTCATCTAACAGTGTTGGCTTCATTCCACAACATCTTGAGGCAAGAACCATTGTGAACCTTTTGGTCAAGAGGAATTGCTTTAGTGCTTGACACGTGGCATTTTGTTAAAGTGGTGATCGCAACAAAGAGAAGGTAAGCCCCGAGTTGCTTTATGTACTATGTTGCCAGGTTGTGGACACTTGTCAATGCTTCAGGAGTTCTTTGGGGAATATAGCAGATGCCGCTTGATATTCCTCGAAGGAGCTCCAATGACTTACACATAGCTCAGTGGGACTTGAGTGTGTTCCAAGCGGAGAGCGAAAGCGGAGGACATGTGGAAGCTTCGAAAGCCAGTTCCAGGCGGACTCAAGGGAATCTTGGATATTCCCTCTTGGATGTTCCGAAACTCCTTGAGCGACGAACATGTGGCTTGTGGGACCCGATAAAGTTGGCGGTATATGTTTTATTTAGTGGTTGATTTTCGCCCCAGAATGTGATGGAATGGTTAGTGATAGTGAAATGATTTTAGAGCCCGAAGATAGCTGACAGATCCCTTCTCAGTCAAGCAGCAAAACAAATAGCAGGTCAACACATGGTGATTTTTCATTGGTTGTTTTTGCACCGTTGTTGCAAAACAAAATTTATTGTTGGAAGTTGGATTGGTGAAAAACGATATATTATGCAATTAATATGAGATCGGTTTTGACGGTTGGCAGAGCCCGAAATTAGTAATTTCTCTGCAACAAAATTTATTGCAGGGGTTGCTTGATGCAGGATTGCAAGTGGATATGATCTGAGATTGTTTTGGCATGTCGATGAAGAAGGAAAATTATTGCACCCTAATTGGTTGTTAGATAGACTTGTAATAGTCAGTTTAGACTAGAAGTTGAAGAATTTGAGATAATCAAAATACCTAATACCGAGAGACTGTGAGTCTAGGGTTGATGAGTTTGTATTCACTGTATGCCAAAATAGCATTGTAACAGTGAGTGCATGAAAACTCAAGTGTTGTTGTGAGCTAACTATTAGAGAGTGAGGACTGTGAACTTTGTATGTAATTTTGTTTACTATAATACAAAGTGTCTTCTCTTGGTGTGGTAGGTCTTCTTCCCGAAAGCGTTTTCCCACATAAATTTGGTGTTATCACTATGTTATTTTTTTGTTTCTCTTGTTCTAATGTGTATGTGCATATTAAATGTAAGAAAATTTTAAAATTTGGTCTTTGCACTTCTCCTCTGTGGTTTTAGCATTAGGAAAGCGTATTTCACACCTTTGATTTTCCTTTCAAGTGGTATCAAAGCCTGGTTAGTTGTGTTCCATTGGGAGTCTTACAAAGTTAGGACCAATTTATGTCTAAGATGGCGAGTACATCAGGAAGAGTTGATATTGAGAAATTCAATGGCAGCAACTTTGAGTTGTGGAAACTCAAAGTGGAAGACCTATTAGTGGATAGAGACATCTGGGTAACAGTATCTAGAACTATGCCACAAGGTATTAAACAAGAAGAATGGGACCTCGCAAATAGAAAAGCGAGAGGTCTGATAAGACTTTGTCTGGCCGATTCTGTACTCTTGAGCGTCCATGAGGAGAAGACCGCATCTTCATTGTGGAAGAAGCTTGGTGATAGTTATCAGGGAAAGTCTCTGGTGAATAAGTTCTTCCTGAGGAAGAAGTTGTACTCCTTGAAGATGGAAGAAGGTGCATCTGTTGCAGACCATTTGAAATCGTTTATTATGAGTGTTGCTTAGTTGGTGTCCGTGGGTGTCAAGATAGAGGAGGAGGATCGTTGCATGCTCCTGTTATGTTTGTTACTTGACACCTGGGATCATCTGGTAATGGCTATTGGAAGTACAACAACTACTTTCAAGATGGAATACGTTGTTGCCTCACTATTGTCTAAAGAGATGCAAAGGAATTATTCTGAGATGGCCAAAGAGGCCCTTGTTGTTCAAGGTAGATTGAAGGAGAGAGGCAAGATGAAGGACAAGAAGTCTAAATCCAAGTTTGGAGAGAGATCAAGGTCTTCTGGTAAAAATTCCAAGGTGAAATGCTGGAATTGTGGGTAGCCTGGCCATAGCTGAAAGGATTGTAAGGAGAAGAAGAAGAAGAAGAGTAACTCTTTAGACAATGACTCTTCTTAGAGTGATTCAAATGACTTCAATGTAGCCTTCACGACTTAGGCATCAAATGATGTTTGGCTGAATAATACAGGTGCATCTTTTCACATGACATCTCATAGAGAGTGGTTCACTAAGTACGAAAATTATGATGGTGGAAAGGTGTACTTGGCAAGTGACTCAACACTGGAGATTGTTGGCCGAGCTAGAGTCAAAATACAATTCCCTGATAGAAGAACAAAAGGGATTGGTGATGTACTACACATACCAAGTTTGGCTCATAACTTACTTTTTGTCAGTAAGCTTAATGATGTTGGTGTGGACATTTTTTTCTTGAGTAAAGGATGTAAGATGGCTAGAGGTGCTATGGTGCTAGCTAAGGTTGTACATACTGGCACTCTGTACAAGTTGGATGCATGTCCTGTTCAATGTAATAACGTCTCTATGAAGTCAAGGAAAGTTGCTCGTGAAGAGAAGGAGAAAGACACTTCTCTGGATGCAAATACGATGGAGGTGAAACTCCTAGTGGAGAAGACCATGTTGTGGCATCATAGAATTGGTCACATAGGTGAGAAAGGTTTAGAAACCTTGAAAAATAAAAATCTTGTTGAAGGACTTGTAGATTGTAATCTTGAGTTTGATTTATGTGAACACTGCATTTATGAAAAACAACAACCTGATGTGTTTGGTCTAGTGAATGTTCCTTCATTATTGAAGTCTAGATACTATTTTTATTTTATTGATGATTATTCGAGAAGGGCATTTGTATACTTCCTTAAAAGTAAATCAAAAGTGTTCAGTCATTTTAACGAGTTTAAAAACTTGGTAGAGAATTAGACTGGAAGGAAAATTAAATGTTTGAGGACAGTTTAATGGCGGTGAGTTTTTTTTCTACATATTTTGATAGATACTATAAAGACCATGGGATTAAAAGGCATAAAACTACACCTTATACTCCATAATAGAATGGAGTTGCTCAAAGGTTGAACATGACCCTGATGGAAAAGGAAAGGAGTATGTTGAGAAGTGCTGGTCTGGAGCAGAAGTTCTGGGCTGAGGCTGTGGCTACAACATGTTACCTGGTAAATTGTTCTCCTTGCTTTGCTCTTGTTGATAAGACACCTTTGGAAGCGTGGTCTGGTGAGAATCCCTCTCTGAGACATTTTCATGTCTTTGGCTATGAGACATATGCTTATGTGCCAAATGAGAAAAGATCAAAGTTGGAGAACAAGGCTATTAAATGTATCTTCATTGGATATGGTGTTGGTGTGAAATGATACAAGCTTTGGAATCCTATTATTGAGAAGGTTTTGTATAGTAGAAGTGTAATATTTCATGAGTTGAAACCTTCTACAGTTGATCCACAACTAGAGACAGATCAAAGAGAAAAGAAGAATGATGTAGTTGAGATTCTCCAAACTCCAGAAAAGGGAGAACTGCATGGTGCACCTGAAACTAAGGAGAGGTCAAGCAACTTTGAGAGTTTCGAAGATGAAGAACTACAACTTTAGCCAGTGATAAGGTCTACACGTGAAAAATGACAACCTAATAGGTATGGTTTCTCCATTTTGGATTTGAATTATTCCTTTGCTTTAATTACTAGCATTGATGAGCCTAGGACTATTAAGGAGGCAATTAATATGCCCGATTCAAATTCCTGGTTGGAAGCCATGAATGAAGAAATAGAATCATTCAAAAAGAATCAAACCTGGGATCTGGTACCTTTGCCTGAAGGAAGAAAGTTTGTTGGTTGTAAATGGGTATTTAAGAAGAAGACTGGTCTTGAGGGTAGTGCAAATAAGTATAAAGAAAGGTTGGTTGCAAAGGGGTATTCCCAGGTAGAGGGAATTGATTATGGATAAATATTTTCCCTTGTAGCTAAGTTGACATCTATCAGATTTATGTTGTCACTTGCAGCCACATATGACTTAGAGATCGAGCAAATGGATGTGAAAACAACGTTTCTCCGTGGAGAGATGGAAGAAGAAATTTACATGTCCCAGTCTGAGCACTACGTTGAAAAAGGTAAAGAAAGTCTAGTATGCAAGTTAAAGAAATCTTTGTATGGTTTGAAGCAGTCGCCTAGAATGTGGTACCAGAAGTTTAACACTTTTGTGTTCTCTGTGGGATTTGTGAGATTAAAATATGATCATTGTGTTTATTATAAATCTGAAAATGATCATGTGCTTATTATTACCCTGTACGTGAATGATATGTTGTTCATAGGGAATAGTAAAACTATGATTTTTGATCTTAAGTCTCAGTTGTCCGTCACGTATAGATTTCATTTGATTCATTAAATGCAATAAGTAATCATGATGTCGCTATTTAAATTGAAGTTAATTGATTATTTTAATAAAAGTTAAATTGGAATTGAAATTGAAATGCAATTACCATGATTTGAAATGCATTTATATTTAATTTCAGGGTTTTTCATTTCTAATGTAAAATCGAGTGCAAGTGAATGCAGGAACAGGTGAACGTGATTGAAGGCGAGAACAACGATCAGGTAGAGTTGTTTAGTCGTTAGACGTTTATAAGTAAGACATAATCTCACACGCTCACTTAGATAATATTTTAATGCATTTTGTGATTACTGTGTTTGCAAATTTTAAAAATATAGTTTTATTGATTTTCCCAAAATACAGAAAAAAATATGTTGTTTTAAATGATGATTTCATTAAATTGTGAGAAAATGGATCTTATTTAGATAACTGAATTATATATGTTGATATTTTATCATTGTTTGAAATATTGATGCTTGCATTTTAAAATTTAATGAAATAGACTTTTATTTCAAAATTTATTAAAATGTAATCAATAAGGTGTTATAAAATTAATAGTTTTTAATTCTCATTTGAAAATTATGAAATAGGAAAAGAATTAAATGAAGAAATTAAACAAAAATCTTAAAATGGTGTTATTGAAAACTAATTAGAAAACCATTCACATGCAAAATGGAATTGAAATCAAACTTTAGTTAAACAAGATGAAAAAAAAATTATCTTCAAGCAATTGAAGCAATCCAACTTGGAACTGAGAGTTAGAGAATTGATCTAGAGATCAACCTCAAATTGGGGATCTCATTTCTTGTTAATATCGATGCATGAGAAAGAGAGAGGAATGATATAGATGAAGAAATTCGAAGTTGGGGAGACACAAAAAAATTCGTTCATATCCTTCTTGACCAAAAAAAAAAAATGACAGAGATTTTATTGTTTTGAGAAAGGTAGAGAGAGTTGTATTTGCATGCTTTGCAGCCAGCACAGTCAGAAGAAGGCGTACCAAATCAGGGGAGAAGGTACACATCTGGAAAGCCTGGGAGGTGGCCAAGGAAGGCACGTGTAGCCCTCACTCCTCATAGCTCTCCACGCAGTGGCAAAAGAGAAGGCGCAACCTGTTTGGGAGGTGCGCAGGGTTTGTTAAGAGGTGCGGCCAGTCCACACTCCAATCCTCTCCATGCACAAAAATTACATCAGGGAACCCAAGGAATGGGCGTGGCCCAAGGGACTGGTTTCCCTTTTACAAGCTCACATCCCATGTGCATGGGAAGGTAGGAAGAGGGTGCGGCTAGGGAGAAGGCATACGCAGCCCAGTATTCTTGCAATCTTCTCACCACGCACAACAACAACATGAGAGAAGGTGCGCACAAGGCAGGGAGGATGTTCTAATCTTCCATGCACAGGAAATAAGCAAGAGGTCTTAGGAAAAATACAGAGATCTTAGGAAAAAAGACAAGTGTGCCAACACAAGATAAAAGCAACAATATACAGAGGGAGAACACATTCTACAACTTCCAGATCTGGAAATTTTACCAGGTAGGATTTGAGAAATTATTTCATAATTTTTATAATAAGTCTTTCAATTCTTTTTTAAATTCTGGTATTTAGTTGTTAAATTGAAAAGAGACCTTTTGTTTTTAGCAATTTTTTTAAAAAAAGAACAATCTCCATATTGAAATGGTAAATCAATTAAAGAATCTCTATTTTATTACATTCAGTAGAAAATTTCAAATGATCAAACTGTGATTTTATGTCCAGAAAACATTGAATTTAGAAATAGAAGATTCTAGAAATTTTTTGATTGAAATCATGAATAAAACAGTTGATTAAAAATATAGGAAGATAATTCAAAACAAAAAACAATCTTTAAAATTTAGATTCAAAAACATCTTAAACAGAAAATGAATGTTTATATTCCGATTTAAAAAACACTTTAAAAATGTTGCAGATAAGATATTTTTGAGAAAAATATCCTTTAAATTTTAAATGAAATTTCCAGATAGAGATTAAACTCAGCAAAAATTGCAAAAAAGAGCAAAACAGTCAAAACAAAAACAAAAATGAGTTATTTTAAATCTGTTTGAAAGATTATTTATTTATTTTCTGAAAAATATGTAAAACAGAAAATAAACCATTTAAACTTAAATATGATTTACTTAGAAACGACAAAAACGAACTTGAACAATATTAAATAGATGAGTACAATAACGAATGAACGTGTGCTCTTTTATGACTGCTTTTATATGTATTTAATTTGCATACTGGAGATACACCTTCATTATTCTTGATTATTTAATTTACTCAATTTAAATATTAATTCTATGTCTTTTATGGATTTAAACAATGAAAAAGAAACAACTTTTTAACTATTTTCACTTCAAACAAGATTTCAGTTTTATTGTTTTGGAAGATTGTATTTGACTGTTTAGACCATGCATGCTTGATAAATGAATGTGCATGTTATGTTTTTGGGAAAGTTACCTTTCGGGACGGGTGCCGAATATGGGTAAATAGAGAGTGTGGTTTTTCTTTTCCAAAACTGTTTTATTTGTCGTGTATGACATTTTACTTGGCCAAGTAACTTAAGGACCATTGAAATAGATGGAATTATTGAACTCTCTACCATATCGTAGTATCGAACTTGCTTGTTTCTTAAAATGATTTAGAAAAATGAAAATGCTTGTGGTTTTACTAGTTATACTAGGCATGCACCAGATTCCATCTTTCTCGTAGACTGCTTCTTGCTAAGTGATTCGTGCAGGGTCGAATATTTCTTGATTGACTAAGGAATTCCGGGGAAGTGTAAGCTTTGAGGTTGGGCGGAAAAAGCGCCTGATCCTTGTTCTCGTCTTCTTTATTGAAGATTTTCTAATGGATGAAAGATCAACGGATGGCATCTTCTTTTATGTTTTATTTATTCTTGAAATATGTAATGAAGAGCTTAAGGCGACTGAATGCCTAAGTCTCGAATTGTAATGGACATTATTATCATCTATTGTATTTATAATCAAATTGTGTAATATGACACATGTATGTATTTAGACTAGAATTATTTATTGAATCTATCTTATCGAATTTTTGTCTTTGTTTTGGAACAGACTAGTTCTTTGATGTCTAAATGAATGAGATGACGAATTTATTTTGAATATAAATGATTTTATTTAAAGTATTGTCGAAGTTTTGAATTTAAGATTTTTTTGAACTTTATATTGTCTGCAAAGTTCGAAATAAAAGATCTGGGTGCAACAAGGTATATTCTGGGGATGGAGATAACCAGGTACAAAAAGGGTAGAAAGCTTTGGGTCAGCCAAAGTAAGTACATCAAAACTATTCTGGAGAGATTTGGTATGAATGACTGCAAATAGCTAGTTGTTCTAGTCTTGTAGGGAACAAAACTATTTATTGAAGATTGTCTAAAATTGTCTATCGAGATGGAGGACATGACCAACGTGCCTTATGTGAGTGTTGTTGGTGGTTTAATGTATGTGATGGTCTATACAAGGCCAAACATTGCCCAAGCAGTGGGAGTACTCAACCAATTTATGGAAAATCTAGGAAGGACACATTGGGATGTTGTGAAGAGAGTGTTTAGATATTTGAGAGGTATCTCAGAATGTGCTTTGTGTTACCATGGAAATTTGGTTGGATCACAGAAAACTCTCAGCATTCGGGGATATGTGGACTCTGATTGGGCAGGGGATATTTACAACAGAAGATCCACTAGTGGATATACTTTCATGTTAAATGGTGGTGCAATCAGTTGGATGAGCAAGCGATAGGTTGTAGTCGTTTTGTCCACGATGGAGGAAAAATACATGGAAGAAACACACGCTTGCAAAGAAGTTGTTTGGCTCAGTCGTTTGTGTTCTGATATTGGTTTTGATGCAGGGAAAATCACTATTTGTTGTGTTAGTCAAAGTGCCATTTGTTTGGCAAAGAATCCAACTTTCCATGCCAGGATGAAACATATCGATGTGCAGTATCACTTCGTGAGATATATGGTGGATGATGGAAAGGTCTGCGTAGAAAAGGTGGATAGTCTGAAGAATGTTGTTGATTCATTGGAAAATCCCGTGAGCACAGATAAGTTCAGATGGTGTGCAAGTTCAATGAGCCTTGGGGCCTATGACTGTTAATAAATTCAAAGTCTGGAGGAAGCTAGTAAGTCTTCATCAAGTGGGAGCTTGTTGGAAAATGTGTCTCAATTTACTAGCTTGGACCTCTAAGAGAGCTTGACGAATTTATGCCCTTATCGCTTTACTGCGGAGTCTTCATTTGGTCATCTTGATCCTTGGTCACCAAGACTCTATCTAATCGGCAAGACTCTGAGTAATGTCATAGCGATGGGCCAACGAGCTTTTTTTGGTGGAATGTTGGTTTGCCTTGCCTTCATTGGCAGAGCGCTCCCTCATCGGGGAGAGGCAATGCTATGCTTCACTGATGTGCCGAAGACTTGAACCAACGGCTGCTCTTGGTTTCATCCGATGGTGTTGGCTTCATTTCACGGCATCTTGAGGCAAGTACTGTTGTGAACCTTTTCACTGAGCAAAATTGCTTCAGCGCTCAATGTGTGGTGGTTTGTTAAAGCGATGAGTGTAGAAGAGAAGGTGGGCCCTGAGTTTCTTTATTTACTATGTTTCTAGGTCGTGGACACTTGTCAACACTTTAGGAGTTTTTTGGGGAATATAGCGGATGCCACTTGAGATTTCTCGGAAGGAGCTCCAACGGCTTACACGTAGCTCGGTGGGACTCGAGTGTGTTCCAAGCGGAGAGTGGAAGCGGTGGACACGTGGTAGGTTTGGAAGCCAGTTCCGAGCGGGCTCGGGGGAATCTTGGAGATTCCCTCCTGGATGTCCCGAAACTCCTTGAGCGATGCACATGTGGCTTGTGGGACTCGATAAAGTGGCGATCAGTTTTTTAATGATAGCGGTTGATTGCCGCCCCAGAACATGATGAAATAGTCAGTGATAGCAAAATGATTTCAGAGCCCAAAGATAGTTGACTAATCCCTTCTTGGTCAAGAAGTGGAACGAATAGTCGGTCAACACATGGCGATTTTTCATTGGTTATTTTTGCACCATTGTTGCAAAACGATATTTATTTCTAGAAGTTGGATTGGTGAAAAGCAACGTATTATGCAATCAATATGAGATCGATTTTCACTGTTGGTAGGGCCCAAAATTAGTAATTTATCTGCAACAAAATTTATTGTGGGGGCGGCTCAATGTGGGATTGGAGGTGGATCTAATTTGAGATCGTTTTGGTGTGTCAGTGAAGAATGAAAATTAATGCACCCTAATTGGTTGTTGTATAGAGACTTGTAATAGTCGATTTAGACTAGAAGTTGAAGAATATGAGATAATCAAAATACCTAATACCGAGAGACTATGAGTCTAGGGTTGGTGAGTTTGTATTCACTATATGTCAAAATAGAATTATAACAGTGAGTGCATGAAAACTCAAGTGTTGTTGTGAGATAACTATTAGAGAGTGAGGATTGTGAACTTTGTATGTAATTTTGTTTACTGTAATACAAAGTGTCTTCTCTTGGTGTGGAGGGTTTTTTTCCTAAAAGGGTTTTCCCACGTAAATCTGGTGTTATATCTATGTTATTTTTTTTTGCTCTTGTCTACTGTGTATGTGCATCTTAAATGTAAGAAAAGTTTAAAATTTGGTCTTTGCACTTCTCCTCTGTGGTTTTACCATTGGGAAAGCATATTTTGTACCTCTTATTTTCCTTTCAAGAGTATGTCCAAAGTCTTTACCAAGACTAGCCACAATACTAGGAATGGATGTTTGATTTAGCAATGGAGTTGTTTGCAAGGTGGATGAAGTCAAGCCTTGTGTCGATGATTGCGCAACAAAATATGGGGAAATCAAAGTAACATTTTCTAAGGCATGATGTTCTTTTTTGTACTCCATGATTTCTTCCTTAGTAAGTCCAAATGGGTTGTTCGTGATGTCTTCTATCTCATATGCCCCTAATAGAGACGAGGGTTGTTGTGATGGGGTAACTTGACTTATTAGATTGAATTCTAAAGTATTGGGATTAATTGAGGTAAATGTGACTTTGGATTTCTCCATAATTCTCTTGTGTTGTGATCTTGTATTTACCATAAATTTTGGATCACCTATGAGAGAGTTGTGTTGATATTTATAGTGTTTGAACTCTCTAGTTGACTCAAATCTAGGTAGAAGGGATGCTCTAATCCTTTTAGGAGAAATGATGATAATGGGAGATGAAAAGCTGAATAATGTGGAAAGTGATATTTGCAAATGTTTTGGGACAACACTTTTGACTTCGGAGTTTGATGTTTGATGTTTGGATAAAGGATGTTTATGAACTTGTTTATCTTTAGGGTAGACTCGTGACCTTCAAGATAAACTAGTCCAAATAGGATAACCAAATTAACTATATACATGGAAAAGGATTCATTTCACATAAAAAAGTAGCTAAGTTAGGGGTGGTTTGATAAATCTTTAAGTAAAAAAGTGTTGGTGTTTTTATATTTTTTGCAAAGTTTGGTGAAATGAAGGATGATTTATGATGAAGGATGGATGAAATGTTTGACCCAATGTTGACCTAGAGTGAACCTTTTATTTTGCAAGACTAAGGTAGTGGTAAAGATGCTAGACTCTGAAGTGTTCAAATCCTAAAGAACCAATGATTTAGAGAAGTTCAAGATCATGAAAAAGACCAACATTTTGACATTCAAAAAAGGCATACAATTATGGATTATTCCTTGAAGAACGTTTATAAAAGTTCCTTCCCAACCAGTTTTTGTTTTGATAGAGAGCTACAAGGTGTCTTTTGATAGCTTTTGGACTATGATGTCTAAGTTTAAAGTGATGACATGTAGACATTCTCTTGGGAATTTTGATTTTGCGAGAGATCATTTAGAGAAGTCTAAGATTATGGAAAAGAGGATATTTATTGCCATACGAGTGGTGATAATATGGGCCTTCTAGCCACAATATTAGCTTTTTCCTCTTCGTCATCTATGATGTATGATGTGTTTCTCCATTGGGTTGGTGTTTCCTTTGTTTCAAAAGTGAAGCTTCTCAAACTAGTAATTATATCGATTTGTTCTCCTTCAATGAGTTCAAAGTTTGGTTGAATGATAATGGGCGTAAGGTTGAGTTCTTCAACTAGCATGATTGGATGCAAAATGGTCATGTGGGGTTCAATTTGGTTAAGTTATCTTGCTTAAATGAATTTCTTTTTACCAAAAACACTTGTCTTTCTTAAGTTAAAACTAAACGTCTATGTTAAAAACATTAGTAATTCCACAAAGTCCATTTTATGAAAAGGATGAAGTCAAGGGCATAGGTACCTAAGTTAACTTTGGGAAGTATGGATTGAGATGTAAACCAAAATGTTTAGAATTATTTAAGAATAAATCCTTAGTACAAACATCAATATCAAGGTTTTGTCAAAGGGTATCCATACTTAGACCAAAGGGTTTTGAAATTTTGAAAAGACTTTGTTGATGTTTGGTGCAATTGTTTTGGAATCAAGCAAGTATTAAATCTACTCACAAGCAATAACAATCCTAGATAGATAGATCAGGTACGCATTTATTAGTAGGCTTACCAACCATCGAAAGAGATGATTAATCCCAGAAGATGAAGTGAATAAATAAGCTATGTTAAGGAAATATAACGTCTTGACACACCAAGCAAATTAATCCCTTCCCCATTTTCTTTATTGCCTCAATCAAAAACTAAACATGGTAGGTAACTTGTTGGAGCAATGCCACTCCAATGCACTACCTTAAAATACATTTTGGTAAATCGAACTTGGTTAGCCACTATTTATACAAGGTTCTTATTGACAACAAATTGAAAACACCCAGCCATATACACACCCACTTTGCCACTTAAGGCTCTTACTACTATTCTTGTTCCACTTAAGGCATGGTACTAGGTGCAGTATGGTATACACTCCAAGATAGAAGGTACTTTATCATGATTTCCCAACCTTTAATATAGCTCGTCGATAAATGTGCTTGCAATAACTTGCCTTTGAGTTTCCCATTTCAAGGTGTGTCTCATAGTAAGTCCTCTCTTAAGGGTGACACAAATCATAAAGGTGTACTTTAAGTATTTTTGTTCACCCAATATCACATGAAGCACAGGGGGAGAGGATACGTACTACAAGTGCACACAAGCAACGAAGTACACTTTGAGTGTTTCTCTTCACCCAAATTTGCACAAAGTGCAAGGGGAGTGAATATGCATTATAAGTGTGTCACAAAAAAGAAAACACTCATTCATTTTAACCTTGAAAAGAAAGATGAGTTCATTTTAAACACCAAACAAAGTATGAAAGTTGTATTGTTCAATTTTAAGCCAACAAGCAAAATGATGTGAAGGTTCAGTTTTAACCAATTTGAACGTTTATTTTAAATCCCAATTGAAAGTTAGTTTGGTCCTAAAACATGAAATAAAAAGCAACATAAATGGATTATAATTGCCCCAAAGGTGTCGCAACACTTGTTAAAATTATAGTTCAAATGATAGTAGTATGCTTCTTTTCTCCAAGTTGTATTGTCTAAACTTGCAAAACCTAGTTAGCCTAAAAACCAAAACAAGAAGTTAGAGACATGTTAGAGGTTAGATAAAGTGAAAAATCATAAAACATGTCAAAAAACCAAGCTTAGTTCTGTTTACCAGTAATTTGCAATGCTAAAATTAATTGCGTCGTTGAAAGCCATTTATAGCATTGTTGTACAAGATATGTGTCACTGTATTGAAAATTCAAAAGCGTCACTCTACAAAAAGCAATCAGGTCAATTGTGTTGCCAACTTGATTGCATCACCATATTAAAATTCATTCTACGTTAAAAAATGACAATAACATTGCTAAATTAATTTACGCTGATGAAATTAATTATGCATCATTATTTTAATTATGCATCGCTAAAATGAAATTTCAAGTGCATTGTTGTATAGTGATTCATCATCAATTGCATCGGTGGATAATCAATAGCGTTGGTGTATCTGCAAACACAAGGAAAACAAAGATTTGATAAGAAAATCATCATATTGGTTAGTTTGGGCCCTCCTTCTAGCGCCAAAATGTGACCAACAGATTAGTACGGGTTGACGACAGTTGATCCATGAGGATACAAAACATATTTGAGCCACTAAACGCCAATCCCAATAAGATCAATCAATAAAGACTAAACTAGGAATCCATTAAAACTTAACATACTAAACTATGAAAGCTTCAAAAAGACCTATTTTAATCCATTTAAACTTATTCTATTGGGGGAGTTGTCGCATTGATGTGGAATGGCAACCCTTTCCCAATCTCGTGAATAAATGAGCTTGTTTCAATCGATTATATTGAAGAGAATTGACAAAATCAATGATAGATGTGTGATGAAACATGATTTAAAGCTAAATGAATATGATGCAAACTATTTTAACATGATTTAGACTAAGATGATTGATATGGGTGAGTGCAAAGATAATCTAAATAAATTTTAAAAAATTCAAACCCTAATTATCAAATAAGCTAAATGGATGCATCTATGTTATCATGGAATCCATTAATGGAAACTAAGCTAATATGCAAGTAAAATGATGCTAAATGAGTGTTAAATATGAGTGCAAGTGCAAGTGATTTTAACAACACAAGTTTGTTGTTAAAATATGGATCCATTTGTCTCCAAATAGTGATCTATTAATAGGAGAGCAAATGAGAAATGGAGGGTTGAGATCAAAAAGGTTAATCAATGATCAAAAAGGAAGGAAGCTAGAGGCATGGATCATGGATTCCCATCAAGGGTTGAAAATGCAAGGTGATATTTAATCAAGGGCTCACATTAATCCAAACAAACACACTTTCAAGACTTGTGCAAGAAGTCTTGTAAGTTTATAAAAAGGAAGAATATTCCTTAGAATATCCTCATGGGTGAAGAAAATTAGATATTTAGCAAATTAAAACAAAGTTCTAATGTGAAAAAGGGGAAGGAATATTTCTTTTGGAGGAATGTGCAAAGGAGGAATATTCCCTTGCAAGTGGGGAGGAATTAGATTAAAGTTTTAATTATGTCAATTAGGGGAATTAGGATGATATTCATTAAATAAAGTGATTTAATGAAAAAAAGGGGGAAAGTGATATGATATTTAATTAATTAAGAGGATTTAGGGATTTAAATTAAATAATTTGATGCATTTAATTTAATAAGATGAAATGTTAGCATGGAAGGGGGTGAATTAACTCGATTAGATTAATTAGATTAATAGATGAAAATGATGCAATTAATTAAATAGCTAGGCTAATTTAATCAATTAAGCGAAAATATGATGGGTTTTAGAATGAAATGATGTTAGTATATTTGATTCGAGTGAACGATATCATTTGGGACATTTTTAAGAGTCTACACAAGTATATAAATAAAATATTTATTTACATAAATAAATTAAAAAAATATGTATGTATATATAAATAAAATATGTGTATATAAAAACAAAATATATATGTAAATAAATAAAATATGTATATATATAAATATGTATGTGTATAAATAAAACATGGATGTATAAAAATTAAACATGTATAGATAAATAAAATACACACACACATATATATGTATAGATAAAATATGTACCTATATCAATAAAATATGTATGTATATAAATTAAATATATATATATATATATATATATATATATATATATATATATATACGATGTGTATATAAAAATAAAATATAAATGCATATAAATAAAATATGTATGTATTTAAATAATATATATATTATTTATATATGTATGTATGTATATATATAAAAATAAATAAAAATATAGGTATATATATAATATTTATATATAAAGTGCAAGTGCTTGGAGCCGGTCTGTGGGTTGTACGTGATGCCCTCAGATATGGGAAAGATGAAACATACCTGTTGGAGTGTGTTGCAATCAACTCAATTCCTTTAGAATTGAAATCGGGTCTGGCCTTGGGCATGCTCAACCTGAATGAGGAGAGAAAGAAATATAAACTTTAGAAGGCTTGGAAGCTCTACAAGAATGGAGTAGAA
This sequence comes from Sequoiadendron giganteum, assembly GCA_007115665.2. Lineage (NCBI taxonomy): Eukaryota > Viridiplantae > Streptophyta > Pinopsida > Cupressales > Cupressaceae > Sequoiadendron > Sequoiadendron giganteum. The sequence continues at coordinate 529,123,155 of CM021107.1, read as the reverse complement.
AAGGACAATAACATAGACAAATTGATAAAAAAAAATTGGAGTCCAATCAGGGCTTAATTGACGAATGTTCTTGTTAGGCTAGTAGATATTGTTGACGATATAGGTTACCTTTACCATTGATGTCGTATGGTTGATGTAACCATTTTGACACTTTAATAGAGGGAGCTACCCCCTTTAATAGCACTTACCCCCAATTTTTTTTTTATATATAAATAAATATAATTATATAACACCCATTTATGGGATTCATTAGGTTGATCCAACCTCTAATCCAAGGTTAAATGTGAAGTGGCACCCCCTAAGATGACCGTTGGGTGAAAAAGATTTGATGGTGTTACTCGAGGTAACCCAAGACGGGTTGGTGCAAGGTACATCATTAGAGACCATGAAGGAAATATTCTAGCTAAATTGACAAGGTACCTAGGCGAAGGAATGGATAACTTAGCAAAAATGTAAGTAGCTTGGTTGGGGATTAAGCTATGCAAGTGGTTGGAGTTCAAGAAATTACATATTGAAGGGGAATCGTTAATCACAATCAATGCCATTCACCAAAAATCCATTCCAAACTAGAAGCTCGAGAAAATATTGGTTTTCCTTTTAGAAGATATAAATTATTTCAAGGAGTATAAGGTTTCCCACATTTATCATGAGGGGAATGGGGAAGTAGATAATCTATCTAAATCTTCCAGTGATTGTCTTGGGGGGCTAGTTGTGGCCGAACTTTGATGAAGAGCATTAACACGTGCAAAGGATGCCTCAATGGCCTCAAGGGTTGAGGTGTCAAGTAATGAGGTTGTTAGGCATTGATGACTTATGAAGTAAGGTTGGCAGTGATGAGTCTTTATATCCCCACTCTTACATATATCCCCCATAATTCGAATAATGGACTCCTCAATTTTCCTAGGTGCCAAAGAATGACAAATGGCCTTTATGGGAGTGGTGTTAGACAACAGAATGAGGAGAGTTTTTAATATAGAAGATGTGGAGGTTCTAGAGGTCATGAAGAGAATCCTTGGGTGTGGTTTCTTATGTCCTCATGCAGATACCATGTTAGCATAGACCTAGCCTCTATCTTCATGGCTTGGCTTTTGCAATCCCGTGAAGAGAAGGTTTTGGTTCATTGGTTGATGAGGAAGCTCGTGAAGGCTCATTAGAGAGAATGCATGGAATAATAATTGGATATGGCAGTGGTTGGCCTAGGATTTCACCCCATGGGTGGTATTAGGCCCTCACTCAACCAACACTATAATGACATGTGGGTAGCATTTCTACTATGATGCATTGGTGAAGACTTGGAGGCCTACACAGAGGAAGTTAAAGGCAACATCACTCTACTAAAGGAACTCATTAGAGCCTTCGTGCTGAAGGGGCCTACACCTATGTTAGCCCTCCTAGCTACCTCCAAGTGAGAAGGATGATTAACTAGTCGTGGTGGTGGGGCTGTTGGTTGGTGATGGAAGCCAAAAGTTTGACATTGAAGTGGGGGATGTTTGCTTTTTGTAAACATGTGTTTTCTCCCTTTTGTTTTTAATGTTTTGTAATTATGGGTTCGGCCTCCTTAGTGTTGCTTTAAATTTATTAAAAAATTATATGTATGTATATATAAATAAAATATTAATATATATGAATAAAACATATATGTGTATAAATAAAATATGTGTATATATAAACTAACATATCTATCTTATTAAATAACATACATAAATATTGTCGAGATATATCATTTTCAAGGATTTAATTTTATTATTACTTTGTTTAACATATTTATATTACATTTGTATTATTTTTAAAATTATGATATATTATGCTTATTATTATTGAAAATGAGTTTTCTATAAATTTAATTATTTTTAAAATTACATTACATTAAATGATATTATAATATTATCTAAACATCAAATAATAGAAATTTAATAAAATTTCTATAATACTTATTATTATATATATTTAATAATTTTCACCCTCACCATAATATTATAATAATTATATATTTAATATTTATATACACTATACACTATACATTATTAAATAAAAATATAATTTAACTTCTTAAAGATATTACTATTTAAATATATTATAAGTTTAATATTTATCTATACTTATTTTTTAAATATAGATTATATTGATAGCCCAAATTCATACATGTAGATGTGAGAGATGGGGAGGAAAAAATCGATCCGCAAAAACAACAGCTCGCCCTTCGACTCTAACAGGTCTTTTTCAAATTGGGAGCCATCTGTGGTTGTGTATCTACACAGACATTCTTCTGATGTTTTATCATGATCACATCTTAATGCAAGTGATCCTCGTAGAACTCTTTATGGTAAAAAATAAGCTATTTTTGATATTTGTGGCTCAGACTCGGTTTCGTATGGGAAATCTTCGGGCTCCTCGGGCTCTTCTCATTTCAGGTGTTGGTCAGATATTATTTTTGCCTTGCGTTCCCCTTCCAATTTTCACATGAGCTCCCTTCAATCCAAACTATTTGCAACCAACATCATTCCCTAATTCTATTCCTATTTTTCACCCACAGATTTTTAATTCCAAGCCTTTTGTTTCAAATCTGACTTCTTTTCCGAACTCTATTCCTATTAAGAATCCTAAAAAATCTTTCAATCCCAGGGTTTTTTCAGGTTTGAAGGCTTTTGATCATCGACCTTTTGGTCTTGATAAAGGCTTTATGACTCGTTAGAGTTTGAAATGGGTTCCAAAAATTAAAAAAAATCCATCTTCTGCTCAAGGTGATCATTATGTTACTCTCAATGATGAATTATTGCAGCCTCAAGTTCTTGATCTTTTGGAAAAAGATCTTATTTGTAAGTTATGGAATTTTTCCCCTATTATTAATATCTTGCAAGATTGGGTTTTTCAAACTTGGGAGGATGCTTCCCAGGTTTCTTATCTTAACAAAGGAGAAGGATTTTTTGTTGTTATTTTTTATTCCAAAGATGATAGAAATATTATTTTTAGAAAGAAAACTTGGATGTGTGAAGGATATGGTTTATTTACTTCTATATGGAAGCCAAATTTTCATCCTCTACAAAACATGATTAAATTCATACCAATTTGGTTTCAGCTCCAAGGTTTGCCTCTTGAATATTGGGAAACTCATCTTGTTGGGTTGTTGGGTAATCAATTGGGAATTTTCATTCATTAGGATTTGTAGTTCTTTAAAAATCTCTCAATGCCAGTTAGGGTTTGTATTCTTTTTGATGTTTCTAAACCTTTCCCATCAGTATTCAATATCAAGACTAAGCATGGAATTTGGAGATAGTCTCTTATCTCTGAGGATCTGATTTTAATCTATTTTAAATGTCATTGCCCTATTCATCCAGGTTATGATTGTGAGGTAGACTTGGATATAGATGTTTGTTCCTCGCTTCAACATCCTTCCCCGCAACGCAAAGATTTTGATCTTTCTATTACTCCTGTTAAGAATCATGTTCAGTTAGATTCTAATTTGACTAATGATATTAAGTATTTTGTTTAGTATATTGATCATTCAAATATGGGCAAGGAATTGGTTATCTTTGATAAGGAAAATTTTAATTAGGAGTTGACTCTTCACGCAACTTCTAAGACTTCATTGATCAATTATACTCAATCAAGGGATTCAGTTGTGTCATTTTTTGTTTATTGGTCTATTGTGCTTGATTTTATAGTTGAAAAGGTTATTCCTAATCCTTTTTATCTTAGCATGTCCCCTTTAAAGGATCCTTCCTTCAGTCTTCAAATGCACATGCTAGTTAAACTTTCACTAGCACCCTTTTGGGAAAAGAGGTTTCTTTCTCCACAATTCAGGGTTCAAAATACTCTCAGTTTACTTGTGCCTGATGTCAATTTTGATCAGCTCATCACTTAAATAGTTGTGCTTCTATGCTAACACTAGGCTTCAAAGTTTCATATATTGAAAATAAATTTGAGGATTGGACTGATTCCATGGTTTTTCAATCCATGTTGGAAGAGGTAAATTTAGAAGGCTTAGAAAATTAGATAACTTCCTTGGTAGGTTAAAAATTAATTGATGAAATTGTAGAGTTAGTTGAAAGGGAGTTTCAAGGAACTAAAACTCTAAATTTTTCGTCTATAAATTCTATGCTAAAAGATTCCATTGTTGTTGATAAAAACCTAGTTACATTGTTTTCTGATGTTGTCAACACAAGGCCGAAAGGTGGTCAGGGTGTTGAGGATTTTGATTTCTTTGCGACTTTATCCATTGTTTAGTCACCAATTATTTCTCCTTCATCTCAAAAATCACCTGGTAAGAGAGGCCACAAATCAAATGTTGTTAAGCTCCAAGAGGAGATAGCATCAGGTAAACAATCCACTTTGGATGGGAATATCAAGAAAAGATTGAGGATAGCATGTTTCTCTCTGATCACTGAAGGAAGATAATTTTATGGAATGTTAGGGAATTAAATGCCCCTAATAAAAGAGCCCAGACCAAACAAAAAATTGATTCTAGTGGGGTTGATATTGTTCTTCTCCAAGAAACTAAGTTTTCTTTGGAAAGTTTTAACTCAATCATTTCAAGGTGGTCTAAATGGAAAGTGTGTCATTCAATTGCACAGGGGGCCTTTGGTGGTTTAATAACATTATGGAATTCAAATTCAGTTATTTTGGATCCTATTTCAAGTGAAACAAATTGGAAATTATTAAAGGTATCTCATTTCAACTTGCAATTCTTGTTGTTCAATGTTTATGATCCCAATTCTACTATTGGTAAGAAGTTGGTGTGGGTTGAGTTTTCAAAAAAAAATTGAAAAGTATAGTGATGAAAAGGTAATTTTGGTTGGGGAATTTAATGCTCTATTATCAATAGAGGAAAAGAAAGAAGGTATTATTCCTCCTCCTAAAAAAATTGAAGACTTTATTAACTTTGTTCAAGATAATGCTCTTATTAACATTCTACCTAAAAATGGTAAATTCACATGGACAAATAAGAGGAGGGATTTTTGTTAGATATCAGAGCGACTTGATAGGTTTCTTATTACTCCCTCTTGGTTATCTAAGAATTATGGTATGCAGTCTTTAATTTTACCTTTGTATGGATTTGATCATTTTCCAATTTCCGTGGATTTTCATCTTAAGCAAATCACATCCTCTAGAAAATATTCTTTCAAACTTGAAAGGATGTGGTTTCTTCATCCATGATTTTTGGTTTTATTAAAATATTGGTGGTCGATGTCCCCCTTGGTGGAAGGTACTCAAATGCACATATTTTGTATGAAATTAAAATTCCTTAAAGACAAAATTAAAATTCCTTAAAGACAAAATTAAACACTTGAATTTTTCTATTTTTTTAAAATTCAATCCAAGGTTGAAGTATTCAAGAAGCTTGAGGAAATTAATGCTCAAATTATTGCCAATGGGTTAAGTTTGGATATTTACGACCAACAATCACATTTGCAAGATGAATGGGAAGAATTGGTTGTTCGTGAAGAAATATATTGGAGGCAGAAGTCTTGAGGGTTGTGGTTAAAAGAGGGTGATAAAAATACTTAATTCTTTCACATGTCAACACAAATAAAAAAGGCTAAAAGCTCTATTTTCACAATTCATGAAAATGGCATAGGAAATGTGCTAACAAAAGAGGCTGACATACAAGCAGAAGGGGTTAATTTTTTAAAGGTCTGTTATCGGCCCCCACTCATCAATCTTGACAAGTAGGAAGGGAGAGAGAGGTGGTGTTGGAAGCAATACCAACAATTGTTTCATCAATGGACAATGATTTATTGCTTAATCCATTCATGATAGAAGAACTTAAGGCTATTATGTTTTCTATGCCCCCGGATAAATCCCTAGGATAGGATGGTTTCACTTGTTTTTTCTTCCAAAAATGCTAGGATTTCATTGCGTATGACCTTCTTCAAGCCTTGGAAGAGTCTCACTTATTAGGAACAATGTTGAAGCAATTCAATGTTACTCATATAGCCCTCATTCCTAAAACATCTTCTCCTAAATATATTTCAAAATTCAGGGTAATTTCATTGTGTAATGTGATTTACAAAATCATTACAAAAGCAATTTATTTGCAATTAGCTCCTATTATTCCTAAAATAAATTCTAAAGAGTAAGGAGGGTTTGTTCCTGGGAGAGAAACTCTGAAAGGATCTCTAGTAGCTCATGAGGTATTACATTCTATAAACTCCAATTCCATCCTAACATTAATAGTTAAATTGGACATGATGAAGGCACATGACAAGGTGGATTGGTCCTTTCTAAAGCAAGTCTTATTGAAGTTTGGCTTTCATCCAAAACTATGTAAATGGATAATGTCTTGTCTAAATGGAGCAAAAAATTTAGTCCTTATCAATGGTTCACTCGTAGGGTTTTTTAGTTCAACATAGGGAGTAAGACAAGGAGATCCTTTGTATCCTTTTATTTTTATTATTTTGGTAGAGGCTTTGAGCAAGTTTGTGCACAAGATTCATATTTAGGGTAATTGGAAGGGAATTTCAATTCCTTCAACTAATATTACAACAAATCATTCTTTGTTTGTTGATGAAACCTTATTATTTGGAAGGGCAACAATTTTGGAAGCTAAGCATATCAAATATTTACTTGATATATATACATTTGCTTCTGGCCAAAAAATCAATCCAACCAAATCTATTTTTGTTTTAAATGTCTCATCATGCATAAAAGAGAATATTGTCAACATCTTAGGTTTTCAAGAGGCTAAGTTTCCAAGAAAGTAATTAGGCATACCTTTCTTTGTTGGAGAAAATAGGGTTTCCTACTGGGACAATGTTATAAAAAGTATTCAACATAGAATTGCAGGTTGGAAGGGAAGATGGCTATCCGTTTCTGAAAGGATTCTAATGAATAAATTAGTTCTCTCTACAATTCCAAATTATTATATGGAAATTTTGAAAGCTCCTAGAACCATTATTGTGCTAATTGAAAAGATTATTAGAAGCTTTTTATGGAAAGGAAATATGGATGGAAAAAAAAATCCTCTAGTTTCTTTAGATAATCTGTGTAAAGAAAATCTAAAAGGAGGGGTTGGTATTCACAATTTAATTGCTATAAACATTTCACTAGGTACTAAACTAGTTTGGAATCTATATTCTAAACCACATGCTAAATGGTGTAAAATCATGCAGAAAAAAATACCTAGATTCCTCTTCATCTAAACAAATTTTTTCAATTCTAAATCCTCCACAAGGATCTGTCATGTGGAACTTCTTGTTAACTTGCAAAAAAATAATTACTCCTTACATTACTTGGGAGGTAAATAATGGAGATAAGGCAGATTTCTGGTTAGAATCATGGCAAGGGCATCCACCGATCAAATACAACACTTTATGACTCCAGTCTAGGGGCCAAAAGTAATTAATTATTTTCAAGAAATAGATAATCTTACAAGGAGAGTGATTTGAAAGAGGTTTGCAAGTCCATTGCTTCCTAAAGCTCATCAAGTGAATCTAAATAATTTGTTAGCTAATAGAGTCATCTTTGTACATAATGTAAATGACAAGATTATTTGGCCTCCCTCCAAATCAGGCCATTACACAACAAGGCTGGGGTATAAAGCTCTAATGAATAGAGAAGTACAATCAAGTCTAGAAATAGCTTTGATTTTTTGTTAGAATTTTGTAGTATTGCCAAAATCAAGTTGTTTTTCTTGGTTGACTTTATTAAATAAGATCTTAACAAGTGCTAGATTGCATTCTCTAGGTATTGCAAAGCCTTTTAAGTGTGTATTTTTTGACACATCTTTAGAATATGCTAACCATCTCTTTCACAAGTGTTGTTTCACAAATACTTGTTGGAAATTCATTCAAGAAAAACTAAGCTGGTATGCTCCTCTCCCAAATACAATTTGGGATTTGTACTCTAGCTGACCTCTTTTGATTCAATCGTTCTTGTTTGCAAGCCTTTGGAAAATATTTCCATCTGTTGTTTTATGTTGTCTTTGGTGGGAGCGAAATAAAATAATATTTCATAATCAAGCTTCAAATGTTGATCAAGTGTTAATCAAATTGGAGTCCTCAATATGTGAAATTACTAATTATTTTGTGCATTCAGTTAAAAATGTTGGTTCAATATTAATAGATTGGGATTCAAAGATACTTAAGAATTAGAAAAGTTTGGTTATTCCTTTTAGAGGCAACTTTCATTTTTCTATTGTCAAAAAAGTGGATAGGAAAAAGGTAAAGTGGAAATCACCTTCACCTGGATTTGTCAAGATGAATTTTGATGGGGCCTCTAAAGGAAACCCTAGAAAGTTAGGAGCGGGTATTGTGTTAAGAAATTATGAGGGAAATTTTTTAAGTGCAAAATCAATAAAGTTGGCTCTAGGAACAAATAATATTGCAGAAGTGCAAGGTCTTCTATTGGGACTACAAATGGTAGTAAATCGGAAATGTTTGCATCTATATGTTGAAGGTGACTGTCAAATAATTATTAATGCTTGTAGGGAGAGAAAGCAATGTAGTTGGAAAATTATATACTTTCTTGTTCAAATTTGGAAATTATTAGATGCATTGGAAAGTTTCTAGATCACACATACATACAGAGAAGGAAACCGAGTATCAGACCATCTTGCAAATTTGGGATGTGAGCAAGATCAAGTAGAGGTAACATATGAGGAAGGTCTAAACATCATACCACAAGATCTACAAAATATTATAGATGAAGAGAAGGTTATATCAAGGATATAAGGAAGCAATATCAAATGGTATATATTATGGTGACTAAACTTAGGAAAATCCAAGTTGGTTTCATATGGGGCAAATCGCTACCCAAAACGGTCTCTTTCAACGGCTACCTAAAAATTTAAAATTTAAAATTTGAATATGTCTAATGATTTTTGTGTATGCGGGATTTTTTAGGAATCATGGCATGATCCAAACTTCACTTCAAATATTGAAATTGCATTCATTTTGGACACGTAGAAGGATTTGGTGTGATTTGCCACTTCATGCAATTAAAGGTCCAAAGCTCTGGTTTTAATCAAGGATATTTGATGTTGTTGTCATCAAATATGCTTATTATACCATTGGTACAAGCATACATCATTTGTAAGGTATGCATGTACAAATGATAAATAATTTTTGAGTCATCAATTGGCATTTGTTGATAGAAGTGTCACAGCGGGCCAAGTAGATAACAAATCTAGCAACAACATTGGTTGAAGTGAGAAGTGGGGGTACACATGTAATATAAAAGCATTGGATGGAATAGTAAAAGAAAACATGAACTCTTCAGCGTATTTCAAATACAATCATAAATAATTGCACATGTGTAGTCTTTTCAAACCTATCTAGGTGGGCGGTTTTCATGCACTTGGCGGACTATCTGAACAAAGTCCTATAGGTGGCAATATTTTGAATTGACATCACATTCATTCAATACATGTGAAGTACGTGGCTATTAAAGAGAATGCAACAATATTTATCTATAATAATGGTCTTCATCCTTCAAGATCATGCTTCTAAAAAGGCTTGTGCGAATTAATGATTCAATCTAGTGTTGGTTTCATGATGACTATCAGTTGCCATCATACAAATTCTACCTTTTCTAAGTTGTTGATTCTTTCATTTCAATATATAAACCATTTCAGTTGTTGGGGTCTTCTTTGTTTGCTACTAGTATGGAAGTGGTGTCGTAAGAATTTGCAATTTGTGTAGTTCATGGTTAAAGCTGGTTTGCAAATTCAAATCTTTGAAGGTGATTTAAATAGTCTACTGTGAAATTTCAGATTTCATTTGGAGAAGGACATATGTTTTCTTTTTACTTGGGTTCATGTTTGGTTAAATTACAAAAATATTGAGTTTCAGGTGTCTACAATGGAGTATTTGCATCTAAATTTCATAATTGAGTTGCAAATTAGGGAAGGTGAACTTCCATTTTCAGAAGAGGCTTTAGACTTCCCGCTTTCAATGTTTTTAAGGGTGTCATATCCAAGTTTCCCCAAAACTTCTGACAAGCATCACACTTCGTTATCATATGTGCGACATCCTTGAATAATGTAGGCCACCATAAACCTACTCTCAAGACTATGAAATATCTACCACACACATTATGGTGATACTCTTTCATCACTTCATTAGCCTATGATTTGTCTAGGTATTTGAGCAAGACTCTTTCATGATGTCTCCACATCAACTTGTCTTGGATCAAAAAATACTTTTGTTATTCTAGCTTTAGAGTTATCCTTTTGATCTCATTCATGGAGGGTGGAAGATTCATGTTTACTAGATAAAAAGTAATGTCCTTGTACCATGGATAATTAGATAAAACACATGCAATAGCACCAACAATATCTACCTCATTTATTCTTGCCATTTCCGAGTTTAGAATTGTCTATTAGCTTAGCTATGTCTTGATCTTTGATAATATTAGTAGTTTGAATATTCATGCCATACTCTTGGATCTTATTTATACCTTTTTCTTGAGGCCTCTTGCTACATGAAGCTATCTTTCACAACTAGGTGTGGTACATATGCAATTATTTTTGCACCTAGAAGATAAACCTAAGATTATTGGCAGCTCTTACTAAAGCATAAACATGCTTTTCCATTGTTGAATTCTTTAATTTTGTTGTTTGTAATGATTTTGTAAAGAAAAAAAAGGGTCATTCATATCCATATTTGTTCTTTTTTAACAACACAAATATAATATAAAAGGAAACAAATCAAAATAGATGGAGTGGTAAACAAATTAATTTAGACTCACCAATACAAGGGCTTCAAATATTGCTTGCTTAATGTCCCTAAATGCTTTAGCTAGTTTTGCACTCCACTCAATTAATTATCCCTTCTTGAGAATATTTGATATGGATTTGGTTTTCTCTACAAAGTTAGGAACAAATATCCTAACAAAGTTAATATGCACAAAAAATGATTAAATTAATTTGAAAAATTTGGGTTAGGGAATAAGATTGATAGACTTAACTCTTTGAGTGATAATGGATTGATATCTAAGTTTGAACAAAATGCCTCTAAATCATCCCAACTCAAGTCTTCTTCAACCTCTTCCCTAATTTTTTGTATGAGAGGATTGATTTTGACTTCATGACATCTCCATTGAGGAATCATGAAAACATCAAGGTCATCTTCCTGAAGCAAATTTTGATTTGATATGACACTTATTTTGACCAACAGTCTTGTGTGTATCAACCTCTCTATTTTCCAAAACAAGGTTATCCTCATTTGTCTCCTCATGGACCAAACTCTCTTCATTCTCAATCTCATCTTTCATCTTCTCCAAAACTTATGATGATATTGAAGTTTGTATACTTTCTTCATCTTTCTCAATGAAAGAAGGAAGTTCATCAAATAAGACTATGAAATATTGGCTTTCATTACCTCTTTCAAGCTTTGTACCTTTTTGTCCCAATTGACCACGCTCTTCAACCCCTTGTTACAAGTTTGATTTCTTCTTTTCCATATCATGTGCAAGTGTATCAAAATAAAACTCTTCTTGTTCTTCCCCAAAATTTTCCTTTTCTTGTTCACTAAACCAGCTATCTTGGTAGACAATAGATCCACCCTTGTAAAGGAAAATGGTTTTAGGACAAGAAGGTTGATTATAGAGGTCTTGTTGGGATTATTGGGGAAGTATAAGTCTTGGGGAAGGTTTCTCTTGCTTATATTTAGAGTCTTGTAAAGGATGAAGATCCCTAAAATTTTGAATTTCAAGCTGAAAAGACTTACTTGAAAACTTAGGAGGCATACCTTGCTTGAATCTTGTAATTTCATACTTGGGAAACTCTTCTTTTATGGGCTGATTTGGAATGTAATAAGTTGATTGAGCTTCCAACCAAGTTGTAATTAGGCAAGCAATAACCTCATTTGCTCTTGTTTAGTATAAATATCTTTTGCAAGAGACTCCTCACATTTCTTCCTTTGATGAGTCACTCTTTCTGGTGTCGGTAGGCTTGATAAGCCAAATATTCTTGCTGCAAGTTATACTCTTGGTCTCCTGTAATATCATTTAACTAATTTTGAAAGTCCAACATTATATCTTTGATGCTCAGGTTACCAACATTTTGAGGTCGACTATGGGAACAACTATGTTGGTTGAAAACAAAATGGCCTTCTTAAGGTTGGATTTGAAATCAATATGTAGGCTACCAAGAAGATTGAGCAAGGGTGGGTGGGTGGAAAATATATTGAACATGTTGGTCTCTTTGTATGGCAAAGGTATTTGAGGTAAGACTCGATGCATGTTCAGTTTGATATGGCTGATAGGGAGGTAAATGAGCAACACTTTAATATAATGGAGGGTGATGAAACATATCTCCATGAAATTAAGACATGATGCAACATTTAAACAAGCTGTAAACTCACTAAAATGTTCTTAAAACCAAAACAATAAAGTAATTTTTTGGAAAAATTTGAGCACATACCAACACTTAGTCCATTTGAAACTAGTAGATTGAACTTGGAGTCACCAAGTGTGTGAAGATTTTTCCTCCAAAGGTATAAAGTTCTAACATATACACCAAGTATTAGTAATAAAAGGACAAGTTTTGAACTATGATAGTTCAAATAGTCCTATCGGGCATGCCAAAAATTATTGTCACTAAAATTATGCACCCTTGTTGAGTGTAAAACTCATCTAATTTATGAAACATGGTATGATATCCCTGAGTGTGGGTTCAGATGGTGGATATAAACCTTTAGAGAGGGTTGGTTCCCTTTGATACTTCACCTAATTAACTTATCCTACTGTTGCATGTTAAGAATAGGGTGAAAGGAAACATAAACCAAAACCTAAGACTAATAAGGTGATACACCAAAATAATTTCAAAGCCTATATGTTGTTTGGACACACTAAATGATCAACAATTTAAACCCAACACATACACAACTCAAAATTTTATGTCTTTACAAAAGTGTTTCATAACTAGGCTTAGTATGTCAAAGACAGTGTTTAGAAGGAGCTATTAAATGCTATCACAACTTAAACTCTATTCTTAACTGGTTAACACAAGTTATGACCCTAAAAATACATACTTTCTATACAAAGGCAATGAAAATAGGGTAGTCTTTGTCTTATGCATAAATAAGTGATATGGCCTTTGTGAGAGAAGATAGCCATGAGTAAACTTTGAAAAGAGAAAAGTTAGAAGACAATTCAATCTATGACAGTCTTAAAAGTAGCAAGTGAAAACTTCATGAGATAATACAATATAACAATAAAAAAGGGCCATACAAATGAACTTTTGACTATCATATTACATTATCTCATGAAGTTTTCACTTGCTACTTTTAGGATTGTCATAGATTGAACTATCTTCTACTTTTTCTATTTTGAAAGTTTATTCATGGCTATATTCTCCCACAAAGTCCATATCATGTGTTTATGCATAAGACAAATATTTTCCTATTTTTTGTCCTATTTTCATTTCCTTTGTGTAGAAAATATGTAATCTATTTACTAGTGGAATTGTCTCATGTCTATTGTATTTTTCTTTTGTATTAATGTATGATTGTGAAAATATTGACGTCTTCTAATGGAAAGTTTGATAAAAAGGTATGTGAACAATTATGCATATATCCATATAGGAATATGATTTTATATTTAAAAAATTTAGGCAAAGTAATGCAAATGTTGCTTGCATTGTCAATTCATTGTGTCTGATAGGTTGCACTTTAGTTAGAGTTGTCATACTTAGCTAGAGAGTATCTAGGGTTGTATGGAATATTATGTGTGACAAAGGCAATACATTACACTAGTTCTTAGATTGCATGATATGGTTACAAACTCCTTCATCTATTGCCCTCATGAAGGGTGGAGCCACTTCTAGTTGGAAGGTGTGTGGGGATCGTCGATTTGTGGTTGTAGGTGAAGCACTTTAATGATGCTACCCCTCTTGTAGTTGAAGATCGCCGAAGACTTGCTCATGATGAAAAATCTTTACATTCCTATGTATATTGAAAATAACGTAAAATTTATGTGATTAAAAGTGTATACTTGAATGATATATAAATCTATGTACATGCCAATTAATTATACTTGAATGACAGATAAATCTATGTACATGTCAATGAATTATACATGAATTCAAATACAAATTGAGCTTATTTCTTATTGATTTATAATGATGTGTATTTAATTATTATTTTTGAATATGCCCTTATTCATATTGTTATTTAATAATAAAATAAAATGTGTTAATTTGATAGTTTTTTCTTATAATGAATGATAGTTCATTACAATCTTAGACATGCATTCTCAATTGATGGTTTTATTGATAATTTAATTAGAGAAAATGTATCTAAGAATTATATGTCTTGTATAAGGAATAACTATGAAAAACTTAAGGTAAAGGATTTAGATGGTCCACCTTGTGAGGAGAGTTTTCTTTAGGAGGATTCTCCAACTTTAACACAAAACACTCACTAAGAGATTTTAACTATCAAGTTTGAAAGAAAGGCTCAAATACAATAGATCAATAACTTCACAAATGGAAACCATCAATTTACGTATACGATAGTGTAAATATTCCTAGGTATTGTCAAACTCATTGAAATTTTCTAATATGACAAGCTCTCTTTATTTCTTGTCAATGTATTTTCTTGTTTATTTTAGTATTGTAATGGTTTTTTTTTAAATATTTGAAGTATGTTATATACTATAGGAACTAGTTTCCTACTTACAACTAATTATGAGCTTTCATCTCTTAAGATTTTTTACTTCTTTGACTCTATATAGGATTTTTTCCTAGGTATCCTAAATAAATGTTTGGCCTCTAAGTTAAGCATGAATGGACAATAAATACATTAGACATTATAACATTACAATAGTCATTAGGATACATATATACTCAAATTCATTGCATTATAATTTTTCAAAAACTATGGAAGACGACCATGTACATTTAATACGTCAATGTTATGGCTAGATAAAAACTAGCAACATAAGTAGTTTTAATTCTAGTGTAATACTTTGTGGTTCTTGGCATATGAATTTTCAAGAATGCATGGGAATGGAGTTGTAAGTAAATTTTAGTATGCTTCACAAGCTGTAAATTTTCGTTTCTTCTCAATCTTGAAGGTCATTTAATTAGAGTATGATTGTAAACTCATTTAAGAGCATATTAGCTAAAGTAGTTGTTGATAGTTTTGAGTCAAATTTCAAGTAAAGTGTTAAATAAATTCATCGATTTTTAAGCTATAAGTTATAGAATGTTTGGGATTAATTCATTCTAGACAAATCTAATATTGATTTATACTAGTAGGGAGGAAGACATCAAAATATGTTACAATGGAATTAGTTGGTGAATCCTTTGTGGAGCATCTATGAGCTAATATAAATTACCCTACATTGTCTACAATACTTTTTTTAAGTCTAACATATTATGTGCAAACAATTAAATTATTTTCAACTCTATTAATTATATTTTCATGACCATATAAATATAGTTATGTGTAATATAACTTCAATTGATCAACTTGATATAGGGAAAATATAATACAACTAATCCAAATAAAAGAGCTGTAGAAAATGGTAAGGGTAATTGTCCTTAGCTTTTTTCCCCATTCTTCATCTCTCTTGTTCTAGATTTTGATTTCATTTACATGCATCTTTCATCAAAACAATTCAATGAAACATTCATATTATCATAAAAAAAGTCTCTAATTGAGACCCACTACAATGTATATAAGTAGTGATTTGTGTTGCACTGTATACATATAATTTTATAAAGCTAGTGACATGGTCTAGATTACCAAATATTGAAAGCAAAAGATACAAAATATAGAAACTAAAAGTAAAATCTTGTATTCGAGTTTTCTCAACTTCATTTAATACAAAAAAAAGAACTATAAAATATCTTAAAATTTGAAGGACAATATCATATTTTTTAAATAAGGTTTACCATAAAATTTAATATTGTCTATTAAATGCATTTTGTTTGTTAACTTGCAAACAAATAAGCCATGATAGACAAATTAGATTCCAATTAGAATGACATATCACCCCCTTCAACTTATAAACACAAGTTATATCACAAGTTTAGATCATATGTTGGATATTTTCCTCTAGTGGATACCAATTTTCTTTGAAATACATAATTCAGATTTCTAATTACCTTATAAAATGATGAAATAGGTTAGTAAAAGTAAAATTATTTGATGATTAATAATGGTAATGTGATGCTAGTAATGACAATAATTCTAGGTGTCGGATGATCCCTCTCCCAAGTTTGTGGAGGTGGTTGTTGGTAGAGATGTTGTTGGTGGTGGTTGTGAGGTGGGGACACAGGATAAATATGTAGGTGTGGTTGAAAAACCAAGGAGGTTGTCGATGTGTATTGCTAACCTAAAGAACAAGGCTTTGGAGTTTCTAACCAAGGACCCCAATGATGCTAGTGATGACGAGAATTCTGGTGATAAGACGGTGACCATTGAGGTTTCTCCTATGCAGGACTTGGCTAAGGAGGAGGAGTACAAGGAGAATAGGGATTGAAATGAGGAGGATACAGAAAAGGAAGAAGCCAATCAAGAGCCTTTGAAGGTAAATCCTCTTTTCAAGGACTTTTCTTATCTTGATGATGATGCAACCTCCATGTATGATTTACTGGATATGGCTAGAGTTTGGGCCACTAGTACCTTTAAATTAGCTAAGTGGACTTTGGGAGTTCAATAAAATTAATATCAAAATTAGAGGTTTGAAGGAGATATGAAGAATGCTCTAAAAGGTTCGGTGTTGGAGATTCTTATTGACAGAATGGTGGACATTGATGGTTCCTCTCATGACTTTAAATCTTTGTGTGATGAAATATTATCTGCTCTGGAAGCCAAGGTTTTAGGTATAAATGCAGATATCAATTTTTTTTTGTAGGCGTGCCATATCTCTGTGAAGAACAGTGCAAACTCCTTGTAAGTCCTTTTCAGAAAGATTAGTGAGCTCAAGGAGGACTAGATTTATTTCTCTAAGCTTATGGAGAAAAGAGTACGCGACCAAGGGCAAAGGTAAAAAAGCTGCTAAGGATGATGAAAAAGGACCTATTGTCAGAGAGTCGACTGATTGGAAGGAATCATTTGATGCTGAGAAGAAGGAGTTGTTGGATATGGTTGAAAAGCATAGGAACCAACAGATGGAGGTGGCCAACACTCTGAGTGGCTTGAACTAGTGCCTGGTCTTTCTCTTTGTTGCTTTCTGTTTCTTATTAGGTGTAGGTTTCTTTTAGGTTGTTTTTCTATTTTGTTGTTGTTGGGTGTTGACGATAGCTTCTTGTCATATTATTAGGTCAACACCTGCTTTGTTATGTTTTTTAGTTGTTGGATTGCTACTGGTGGTTTTTGTGAATATCCTTTCGTGCAAAATTTTGTATCTGTTGTTGTAAAGGGTTTTGAGGTCCCTTCAAAACCTATTTTTCCCTTCTAATAAAAACAATGGTAATGTCATTGTGTGGTACTTTTAGATTGAATAACACTACACATTTTCCACACTCTAATTACAATGATAAAATACCATTTCCATCCATTACTCATCTCAATCTCACAATAATGTAAATAGAAGACTAGTTGAAGGAGACATTCCAAATTCTTCTTATTGCCCACAAAATCCTGAAGACTCCTCTAGATATCTTCAATTATTATAGACCTGCATGTTGGTGGATGATAAAATTAAATTGAACAAATTATTAATGGTGGAGTTAAGTTTTTGAGGGAAAAATTATTGATTTGATAAAAAACACCATTTGAAAAATACTTCTATTAGTAGGTGTGTTGATGTTTCAAATCAATGCATGGATACTTTACTAAATGTATTCACTAAAGGAGCTCAAATAGGTAGATAGTGTTAGGGGTTAATTCATTCTAAAAAGGATTTTTGGTTTTTTTTATAACAATGACAACATGTAGACATGTTTAGTTTTGAATCAAACCACATGAACCTATTTCATATGTTATAACTGCTACTATAATTTACAAGAAAACTAGTAGAGTTACAAAAGATGTTGGAAAAGGTTGACAAGTCTAGATTTACAACCATAAATCATATTTGCTTAAAAGTTTCTAAGGTCTTTTCAATATTGTACATATATTGCAATGATGATATTGCATTTATGAGGAATTATATCAAACTTTGAGAGATAAAATATGTTAAACATGATTCAAATAATCAAGACAGGTGCAAAACAACTAGAATAGACCTTAAGAAGCCTAAGCTCATCACACTACACTTTGGAAAACCATCAATATTAATTAAAAAGATGGGGAAAAAGTTTCCACTTGGTCATGGTTGATCAAAAGGTTAATGTGCATGGCTAACAAGGTCAACATAATGCATGGGAAAAAAACTAAAATGAGATGCATGACATTTACTTTGGTCACCGAGGGCCTTTTTCCTACCCTGTAATAAGGGTTTACAATACATTCAACTATTGGGGATTTTTGTAAACCATGGTGAAAAATATAAGGTGGCTTACAACAACTAGAATAAAATATGTAAAAAATCACATTTAAATCATGGCCATAACATTGGTATTAAAATAGATTTCTAACCTACAAGTTCTTGAAAAGCTGCTTGTTTGACCAAAATGCTAATTTAGATAAATACTTTATGAAATTTGTGTGTAGATAAATATATCTTCTTATGTAGGGCTCCAACATGTTAGCCAAATAATTTGTGCATTATTTAATGACAATTCTAGTGCTTTCCTTATTATGATTAAGATCGAGCCTTTCACCAAATATCCATTAAACTATTAAACCTTAAATTTTAAACAAGGAAATGTAATTTTTACTAGGTTTTCATATTCCAACTTCATTTCCAAAAAATTACCAAAAGTGATCAAATCATCATGCAAAGGTTGATTGAGATCAATGATGGGAATAATTACATGACAAAAATAAAATGTACTACATTTAAATTCTATTATATTCTATTCACAAGTAGGGGAGGATCAATGACTAATGAGGTGCAATGGGTAAAGTAATTACTAGTGGGGAGTTTGGATAAAATTTGATGGTTGGTTGCTCAGTAATTTTTTCCACTCATAAAACACAAGAGTTATGTTACAACATAGTCCCTGCCAAACGTTGGCAGGATGATTTTGAACAAAGATATATTATTTTGGGATACAAAATTAGAGCACGATCTCTAAGTTTTTCATTCCAACAATATGATAGCTTATAAATTTACATATATTTTCATTTTAATCATCAAGTCACAATATTTATTCATTGGTAGTAAGAAAAATATATTGAATATACATTCATAATGAAAAGTGAACTCATTACACCCAACCATGGTTGTCATATAACAATGATAATACACATAAAGGAAAATGACTTTTCTACATAGAATAGTGCCAAAATTTCCATACAAAGCAAAATAAAGAATATAGAGTGACTAAGGAAAACTATAATATGGTTTTCCTTGTTATATTTTTATGGATCAATTAGGAGTTGAACCTAGTACCTCTTATTATTTGTTGGGATCAAATACAAAACTTCAATAAGAAGAGAATTTAATACTTCTTTCCAACACATTGCTTCCTTGAAAATAATTTCATTCAGTAATAATACATGAAAATTGTTTATTAAACCATTTTCTTTAAAACTTCTTTATGAAACCATTTTCTTTAAAAATTCTTTATTAAACCATTTTCTTTAAAAACTATTGATTAAACCATTTTCTTTAAAAATTGTTTAGCTTCAACTATGTAAATATTACAAAAATTGGAACTGTACTTCATGAAAAAAAATTCATGAAATGTGATTGGTTGTGGCTGAGAAAATCAATTAGATGTTAAAAATAGCCCCTTCGTAGTACCTCATTTTCCTAACAATGTCATAGTCTAAAAAATATGCGAGAAAATGTTGTGGAGAATGACTTTACACTTGTGCCATAATCTAAAAAATATGTGGGAAAATGTGTGGAGGTTGAATTTACACTTTGAAATTGCATTTTGATGAGAATTTTAAATGATTTTTTAATATAATCATGCTCAATTATAGCAATGTGTTACCCTTTAAAATAAATGACTATCTTATACAAACTTGGTTATTATTAGCCACACACAATTGTTAAGTGTGTATTCGATCTCCATAAGCTTCTGCAACATGTTGCTTATAAAAATTATGCTACTTCATATAGATATGAGCATGATAAGCATAACAAAGGAATTAATTATTATTCTATTTATTATAACTTTTCCCTTGCATTTTTGAAGATATTGTTCTTATTCTTTGTTTCTAAATTTCTAAGTGTCTTTTGGAAAGATTTTATTCACCTGTAAGACATTTTTTCTTGAGAAGGATAGTTATATAACTCAAAGAGGAAGTGACTATATTTCCTTGGTTGAAAATTATAATGCTCCTATTTTATTAAGATAAATTTAATAAATTGCATTGTCTTCATATTGTTGTGCATTTTTGAGAAGTACTAACTATTACTCGGTTACTTTGACAATCTAAACTACTCTTAATTCACTCTCCAACCTAAGCAACAAGTAATTTAAAAATGTTTCAATCATAAAAATATATTATTATTATGATGAAATCCCATCCAAGATCTTGGTCTTGGTTTGCCTTCCTAGGCTTTTGATAAATTTTTGGTGGCAAGATATTTTATAGTTCATAGCAACTATTATTGGGAAACCTCTTGGTCCTTCTTTAAACACTTTGAACAAAAAAATTGCAATTTTTTCTCACCTATTTGTGGAAATAAACTTGAAAAATCTCCTTATTGATTCTATGAAAATTAGGGTAGGTTGTTTGAATTGCATCCAACAAGTTGATTATGAAACATTACCCTTTCGTTGTGAGACATATCATGAGTATGGTCACTTACAAAGAAAATTTTCAAATTTGGCGTACAAATCCCCTTAACCTTCTTCGAAGATAATGACAACCAATTTGAAGGAGAAAGAGAAGTCCTATATCCAAGTTGATGTGCTAAATATAAATGGATTTATGTAAGTGAAATCTCACTCAAAAGGGAAGTCTGAAAATTCTCCAACATAAGGATCCTTCTACAAGAATTTATAACAATTTACAAGAATTTCCAATAATAGATTTGATGTACTAGAAAGATTTGATGATAGAATTGCAATGGAAGATGACATCACAAGGGAAAACTAGGATATGCAAGAACCAAGATTAGGTAACACTACAAAGCCTTCTAATTCAATTCCTTATGTTGAAATGCAAATCTTTTCATTGGAAGGAAATAATTCTATTTTTTATCATATTGGAAAGGATGTTGGGCATCGAGATGCTTTAGAAACACATGCAGTTGGGGAAGACTCTATTCCTATGAATTTGATGCGAAGGTAGTTAAAGGAATTCAATGATATATCAAATAATCTACTTGATCTAGGATTAAAATATGAGGAGAAAAGGATAGAACCTCTCTTATTAGGGATTCAAGAAAAATGCAGTAAGAAAGGAGGTCCTTATAGGGGTTGAAAAGTAAGAACCTAAAAAATGATCAATAAAAAGTTAAGCTGATTAGGAAGTCATTGGTGGAATCAAGTGTCATTAAAACAATTGACACTCATTTCTATAATCCCTTGAAATGATTGTGATATATTAGAATGCTAGGGGTTTGAGTATCATCCCTCAACAAAAAGATGCTCATGATCTTATCCAAGAACATAGACTGAATATTGCTTTCATAAAGGAAAAAAAGTTATCTGTAAAAGATATAGCTTGTATATCCTCTAGAATTTGGAAAGATGGTCAATGCCTATGTATCGAGGCTCTTGGTAATGTTGGGGGAGTGGCTTATTTTTGGAATACTTATAACATTACCCCATTATGGTGCTTAGGGAGTAGAAACTCATTACACTAGTGGTCTCTTTCTTTTATATAGGTGGAACTATTTAGCTCACAAATGTGTATACACCTTTAGAGATCCCAGGTAAGGTGTTACTTTGGGCCTATGTTAGTTTTATTCATTATTTAGTGCCTTGTCTCCATTGGATATTAGTAGGGGATTTTAATACAATACCTAATTTGAATGAGAAAAAAAGAGGCATTGATTATCTTGGAACTTTTTATGCTTTGTGAGAGAGAATACATCCTTTCTTAATTTGGTGGATGTGATTCTAAGAAATGGTACTTACACTTGGATCAATAGAAGATGTGGAGCCGACTTAATTTCAAAAAGACTAGACAGATTCCTAGTCTCTAATCATTGGATTGGTGACAACTTGACTTCATTTTGAGAAATTTCGGGTTGGAAGGGATCTAACCACTAGCCAATAAAATTATTTTATTTAGTCTTTTCACTCCCAAAGAATCCTCATTTTAAGTTCCTGCTCATGTGGCATTGGGATTCAAACTTTTTTAACCTCATGAAGAATTATTGGGTTGAAGTTAATCCTACTTTTGGGATAGCTATGTATTCCTTTTTAAAGGCTACAATTTATTATGTACAAGCTTAAGAAGTGGAACAAAGGATCCTTTGGAAATGTTTTTCAATAAATATTTTATCTTTAAAAATAACTAGAGAGAATTACTTCCTAGATATAGGATGAGGGCATGACCAAGGAGCTCTTGAAGGAAGAAAGTTCTAGCTCAAAAGAACTAGCTGAATGGGAGCTTCAGGAAGAAATATTTTGGTAACAAAAGTCCTGGATAGATTGGCTTGAAGAAGATGACAAGAATACTTCCTTCTTCCATAATTCTATGAAATATCATAGGAGTGGAAATGTTATAGCTTCCCTCATCTCAGTGTAGAGCGATCAACTGTCTTCTTTCTAGGAAATATCCAAGGAGGCTATTAAACACTTTTATTCTTTAATTTCTAAGTAAGGCCCTTAGGAATTTGAAGAGGAGAGACTCATTCTTTACTACACCCACTCTTTGGTCTTCGAATACACGAAGAGGGCACTTTTAGCTAGAACATATCCTTGAAAGAGTTATAAAACATTATGTTCCAGATGAAGGGTACAACTCCTAGAGCTAATGGTTTTCCTATTAAGTTCTTACTTTTTTTAGAGACTATGAAGTTGGATTTTCTTGAGGTGGTTAGAGAATCAGAAAAAAAAAAAGTAAATTCTCAAATCCATCAACTCAAATTTCCTAGCTCTTATTCTTAAGAAAGCACAAGCTTCTTCATTGGATTTATTTCATCCTATTTCTCTCTGCAATGTTACTTATAAGATAATCACTAACATTATTGCAGAAAAATTATTTAGAAATGTTTGGATGTTCTAATTTATCTTGATTAAGGAGGATTTATGAAAGGACTCTATGTTCTAGATAGTATTGTGATTATGGTCGAAGCAATTCATTTTATGGCCTCTTATAAGGATAAAACCTTATTAATTAATCTTGACATGTTTAAGGCCTATGAAAAGGTCATTTGATCTTTTCTTCATAAAATATTATCTACTTTTGGGTTTAGTTTAGAATGGATTAATTGGGTTATGATTTTTTTGACATTGCCTTTTTGTTCTTATCAATGGTATCCCTTTAGTTCGTTCTTTTTGAATCTAGTGGTCTCAAACAAGGATAGTTTTTTGTCTCTTTATTTATTTATTTTGATGGTAGATTAATTGGGTAGATTGGTGAAGCATCACAAATGAGAGGGATTATTCAAGGTTGGTCTTGGGCCCAAAATCTTCATTCAAAAAGTCATTTTCAATTTATTGATGATAGTGCCTTGATGGGTATGTCTTAAAATGATGACACAATGAACTTTAGAAGGGTTTTAAACATCTTCTTATTTGCTTCAAGATAACAAATCAATGAGGAAAAATTATACAAGTGGAGATATGTAGAATACTTGGCATGAGATCAAGATCCCTCTCTAATAAATATTTGGGTATACCCCTTTTTGGAGGTGCCAGCAAGGCAGGTGTATGGAAAGACTTGGTAGATAGTTTTTTAAGATTAATGGATGGGTGGAAGAGTAAGTGGTTAACTGTTGTAGGTAGGATCTTAATGTTGAAGTCTGTAATATTAATGATTCTAGTTTATTCTATGATCTGCTTAAATATTCCAAAGAAGGTGATTAGAACCATAGTGCAACAAATGAGAAAGTTCTTTTGGAATGGTGCTAGTAAGCAGGACAAAATTCCTTTGTTAGCATGGGACAAAGTTTTCCGCTCTAAAGGAAAAGGTGGGGTTGGTTTAATGGATTGGAAAATCATGAATGAAGCTCTAGGTGCAAAGTTGGTTTGGAGTATTTATTCAAATCCAAAGCAATTATGGGTGAAAATTATGAAGGCAAAATATCTTAACTCACCCGAAGATCATAGGATCCTAACTATCTGAAATCCACCTAAAGGTTTAGCCATTTGGAATTTTATTGTCTCCTATAGGTTGGTAATTATTAATCATATCTCATGGAAAATAGGTAATGGAATCAAAGCTAAATTTTGGGATGACTCATGGGATGGTTTTCCTATTTTGCGAGAAAATGTTGATTGACAGGAACTTAGGCTATTATTTGTACAAAGATGGGGAGATAAGGTGAGAGAATTTTTAGAACTGAAACAAGGGACCCTTGGTCAAGAATGGTTTTGGAAGGAGGTAGTTAATGATGGTTTAAAAAATCAGCAAGTTGAGAGGATGAAAGATATTTTTCAGAATAGGAAATTGTTGTTAACAAAAAATTAAGACAAAGTGGTATGGTGTGGGTCTTTGAATGGGATTTATTCAGTTAAAATTGGGTATTAGTTATTGGATAGACTAGAGGGTGATAATTTTTGGGCTAAGAAGTTGTGTTGGAATAAGGATTGCTTACCAAAAGCGGGCACCTTTGCTTAGCTAGCAGTGAGGGGAAGAATTTTGACAAGGGAGAGGAGGAAGAGATTTGTTTTGTAGGCCCAATAAAATGTGTGATGTGTGATGCTACTGAGGAATCAATAGATCATTTGATTCTTCAATGTAATGTAGCAACAAGATGTTGGGAGAACCTGAAGGTGAAACTGGGATGGTAGGGACCTCTTCAGAATACACTAAAAGAGGTCTTTAGGGGTTGGCCTTCAATTCATAAGAAATCTTTATTATCAAGCATATGGATAATCAACCCTTCTATTATGGTGTGGGAGATTTGGAAAGAGTGAAATAGGAGGATCTTTTTGGATAAAAAGGAATCTTGGAATAGGTTGCAGAATAGAATTGACCGTATGATAGAAGAAGTTGCAGGAACTGCAGCTTCACAAATACCGAATCTATGAATTCCTTTCACAAGGGAAGATAGAAAAATCCAGAAAGCATGGCCAGGGATAAAGATAAGATAAAAAAAAGGGGGTAGAGGAGTCAAAATCTAAGAGGGCAACTACTGAGGAAGTGTGTGGGGTAAAACCATCAGAAGGGTGGCATAAGGCGAATTTTGATGGAGCTGTTAAAGGCAATCTTGGCCCATCAGGGGCAAGTGCAATAGTTTGAGATTGGCTTGGGAATACGATTGCTATAGGAGCTAAAAATATAGATTATGAGACAAATAATGTGGTTGAGGCTATGAAAACCTTGCTAGTTGTAGGCATGGCTCAATCAGTGGGAGTTTGAAAAATTCAGTTAGAAGGGGATTCACTGATTATCACTCAAGCAATCATAAAAATGGCTGCTAAGGCTTGGCATTTGAAAAACTACATAAGTGCAATAGTCAAAGAATTAGAACATTTTGAGGACTTTTGGGTAAGCCAAATCCGATGCACGGGAAATAGAGAGGCTGACTCTTTATCTAAGTGGGTAGTAACCTTTAATAGCATTGGCGAATTTAAATTTGAAGATTTCAGGCACGTGCATCTAGAGGAAGATAATTATAGTGGTAGTGAAATCCCTTGAGACAATGTGTAGGCATTATAGTCCCTAGTAAGCAAACATAATTGTTGACGTGAAGAGAGGAATGCCAGTTCATAATTACAAGTAGGAGGTTTTAAACGATTAAAAAGTGAATGTTTTTAAATAAAGTAAAAGAGGTTTAGTGATGAAGGAGAGCAGGTACACTTTAAGAGAAAGTGTAATAATTATAATGACCTGGGGAGTGACAATTGTTCTATGTTTCTCATGGGAAAGATTTACACATTTCCCAACTAATAAATGAGATTTTGTAGTAGCGACAGAGGCAGTAGATTCATTGATGACGAGTTGGCGGGTTGTGTAAGGAAGGATGGATCGTTTGGCATGGGCGAATAGCCTTTTAAAGAGCGTAGAATAGAGTAAAGTGTGTCTGTGAAGCTAAATTGATGATAGGCATAGAGAGGTCGAAATGGGCCTAGAGTGAAAATGGAGGCAATGTTCACGTTCACAACGAAGAAACAACAAAAAGGGTTCTTTGGCCCAGCCAAGGAGCATCGACTAAAGTTTCTGTTAAAATGCCCACATGATAATGTTATTGAAGCAGTGTTGGAGACATTGGGGAAGCATTTTATGGAGGCAAAATATAGGGGTAGGCTGAATGTGGATAAAGCTTCCATGATTTTAGCGCGGGGCTTAGAACTAAACGAGGATTTTGAAGTTATCAAGTGGGTAATGCACTCACTTTTTGAGGATGATTTTTTGCTAGAAATGGATTCATTCTTAGAATGGGTAATTTCGAGTGTCAGGTTTGATATCACTAAAGGGATTGAGGATGTGGAAGAATTGGGTTTGGTTCCATTTGCGAAATGGCAAAGGAGGGTTGATAAAGATGCTTATAGACTGAAAGAATTAGCAGTGTGGGAAAGCCTTAAATTGGCATCACGAGTTTGCAAAAAATTAGGTGGGGCTAAACATCCCTTAATAGGTCCCTCAGACGAAGCACTCGACCAGAGGAAGAGGAGCATGGAGCGCTATGACAAGCAGGCATGACAAATAGGTGCAGAGGTTGTTGGCTAGTTTAAAGGTTTTTTGCAAGTTTTTTTGAAAATTTTATTTTAAAGCTTGCCTAACCCATTAAAGATTGGGAAATAGAGTGCTTTTTGGGTGTTTTTTTGGCATAGAAAAGTGTGGTCATGATTCGAAGTTGCTGAAGATCAATATTCTCAGGAAATTTTGCAAGACAAAATTTTAGATTTTGTTTAATATTGAATATAATGTAAAGATGATGATGTTTAAGGGTTAACTTTGAAATTAGAAAGATGGGTGTTGTTTTTTATTTAAAACAATTGATGATTTAGGGAGGACTGGGTTCTTAGATGGGTGGCTAAAAAGCTAAAGATGTTTTGAGGAAGACATCTCAATACATTTAGTCGGGTTGGTGAAAGCCAGGGGAATGATAATCCTAGATAGACACTGATAGTAGATATTGATGAGCTACATTTTATATGTAGGTGTTATGACTTTTTGTAAAGAATTTTATATATATAAATAAAATAAACTCATTATCGATAAAAAAGAAGAAGAGGAAAATTATATATTTTATTCTTCAACACTGTTGAGGCTATTCAACACACAATTGCATATATTCTTCATTTCTAGATTGGGATCTTGCCTATGGACTATTTGGGAATTCCCTTCTTTGAAGGTAATCTTATAAGAGAACACTACAAAGGATTTTAGATAAATTCAACATGAGAGTTAGGCACTAGACCCTCTGATGGTTATAATTTTCTAGCAAAGTGATTATATAGAAATATATTTTACAGTATTTTCCTATCTTTATATTTTTGTTATTTGTTTCTCCTAAGACATTTCTCAAGGATTTTAATTCTCTTTCTAGAAAATTTATCTAATAAATAAATCTTGATTCTTATAAATGGAGTCTGGTAAGTTGGGACCTTATGTGCAAATCAAAGAGAGTTGGAGGCCTTGGTCTTTGTCATTTTGAGATTAATTATCAAGCCATGGATATCAAATTATTTTAGAGATGTATTAAGAATTCAAAGTAGCCTTGGTCTAATATTCTCAATTTCAAATATTTGGGAGTGGTGGTTGATGAGGATGTTCCATAAGTGGAGCTAAGTAGAAAAGGTTCCAATATCTAGAATATTTTTAAAAAGAGAGCTTTGATTATTAAGCAAGGTCTCTTTTGGATCATTAACAAAAGTAATAATTCTCTTTTTTGGGATGATTATTAGGATAATAATCCTCCCATTATCTCATAATTTCATCATCTTCAACCCCTTCATGATATTTTATTAGAAATTGGGTGGTTTAAGGTGGTGAAATTTAAGTATATAGTCACTCTTTGAGAAGATTATTGTTCTACGGTTGGAAGGATCTTAAGTCTTGGATTGGAGGAGGGTTTGTTGAAAATAGGGAATCCCTTGCTTCAATTTTGTCTGATAGATTGTTTAGTCTTATGGATGATCCAAATATTCTTGCTTGAGGCCACAATCCTAAAGGTGAGTATTCTGTTAGGCTTGGTTATCATTCTTTGGACCTACAAAAGGGAATATATATTGAGTTCCCTAGATGGGAGATAAATTAGAATAAGTTTCATTGGCCTAAGTGTAATTTATTTTATGGTTTTTAAGTTAGAATAAGTGACCACTTGGGAAAGTATTCATAAAAGAGGCTTTCACGGGCCTTCCATCTTTGTTCTTTTTGGAATTTATGAGGAAGGAATAAATAGCCTCTTCTTTTAGTATCCATTCTCTATAAAATTATGGAATTTTTAGTGGTACCTTCGGAATAGACTTGTTATTTGTTCCCCCTCTTTATTTGAGTTCTAAAATAGTTTTGCGAGATCCCCTACTTCAACACCTTTTCTTTTGTTTGCTTGGGATGTTGGACACTATTTTATCCTATGGAAAATTTGGTTAGAAATAAACCATTTCATATTCTAAAATATGCAAACAAAATTTATTCAATTTTGTTTAAAATAAAGGGAATGGTTAAGGATACTATTGAGGCTAATTTTTTTTATGAAGGCTTCCTCACTTCTTTGGATCTCAACATAGCTAATCACTTGAAGATTGTGTGTAGATTTTTTTACCTAGTCTAAAATGCAAAAGCAAAATAAATGCAAACAAGGAAAACACAAACAAACCTCAAGATTAGCCTAAGTTGAACTTGAACAAAACAAAGCAAAAACAAATGAGTTACCCTGTCCAAGTTGATTGGTTGGTTAGCCCTATTGATTTGTTTGATTGTGTGCTCCTTTCAATGGAAAATAGCATGAAACTATATGCAAAATGATGTTGGTGAGATGAGGAATGCACTGATGCAAGTGGGTATTTGGGTAGATGCTTGATATGGATGCAAAGTGAGCTTGAAAGTTGCAGGAAAGGTGGATGAGTGCAAGTGCTTGAATTATTGAGAGTTCAAAGTTGCATAATGTTACATGAATGTTGAATGTTGAATAAATCTTCCAAATGAGGGAAAAATCCTCTAATTTTAGGGGAAAGGCCACTTAACAATGAATGGTCAAGATGCAACCACCTTGGAAAAAATCAAGAGCTAAGGTGAGTTGAGAACTCACAAGCCCTCACATCTTGACATGTGGCGGGTGATGTGTAAAGAAGGACATGAGGTGTCGGTACTACCTTGTACCTTGGGATTGGACAAGATCTCCTCATAAAGGAGTTTCTTATCCCCATGTGGGTGATGAGACTTTTGAGGAATTAAAAATTCCTCAAAAATCCTTAGAGGAATAAAATGTGAATTAAAAATTCACATTGAGATAAGTTGCCTTCTCTAAAAGGAGAAAGCATTTAATGAAAATTTGACTAGAGGGTATGCCATATATCGCATGGGGGACCTAATAAAGTAATTAGGTTGTACAAATAGGTGATTAAAATGGCTAATGAAGGATTAAGACAAGTGGGCTATGATGGAGGATGTGACATTAATCCCGATTAAGGGTGTGCACATCCAAATCAGAGATTAATTAAATTAATCTAGATTAATAAAGGGGTTATGGAGGATGGGACAAGGAGAGAGAAAATAATGAATTTAAAATTGATTTAAATTCATAAAGGTAAATGACTAAATTAAATAAATAGGAGTATTTATTTAATTTAGAGAGAAAAGGGGATAAAAGGTAAAGCATTTAACTATTTAAATTAAATACCCTAGAAACATTAGAGAAAGGGGGAAGTATTAATTAAATAAATCATTTAATTAACGTCGATGGGAGAGGTGAGATAGATGAATAAGAGAGATGAACTTGACCTTATGGGAGAGGTCAAATTTAGATGCCTACATTTTTCCCCTCTTCGAAATACTGTTAGAATAACAATGTTTCGAAGAAAAATAAAATATAGGCAACTTAATAGAGGAATGGACTAGAAAAAGATGCCCCAGTGCGAGAAAGGTGATATGAGCTGACCAATTGAAGAAAATGAAAGAAGATGCCCCTGTGTTGCAAGAAAATAGGTAAGACGGAGGAA
Organism: Sequoiadendron giganteum; assembly: GCA_007115665.2. Classification (NCBI taxonomy): domain Eukaryota; kingdom Viridiplantae; phylum Streptophyta; class Pinopsida; order Cupressales; family Cupressaceae; genus Sequoiadendron; species Sequoiadendron giganteum. The sequence continues at coordinate 529,092,971 of CM021107.1, read as the reverse complement.
CAAAGGGAAATGACAGGGTACACCCCCTTGAGAGGGCGAATGGAGAAGAAAAGGGGGCCTCGAGAAACTTCTTGATATGAAGAAATAGAGGGTACCACACAATAGAGCTCAAAAACCCAAAAAAATGGCTTTTGAATGGAGTGAAATGTACGAACGGGGTGCAAGTGGCAGCCTGTAGAAGAAAAATAATTAATTAGAGGAAAAATCAAGTTAAATGAAGGGTAAAAAATACCCAAAATTTAAAAAGGTAAAAAAAGAGGGGGAAGAGGAATATATAGTAATTTTAGAAATTACTATTCACCATTTGCACACTTGGAGACTTAGTCAGCAAGAGAGAGAAGGAGAAAGTGAGAAGGGTGGCCGATGAGTATGTTAGTGGAGATGAGGGATTCAGAGATGACGCGATCATCCACCGGGGTGAGGAGGTGTGCTAGTTTTACCACAAGCACACGGTACCCCGCTAGGTTAGAGTGAAAACCATCTTAGTGATTTTGTTGATTTAGATGGTTAAATTTTCATGTTTTTGCAAATGAGGGTTTTGGGATGTGAGATGAGGGGTTAATGATAAATGGGTTAGGGGTGGATGGGCAAAAATGCCCATACACAGAGTGAATCACCCCTGAAGGGCACGATCATTAAAACTCTGGCGAATTTTCCCATTGGACGGTCAAATGAGAAGAAAAGGTGGGGCGAATTTGCCCCAAGGGGTGAAGTCACCCCAGACGCGAGGCAAATCCACCCCAAGGGGAAAATTCACCCCAAAGAAGGGGCGAATCCGCCCTAAGGGATGGAGCTACCCCAACGAAGGGGCGAACCTGCCTTGAGGGGCGGACGCGCCTTGGAGGAGGGGAAAACTTGCCCTAAGGGGCAGACGCACCTTGGAGGAGGGGAGAAATTTCTAGGAGAGGCGAATTTGCCTCAACCGAGGGGAAAACTCGCCCTAAAGGGAAAGGAGAAAAAGAAAAGAAAAGAAAAGAAAAGGAGAGAGAGAGAGAGAGGAATCCACCTAAGGAAAGGGTGAATTTGCCCACAGGGGCAGGCAGACAAGAAGAGACACGAAAGAAGCCAACAAGATAATCCCAGGGCTAGGGAAAATGAAAGATGGAGCGTGAATGAGATGGAATGACTTGAGGCTTTGTGTATACAGGGTTTTGATGTGTTGTAGATGAGAGAGAGGCATTCGATCATACTAGAGCTGACCACCAAGGTGATGAACGATGAGGACCACAAGACACTGGCACAGGCGAGCCTACTACACATGTTGGGTTATCCCAACATTAGGGCACACAAGGCACTATTGACGATGTTGATGGAGCGATGGAGCTCAGAGATACCCACCTTTCATTTCCCAATGGGGGAGATGATCGTGATTCTAGAGGATGTCTGGAGGATTCTAAAACTACCTATCATAGGGCGATTAGTGAGTTGGACATAGTGTGAGGGGCAAGAGAAGGCAAGACTCTATGGATCCTCTTTGGACACACAAATCTACCTATCCAGGGGGCTAAGTTGGACTTGGACCGTTGCTTGGGCTTGGGAGTGCCAATACTACCACTGTATCTCTGCGGATTGATTAGCGAGATCTTATTGCCGAACAGGAGTGGGAGATTCTGCAGCCTCAAGGTTATTGAGGTTGTGTGACACATAGTGGAGTGATGGGAGGGGGAGTTCACGTGGGCTTCCTGCGTACTAGCACAGCTATATAGAGATATGCACGTAGTATGTTATAGGAGGGCGTGATGTATCACACATGTGACACTATTGCAGGTGTAGGTGTGGGAGCACATCAGTGTGGCCAGGTTGAGGATTACAGTACAAGGGGCTTAGGATGAGACCTTACTAGTATCATACTGGTATGGAGAAGAGCATTGCTGGCAGTTGCAGTACATAGATATCGGTGATCTAGAAAGATGGAGGAGGAGATTAGATGATTTACAGGAGGACCAGATCGTATGGAGGCCATATATGACATGATGATTTTTGAGATGGAGGATAGATGAGAGGAGACATAGGGGATAATTCTTCATAGTATATTACCTGGTTGGGAGGGAGTCGTATATTGTTGAGCTCTATAGGGTGGACAGGGTGCTGAGGCATTATGGGTTACAACAGGATATCCTAGGAGGTCCACAAAGGTTCAATCAGATCACAACTTAATTTTATTGACAGATGTGGGAGGAGCTATAGGAGGTGACCTATCTAGAGAGGATAGGAGGGGAGGTAGACGCAGGTACCACGATGTGGTATGTGGCATGGTGGGCTTGACATACCCCAGGATAAGTGACAATAGAGTACCCAATAGTATGGGCATTGGGATATGGTTTAGAGGACGAGGTGATATTGGTTGAACGAAGGAGATTCAGGAGGAGAGATGACTGACAGAGGAGGGATGCAGCTAGGGAGGCTAGGGTGGAGGAGGAGAGGGACCACCAGATGAGAGGACAAGGGGAGGCGATGGAGGAGGATGCTCTAGAGGTTCATCCATTAGCGATGGTGCCCTATGTACCGCCACCACCAGAGGATCCAGTTGTACTGCTGACAGGGTCCCTAACAAGACTACAGATCATAGAGCAAAGAATCAGGGGGTTAGAGGCGGATAGGGAGAGATTACAGGCAGAGGTGGATAGGGCTCAGAGTGAGGGGGATACAGAACTCAAAGTCAAACTCAGGGAGTCAGAGGTAGATAGGGAGAGATTACAGGCAGAGTTGGATAGGGCTTGATATGAGGGGGATAGGGACTTCAGAGTCCTAGCATATGAGATGGGACGAGAGGCCTTGGAGATGGAGGCAATGAGGTATGAGTTTGAGAGGAGGCTAGAAAACACCCAAAGGGATATAAAGGAGGAAAAAAGGGAGATGGTTGAGCTGAGGAGGGAGTGAGATGAGATTTGAGATAGAGAAGAGTGTATAGAGGTGACAACCGGAGATGCAGAGACAATACAAGAGAGGGAAGAGATGATGATGGCATAGATGCAGACATTGCAGGACTAATGGGATGTAGCAGAGGCACTTCATGGAGGTTCTAGATCTAACACATCATGTACCACCATATGGTCAGGTAGTGTCACACATGCCAACACCATCACGGATAGGGGGACACATACACAGGGCTACAACAACTACACTCCCCCACGTAGAGGGATAGTGTTAGATTCATCACTGAGGTTAGACGCAACCAACACAGGGTTTAGAGAACAGGAGAGATAGGATCCCGATTCATGATAGGTGCAAGGTGGATATATAGGGGACAGGGATAGAGGCCACAGGTTCCACAACACAAGGTATATAGAGATCATCCTATTAATTGATGTGGTCCCCATTTTTTTGATGGGCCCTTTGTACCTGTATTTTATTTGATGATGGATGATGGACATGTATTTATTATTATGGGTTTTGTGATGGATTGTATATTTTGATATTTATATGGTATGCAATAGCCCTTATTGACACTATGTGTTATTATGATGTGATGTATGTTTATGTATAGATGCATTTATTATGAGATGTGATGACCTATGTGATATGCACAATATCTAACATTTTGCGATGTAGGATATGATGTGTGATATGATTATGGACTAATGGTTTATGATGTATGTGGTGATGCATGATATATTTGCTTTTGATTTTATGATGTATGTCATGGACTATGTTGATCTTGATGTGATTATTAATTAAAAATGCAATTGGATGTCATGAATGAAAAATGGGATGTATACGTATAATGCAAATGGATATAATGAGATGGATTAATATGTGATAAAATGATAATGATATGAATTTAATTTAATATTCTTAGAATAAAAAATCTATGTCAATCTAGACAACTTAAAATGAACATGATAATGACAATGCAATGTAAGATGGATGCAATTAAATTCCTTATAAACATTAATATCTAAAATTAATTATCATGAGCGTGAGTGTAAATAAGGGCATGCATAGTGATGGAAGGCATTAATAAGCCAAATTTATTTCCAAAGCAGGGTTTCTTGAGCTTAAAGACAAGTACTTCCCCTGTAATCATTATAAAAATAAGGTAAGATGGATGGAGGATGTACATGGAACTGCACCTATCAAGACCGTGTGGATCCTGAGAAGAAAAGGGGATGGAAAGGGAACGTTTGCACAACCAAAATCACAAGTCATAGGTGAGAGGAAGAGATGGAAGGATAAATGCAACACAATGCAACAAGATGAAGTATGAAATGCAATACTAATGCTATTTTCCAATTTCGAAACACTAATTTTTTCTATAGCACAAGACACGAGATGCCAGAGTATGAGGGACCAAGGTAGACATGTGTCTAATGCATGAAACAAACATAGTAGACATGAAGGCTATCCCAACACCCCAAAGTCACAAGGACTTTGGTCAGGCCAAGAATTGGAATAACCACATGCACAAAGGATGGCCCAACATAATACAAGACCGTAGGGACCTTGGTGGATACTACGCAGGACAATCAAGAAGACAACAAACAAACAAAAAGGTCAAGATACGCCCCTATATTGACCAGTCAAAGCACACCATAATATGATGGATCATGGCAACCCTAATCAGGTATAATATGAAGCTCAAATTATAATCAACATGTCAAAAGCATCAAAAGATCACAATCAAATTCAAACATCCTTTGCCACAAGATCAAAAGGATGGATGGGATTGATGTGGTTTGTTAGGAAGGATGCATCCTGTTGAGATCAAAGATGAAGATTAAACTAAAATACTGACATGACACAGGATATCTAAAACCGATTGAAGCTCATGACATTTATAACCTTTTTTTGTAAGCACTAGCTAGAATAGGAACATACTTGACAACACAATATGTCACAAAACATGAGACAAACACACCCTAAATACCTAGGGGCTCGGGGGTCGATCAAAGATCAACCTTGCCTATGTGAAAGTGAAGATCCCTCGTAGTTCGACAAAAGACCATGGATAAGAGTGGAAAGAGGACAATGGAGACCACAATGGATGACAAAGACTGGACAAACAAATGCCCCGGGGGTGAATCAAATGATCGACCTTGCCTACGTGAAAGCACAGGGGCAACGTAGTTCAGAAAAGACCAATGATGAGATGGGATCTAATGATGACTGACACAATGAAGGATCTTAGATGATGATGCAAAATCGACAACATGACGAGATGTATAGGCGATGACAAGCTTAGATTAAGGATAAAAAGCTTTGGATTTTGGATGGGCGATATGGATCATCTAATGCTCAATCACAAAATACCATGCAACGGATGATGAGATGTTGATGGAGGGATAGGATCGATTGGATGATGGGATAGGATCAAAGGATAAAGCAACTAGGATGCAAGGTATATATTGATTAAGCCCTCTACAAATGGCACATGTTTCCAGATTTTCACACAATGTACTTATCCAAGGCACCACAAAGTGTGATTTTCACCATAGGACAAATTATTTCTCTTTACTATTTTTATATTTTTTTGTATTTTTAACAATTTTTCACTTTTTTTGTATTTTTTCAAGAAAGGATAACCCAACTGACTTAGGTATAATTTTTTTTTTAGGTGGATGATATTAATGGGCTCTTCTAGGGGTTCTCCTTCAAGAGTAGCAAGCCAATATGCACCAGAACCATACTTAGTTGTGATAACATAAGGACCTAACCAATTTGATTCAAATTTTCCATTTTTATCTCGCTTTTGTTGATTGCGTTGATTGTCTTTAAGGACTAGGTCACCAACATTAAATTGACAAGGCCAAACCTTCTTATTGTAGCTTCTCCTAAGATGATGTTGATAGGCCTGCAAATTATTATATGCTTTTATCCATTTTTCGTCTAGGAGTTCCAACTAAGCAAGGCGTGCAACCTGAGTGTCTTCATCACTTATTAGATTCTTCAAAGATATGCAAAGTGATGGGATTTCAACTTCAGTTGACAAGATAGCTTTGGCACCATAAATGAGGGAATATGGAGTGGTACTAGTGGGGGTGTAGATGGAAGTGCGATAGGCCCAAAGGGTGAGATGGCGGTGGAGATGCCAATCTCGACCAGTGTTGTTAACCATATTTTTGAGGATTTTGATTAAAGTCTTGTTATTTGCTTCTACTTGACCATTACCCTGGGGGTAATATGGGGTGGACCAACGATGTGTGATGTGATAGGTCTCATAGATGAATTTCATGCACTTGTTCTTGAATGGCTTTCCATTATCGGTAATGATGGTGGAGGGAATTCCATACCTACAGAGGATGATGTAGACATCCAAATTTGACCACTTCCATATGGCCAAATTTGTCTCCTTACATCAATATTTATTTATGTATTTGTTTAATTAATATTTCACCTTCTACCTAAGGTTCCTAAAGTATTTAATTTAATAATTAAATACTTTATCCTTCATCCTTTCTTCTCTAAATTAAATAAACATATCAATTATTTAAATTAGTCATTTTCCCCTTTTGAATTTAAATATATTTTAAATTCATTCTTTTTCTCTCTCCTTGTCACATCCTCCATAACCCCTCTTCTAATCTGGATTAAGATGTGCACCACTTAATCAAGATTAGTGTCACATCCTCCTACATTTACCACTTGCTTCTAATCCCTCATTAACTTGCTTAATCATGTACTTGCACAACCTTAATCTAATCCCCCTTGCTACATTTAGTATGCCCTTTTTGGTCAACCTTCACATCTTCCATACTTGGCATAGGTTCTCTTCCCCATGTGAATTTAAAATTCACTCTTTATTCCTCCAAGAATCTCCCTCTTCCCCATGTGAATTTAAAATTCACTTTTGATTCCTCCAAGGAATCTCCTCTTTTCCATGTGATCATTGAAAGGTCAAACGGAGGCCAAGAAACTTCCATTATAAGGGCCTTGTTTTATTCACAAGGCACTTTTAAGCCTTCTCCATAAGAATCTTGTCTTATCCACAAGGTACTTATCATATGAATTTAAAATTCATATTTGTTCTCCCAACCACCTTCTCTCTTTTCCATGGGGATTTTTTTAGAAATACTAAAATTCCTCATATGTCACTTTCACCTTCATATGGGGACAAGAGATTCATTTTTTAAGAAATCCTCTCATCCCCCAAGGTATTTGCAAAGTACTTTTCCTTCCTCCACATAATTTATACTTTATCCATCTCACCTTGCCCCTTTGACAACTCACCCTCCACATGTCAAGATATGAGGGCTTGTGACTCTTCAACTCACCACAACCCTTCATCTTGGCCATGGTGGCTCAATCTTGGCCCTTGAATTCTCTAGAGAATTCAAATTCCTCTATAAATACCCTCCTCTTACATGCTTTAAGGGAACTCATGCATTTTGTAACAAACTTATAATCTTAAGCCATTTGACCCTCCATACTTGCATTCCATAAGCTTTTATCACATCCTTTTGCATCCACTCCCCATTCATCTTAGCCATTTGTATCTTCCATTGTATTTCAACCAGTTTGCATCAGATTTGTCATCTAATGAGCACATATTTCCATCTACATCAAGGGCCAACCAAAGGATCGATTCAAGACAAGGTATAATCTATTTTTCTTTTCATCTTTCTTTGTTTTGAATCCAACTAGGCTAATTGTTGAGGTGTTAGTGTTATTTTTCTCTCATTTTGTATCTTGTTTTGTATGATTTAGGGGAGTTAAAAGTCACTCATCACATTTCTGGCATGCCCAGTGGGACCCACAAATGGGTCAGTTTCTTTTGAAGTTTGTTGTTGTGTGCATTTTTGCAGGTTTAGGTGACTCTGAGGGGCAACCATGCCATAATAGAGGTGACCACACCCTAGCAGGGGCAACCACGCCTAGGCACACGTGCCCCTCTATAGTAAAATTAACATTTTTGGCTTTTTGTTTGCATTTTTGCAAGTTCAGGTGATTCAAAAGGGCAACCACACCCTAGCAGGGGTGGCCACGCCTGAGCAAATGTGCTCCTCTATAGTAAAATCATCATTTTTAGCCCTCGATCTGACCTGAGGAACAACCAAATTCTACAAGGACATCTATATTTAAAAAACCAACACCAAAAGTTCTTTGTTTTCACTTGAGTGACATCCTTTCCCTAGCAAAGGTGACCACGCCCTAGCAGGGGTGTCCAAGCCTAGTCACACATGCCACTGTACAACAAAAAAAATGTTTTAGCTCTTTATTTTCACCAGCAAAGGCAACCAGGTCTAAACAAAAGGTAAAAACAATATTTTAGTGCATTTATCAAACTCTATTTTCTATCGTTTTGATAACACTAACCCCCTAACGTGTGTTGTTGGTGATTGTGAAGGGTTTTATACTAGAAATTTTGTAGGAAGTTTATGATTGATGAAGAACGATGGAAAAACTACTAACTTGTTTCCTGTAGGATGAGAAGACCAAGACCCTTAGTTAGTTGTTTGTTTTTTTTTTCTTACACTAATTAGACACATAGACTAAGTAGGGGGTCAAATAATTTGCTTGCCTTATCTGAAAAGTAATCTATCGATGTATCCAATCCCCTTGTGCCATTTGGTGATCCTAGGTGAAGAGAAATTATAGTGTCACCAAGGGCGATCTCTGAACCTAGTTTAGAAACCCTTTCAACCATCTAATCAATTGATCTTTAATTCGATTCCATCCAATCCCATCAAATTTTTTATCGATCAAATCCAATCCTTATCCAATCATCTAATCAATTGATACATCATCAATTGATTCATCATATATCCTATCAATCAATCCAACTTCCAATCCAATCCAAATCATCTAGATCATCAATTAGAAGCTTAGTTGCCTCCTAGATCACTTAGTTGTTTTGCACGTTCGTGCCTGTTTAGACCCATTTATAAACAAAAAATAAAATGGCAAACCAACAGACCCAAGGTTCCCAACCAAATATCCCACAAGATCCTAATAATGTTCTTGGCATCCCGCAAGATCCCCATAACAATGCCTCATCCCAATCCAATACTGACATATAGAATAACACACCACCTAGTGATGAGAACATGGTTAACCAACTTGAAGTCACCATTGATAAGTACCTCAATGATCCTGTTAATTTCCATATGACAGATCATCTCCTAAATGAACGTGGAGATAAGATTCTTGCCACCTTACTCATGAGAGGATTCAAGCCACCATCCAAATTCGATGCATCACAATATGTTGTTGCTCACATTCTTCCCACACATACCGATCCACAAACTTCTCAAAATATCCTTGGGAATTGATATATCCTTGAAGGTGCACCAATAGAAAACTGGTATAACCCTGAGTTTGGCAATGTTGTAATATACCAAGTCACTAGTTATCCCTATCTTCCAACCATAGCTTCAGTAGCACAACCCGAACACCACAATTTGTATGCCTACGACATGCCTTCATACATCCCATCCGCTCTACCACTTCCATCTCAACAACCACCTATCAACATTGGGGGTAGACCAACATTGCCTCGAAGGTCTAAACCTGCTAACAATTTATCACAACCTGCATTCCAACAACCTTCTATCAATCCCCACCAATCCACTACATTACAAACAATACCTCAACACACTACTATTGTTGTTGCTTCATCTCTACCACCTCATCAACAACCACCATAGCATACCATCTCTGCTCCCATGCAACCACCACATCAGGGAACACAAGCAACATCCTAGTAGTCACAACCGTTGCATGGAACTTCCGTAGGAATCCCCCAACAACAACATATCCCATCTCACCCATCTCACCAACAATAGCCACAACAATGACCTCCACAACAACATGTACATATCCCTATGCAAACGCAAAATAATCCGCTTACAAAATACCTTTATCATCCATCTATTACATACACTAATCCATCCCACCTCAATTCAAATCCTCATCAGAATGTTCAAAATCAAATGCGTACCCAACCACCACCTTACACCAATCCGCCATAGTCACATAATCATCCGTACCAGCAACCATCAAATCCATCCCCATACATCACGCAACATCCCACCATGGTGCAACAATACCAATCTTATCCACCCTATCTTTAGCAACAACAAACCTACCAACAGGGTGCACCTTCCATCCCCTATTACCAACAACCATCATCACACAAACAAGGGGTTCCTACCCCTTTGTATTACAAAAATTCTACACAACAATAGGGTCGTTCACCCGCTTCTTATTATCAACAACAACTACCCTACCAACAAGTGGCTTCTACACATCACAATATTTCATCCTCCCATTCCTCATACATCAATCCACAATCTACTTATACCAATCAAAATCAATAAACACATTCATATGATACTCAACCCACCTATGATCCAATTGCAATGGGGCCATTCTCATCATACCCACAATACTATCCATACAATCAACCTACTCTGACTCCTGCAACACCCATCAACAAGGACTTGGAAAAAGTTAAAGTTGTGTTGAAGGATTTATAGGCTTGGATGGACAAGCAGTCATTCAAGTTTGAGGACATTTGTCCTTATCCTTTTGATCCCTCCATCTCCTTGGTTCCCTTTCCCAAACATTTTGAAATACCAAAATTCGATAAATATAAGGGAACCAAGGACCCCAAAGCCCATTTGCAAGAATTTTATGCCCATTGCCAATAGGTCATGCATAACGACAATTATCTCATTTGACTGTTCCCTAAGAGCCTACACGGGGTTTCCATTAACTGGTTCATGGGCCTTGAAAAAGGATCCATAAAATCCTTTAGGAAATTATCTAAACAATTTGTCTCTCACTTCTCTTTTAATCTAGAGGACATTGAAATGCTTGATCTTCTGAAAGAAAAATAATGTGATGGAGAGACTTTTGCTATCTATCTACAAAGGTGGCGCGCCTTAGCCAATCGGATGAAATCCCCACTCTCGGAAAAGGACATGGGTACATTGTTCATAAAAAATTATCATCCGGACATGCTCATAACTTCTGACTCCACTGCATCACCACCTTTGCGACACTCGTGGAGAAGGGACCCATCCTGGAATGAGCCCTTGTTGCTAAAGGGCAAGTCAAACTTTTCAATTCTGATAAAGAAAAATCCTCTGGGGATAAGCCTCGATATTTAAATAAAAATAAAAATATTGTTAATGATGGTGTCACTAACACCAAACATGTCCAGGTGGCTATGACCACACAAAAATATCCTCCTCAACAACAACAGTCAATCTCAAACGCCATATCTGTGCCCCAAGGAGCACCTTGACAACAGTCAAACCAAAATGATCAAGGGGGGAATAAATGACAGTTCACTCGGTTGGGATAACCCCTCAGTGTCATGTTTACCAAACTTCTACAATCCAACTACCCCATCACTTATCCTATAATAGAGCCCCTAGATGAGTCCAAGCCCCAACCGACTTGGTTCAAAGAGAGTGAGTATTATGACTTTCACAAGATCAAAGGGCACACATTGGATAAATGTCAAGGTCTAAAAACTTACGTTTAAGGTCTCATAGATTAGGGTGAAATTCATGTGGATGCTACAATGGAATCTTCATCCAATGCTCAAATCCAAATATATCAAAAGGCTTTTCCCAAACATAATCAGGGTCCCAGTACGTCCAATTCCAATCCCGGTCCTAGCAACAACAATACTCAAAATAATAGCACAAATAATATCAGTTATAAAAATATGCCATACAATTACCAAGGTGTGGTCGCATATGTAGAACAAGTGGATCCACGTGTGTCCATGATACTCACCAAAGGAAATGATCCACAATGTTTTGTTACTACCCATCGAACCTGCATCACAGTCCCAGTCGCTCCTACATCCACCTAGCTGCCATCTGTCAGTTCACAATACAACATCTTTGACCATTTGGGCAAGACTTCAACTCATATTTCTATCCTATATTTTCTTAGGTCTTCCCCCATGCATCAAGACATCTTGCATAAAGCCTTGCAAAACACCCAAGTCCCTGACAATATCGATCCCACACAGTTCCAAGCATTGGTAGGAAATATGTCCACAACCTACCAACTAGGTTTCAGTTAGAAGGATATGCCATGCCTTGACTCAAGTCATAATCACCCCCATCATCTTGAGGTCAGGGTGAATTGTCATAAAATGAAAATGGTACTGGTAGATAATGGTTTAACCCTAAATCTTTGTACATTAAATTTTATACAATAGGTGGGATACACCTAGGCTGATCTAAATAATCAAGTTATCACCATTAAAGAATATGACAATGCGGAAAGAGATTTTGAGGGAACTATCTACCTTCCTATTTAGGTGGGTCCCATTGTATAGTATACTATGTGTCATGTTCTGGACCTAGAATTTCCATAAAATATCCTCCTTGGTCGCCCATGGATTCACTCTATGCAAGTCATCCCATCAACATACCATCAATTGCTTGAAGTTAGCATTTCAAAGAATGGAAGTAACCATACAAGCTAACCCTCAGCCATTTGAATATTGCTATGCCCTAGAAGCTTCCTTTCCACATTCACATTACTACCCTGGAGTAGAAATGGGGGCATCTCAAATATCAGATTCTCATCCATCCATCAACACGCTAAACATGCCATCATCCACACCTGGTTCCACCATCACCAAGGTTCAGATCATTGACAAGGGATGTGGTGAGTAAAAAATGAGTACAACACTAAACATGGCAACCATGCCACCCTCACCACGTACATATGGACAACCATCTCAGTCAATTCCAAAAAATGAAGAAAATACAATCACCCTCAAAGCTCCAACTGTAGGGTCTAGCACTTTCCGCTCTCCTAGACTATGACAAGACACACTTGGAGATGACATCAGCCAGTGGGTGTACCATGAAGAACCACAACCATCTCCCCCCTTACAAGAGTACTTCCAAGAGGCTTATCTTTGGCCTTCCAATTTTGCTGAAAAACACAACTATCAAGGGGGAGGCCTTGGTGTGACAAAACAAGGAAGACTACAACTAATATAATCTTTCGTTCATCCAAAGAAAATGGGCTTAGGCTATGATACTTAACAAAAGGGTCCTATGACATCCTCTAGCACTTCTAACAATGTTAGTTTTGACAAAAATTCCCTTGAGAACATACCAGAGGATACCATCATACATGCATACGATGATGTTGATCACATTGACCTCCCTACCATGTTCGAATGCCTATCTGTTTGCACCATCACCTTATCCCTCAAACATCCCGAACTCATAGATTATGACCTACAAGGTATCACACCTCCCAACACCTTTCCCTTATTGGACCAATATGTACATCTCATTGGATTGGGGGAAGATTAATGCCCCAACTGCAAAAATAAAAAGGAACAAAATCAAAATGGGTCACCTAGTGAAAACCTCCCTGAGGCACTTTGTGATTGTGAAATAGTAAAAACAAAAGGCGAATCTACCAATGAAAACCTCGAAGAGGCACTAGAATATGGGGAGGTTCTTCTTCCCCTTGTAGGAACTCACTTATTTGGTCATTCATCCATCTTGATCGAAGAAACACAAGCAGTAAACTTGGGAATCGAAGAAAACCCCAGGATCACTTATGTGGCTAAAGCACTATTAGAAGAGGAAAATTCTACCATCACCAACCTCCTGAAAGAAGGAATCATCAACTTTGCATGGACATACTTAGAAATGACCGATCTTGATGCATCTTTGGTGGTACATCACCTAGATTTCTATCTTGACGCAAAATCTATCAAACAGAAGCTCAGAAAAATGCACCCTCAAGTGGCCCTATTGGTTAAGAAAGAATTATAAAAAGCTGCTAGAAGTAGGGTTTATCTGACTAATTGACTACTCTTATTGGATTTCCATTATAGTCTAGTTGCAAAACCTAGCGAAGACATCAAAATTTGTATAGACTTAAGAGATCTTAATAAATCTTGTCCCAAGGACGATTTCCCTCTACCAAATATTGATATGTTGGTTGACCTCACCACAGGACATGAGATGTTGTCCCTCATGGATAGTTTCTTCAGCTACAACCCGATCAATATTTCCCCTAAGGACCAACACAAGACCACCTTCACAACACCCTGGGGTACATTCTTCTATAATGTCATGCCTTTTGGCCTTAAGAATGTTGGGGCAACATACCAGTGGGCTATTACGATTATCTTCCATGATCTTATCCACATAATAATGAAAGATTATGTCAAAGATCTATTAGGAAAGTCAAGAACAAGGGAAGAGAACCCTAACATCCTTAAAAATATATTTGAACGTTTGGAACAATACAAGCTACGCCTCAATCCCAAGAAATGTGTGTTATTTTTGTCTATTTGTCTTTGGCGAACTACATTGCCCCTACGCTTTCACGTAGGCAAGGCCGATCACTTGATCCACCCCTAGAGCACTTTGTCCTTCATCATCCATCATCATTGTCCTCTTTTCGATCTTATTCATCATTGGTCTCTCATCCTTATCAAACTACGATACCCCTATGCTTGCACGTAGGCAAGGTCGATCATTTTATCCACCCCCAGTACTTTCCTTTGCTTTTCTTTTATGATTTATTTATCTAATCGTTGTCCTCCATCATTTGTCTTCATTGTCCTCTTTTCGCTTTATCCATGATCTTTTCCTGCACTACGAGGGGGATGCACTTTCACGTAGGCAAGGTTGATCTCTGATCAACCCCCGAGCCCACTAGGCCTTTAGGTTGAGTCTCGTGTCATGTTGTCGATTTATGTACCTATCTCACTAGACTTCACAAATGAAATACAACAACGTCATAAGGTTTAATCGGTTTTTCGAATATCCTGCATCATTAATCGATCTTTTAGTTTCACATGCATCTTTAGTCTCAACATGATGTATCCTTCCTAATAGATCACATCAACCCCATCCATCCTCTTGATCCTATGGCAAAGGATGTTTTGAAATTTATTGCAATATTTTGATAATTTTGGTTTTTGTTTATCACATGAGCTCCCTATCATCACTCGTCAAGGCCACCATAATTTCTCATATTGTGGTGTGTTTTGATTGGTTTACATAGGGGCATATCCTAATTTTTCTTTTGTTTTTTTTTTCGTCGTTGTCCCATGTAGTACCCACCAAGACCCCTGAGGTCTTGTGTTATGTTGGGACATCCTTTTGTGCTTGTGGTTATCTCAATACCTGGCTCGACTGAAATCATCGTGACTTTGGGGTATTGGGATAGCCTTCTTGTTTTCTATGTTTGTCTATGAATTAGACACTAATCTGCCTCGGTCCATATACCATGGTGACTAGTGTCTTATGCTATAGCAAAAATCAGTGCTCGAAAGATGGCAACCTGCATTAGGATCGCATTGCATTAGGTTCTTGACAGGTGCAGTCACACACCCATCATCTTCTTCACTTGCATCATTATGCAGGCCCTTATTCACATCTAGGATCACATTGCAGCATTATCATTATAGGTTCATTAAATTGCATAATCATTTTAAGTTGTGTAGGCTATTTTTCATTAATTATTCTATGCATCTTAAAATTATTTTATTAACATGTTTACTTTAGTTCATATCATTAGGTTCATTACCACATCCATCATAAACATTAACCCATCATGCATATCATAATAAATCATCCACTTTTAAATAAGCACAAAACATCCATCACATCCTGCATCATCAGTGTTAGACATCATGCATATCACAAAAGCAATAATCATAGAAATCATCCATCACATCCTGCACCACAAACGTCAGGGATCAACATAATCATTATGCATCATAATCATACATCCGTATAAACATAACCATAAATCCACATAGGCATATTCATACATCACATCACCCATCATAAAACCATAAACATACACATAAGCATCATATAATGTCAATAAGGGCTCTCGCATATCATATCCAAAAAAAAAAATATATATCCATCATGACATCCATAATAATGTCCATCATAATCACAATACATATATATCATTTGTCACCAAAAATAAAGTACGAAGATAAGGTTATGGATCTGATCTGATCTCTGCTACTCTGTATTGTGTCCCATCCTACACTTGTCAATGGTTGGGATCCTATCCCTCTGATCCTCTGAACCATGAACTTCCCACATTTGACCTCTGTGGAGACTCGGGCATCGACCCTCTGTGAGGGACGGTCACCTGAGAGCCATTGTATCCTTGGGTCTGTGTCCCCAATGACTAGGATGGTGTGGGCATCTAAGGAGCTCGTCGCTCAAAGTGAAACGTGCACTGTGTCAGATCTAGAATTGCATGTTGATATGTAACCATCCAGAAGGATGCCTCTCTCATATACTCATCTCTCTTTGCAGCCTCACATCGGAGTATGTTTCGCTCTTGCATGTATCTGTCTCGATCTCTGGAAATGATTCCCCTCTCCTCTACCCATGCCCCTTGTGCCATCGTTAGTTGATCGATATTTTCCTGTAGTCAGTCTCTCACCTCCTCTATAGACACTATTTGTGCCTCTGAGGAATCCCTCTCTCCCTACAGTCTTTGCACCACTGTCCCTGATCCATCACTACCGCTTTATAGTGTCACTATCTATGCCCATGTAATATCCCTCTTTGCTTGCATGACTTGAGTCTCTACATGTGCAGTATCCCTCTCTGCCTGCATAGCTTGAGCATTTTCCCATGTAGTATCCCTCTCCCCCTACATCGCTCGTACTTGTGCATGTAAGGCCTATATCCCTACATGTACCATGTCCCTCTCTCTTTGCACAATCTCTAATTGGGCCTCTACTACCTCTACCCTCAACCTCGCATCCCCAATTGTTATCTGTATCATAGAGGCCCTATCCTAGAGCTCAGGCCTCTCCCTCACCAACCCTGTCACCTTACCCTCAACTCCTCCATCTCCCTCTTTTCCTGTTGCCCATCCCCTACTGATACCTAATCTGTTGCCCCTCCAGACTCTTGTTGTCCCTTGACCTACGATATAGTCATCGCTTCTTGTAATATGTCTCGGTCCCAGGTCACCCTATCTAACTCACTGCATAGACCATCTCTCTCCCTCTCTGCATCCTCTACCTATGAGGTCAGGAGGTCAACAATGAATCCATAATCCCTCTGTCCTATAGCCTCTAATCTAATTACCTCTGCCAGAATCCTCCTCTCCTCAGCCCCGAATCTGACAACCTCCGCCTCTATAATCCTTAGCCTTTGCTTTGTCATCCAGAGTCTCACCTGGGCCCCCCTCAATAATATGATAGGGTCCTTAGGTGGTACATATGGTATCATCACCAGTGGCTCCACCACAAGGATGTCCACATCCATCACATCTTCCTATGCATCTCTCTCCTCGCGTGTCTCCATCTTTGGTCTCTCGGGCTCCTGTTGAACCCCGATGGCCACCTGAATTCTCCTCGGTGTTCCCCTCTACCCCACCCTCATTTGTCATCTCACCTTAGGCTCCTCTCTCTACTCATGCATCACCATATTTGGTTCATCGGGTACCTACTCAACTTCGCTCTCCACCTGGGCTCTCCTCTGTTGTCTCCTCCTCATTATCCTCACAGACTAAACTAAGGTCCCTACCCTCCCCTAACCTATCTCATGTCGTTGTACCTCCTCCCTCATCATTATCTCTACCTCATCTTGTTCTTGCTAAGCCCCCACCTCCTCCTGTGCCCTCCTCAGTTGTACAGTCCTCATTTGTTGTCCTCCGACTCCCACCCCTACCTCAAGCTCATCTCTCATATCCACATACTGCTGCTCCCTCCTTTGTGGTCTAATCCTCCTCATCGACCTACTCAACTATCCTACGACCCCTACCTCTGCCTGTCCTATGGCTCCTATGCCATGTGAACTACTACCCTACTTGCCTCCTGACCTCTCCTTCGTCGAGCTCTCCCCCTCCCCACTCTTCTCTCTGCTTCTAGTCTCCGCTCATCCTCAAATCCAAACCCAAGTGCACCTATAATAGGAACCTCTAGTGTAATCCTCTCCCACCGATGTTTGTTGAACCATCCTACATACTGAGGTGTCACTCATGCCTCCTCCTCCCCTCTAGTCCTCCCTAAATAAGATTCTAGCTGCAGTGTCACCCAATGCTCTCTGGCAAATCTCAGAGAAATCAGCTACCCCCATGGCCACTCTCGGCAGATCCGACGAAACATGTTTGGCCCCTGTGGAATATCCTGTATGGTCCCAAACTACCTGGTCACTCGGTTGGGCTTGTGCGACTCCACTATGCATGACGCCATCCCAACTATGGAGCACCTAGTGCAAAAATAACCCTTGTGTCTCACCTCCTCTACCCTCCACCTGATAAACTGTCGATACATGTATGATCGCAATACTATATCCTCCTCCTCTAGCTCATCTATCATCCACCTCCATCTATCTAACATCTTGAGGCCCTCATAATGCATGACCCAGCCATACTCAAAACCGTACCACAAGGCCATAAGGGCTGCCTCATCCGATGTCCTCACTCTGACAACTCCTGGTCTGGAAACACTAATATGCTTTCATGCCCACACCCGCAATAGGGTCACCTATGTCACACTAAATACCCCTCAATAGCACACCATATGCATGTCTTGGTATAATTGCACTAGTATGCATGTCCCCTATGCGAATTGCCCCTCCCTCCCCTTGACAATATGTCGAATAACCTCCATGTATCCTAGGTTGCAGAACTGTTCGCTCCTGTCAGGTAACAATAGCCCACTGATCAAACCACACAAGTATAGTGGTAGTGTTGGTATCCCCACTTCCAAACATTGATCCATGTCCAACCCATGACTCTCAATGGGAAGGTCCTTGTGTCCAAACAACACAAACAAGTTATGATCCAACTCCTTCTATGTAGTCCTCACCTCGCTCACTAGTTGCCTTGCTATAGGGAGCCTTAGAATCTGCCATACATCCTCTAAGGTCATCGTCATCTCCCTTTTTGGCACATGGAATATGAATGTCTCTAAACTCCAATGCTCGATGCATTCTCGTCGTGCAATATCCAAGCATATGTCATAATCCTACCTACTCCAGCACATGACAATTTGCTCTGGTCATGACCACCATCGTCACCATCAACACCTCAAATTGTCTCTCTCGCATCTACAACCGATCAAATTGTTGCACCTATACAACAACACTCTGTCAGTCCTTTCTCGTGTTTCATCTCTTCTTCTTTTCTTGCCCCGGGTTATTTTTCTCACTATTCCCTCCCCTTTTCTTTCCTTTAAATTTCTTTTCTTCTCTTTTCTTTTCCCTATCTCGTTCTTGCTAGGCGCAACCGCCCCTTTCTGGGCATGGTTGACCCTCCCTGGGTGTTGTCACCCTTTCTGAGGTGAGGCCGCCCCTCCTAAGGCATCAATGCCCTTGTTAGGGTGAGGTTGCCTCCAGGGGCGCGACCACCCCTGTCTTGGGGTGCTGCCACCCCTTGACTTTTTTTTGGGCGAACCCAACTCAGGTCGACCCCGTTGCAAGTCTACCCTCCTTTTTTCTTCCCCCTTGTCTCTTTTTCAGACCTATTTTTCTATTTTTTGCCTATTAATGGGGAAGATCCCTTCCCCCCCTCTCGTAGCCTCTAACATCCCATTATAACTACCCCATTGGCAAAATCCCAATTTCGCCCCCAACCCATTTTCCTAACCTACCTTGAAACCAAAACCCATGTTTTGCAAAATGCATTAAACTTACAAAATATTTCAAAAATGCTTAAAATTACAAAGGGGGTTTTGACACCTAACCTAGCATGGCACCATGTGTGCATGGAAGAAAACCTACACCTCATCCACTCAGTGAACAATCTCATCATCGTAATCAGTCGACATCCTCATCTTCTCTGCTCTTTCTTTTCTTTTCTTCTCCTCCCTCTCTCTTCTTCCACTGCTAGGTGTACAAATGATAAATAGTAACTCTAACATTACTATAAATAATTTCCCCCCATTTTTAAATCACTTTTAAGTGAGGTGTATTTTTACTTTCTATTTAACCTTTTTAGGCCCTCATTAATTCAAAAACTTATGTGGGCCACCATTTGCACACCGTGTGTCCAATTGACTTCATTTAAAAGAAAAAGTTGTCTAATTTTTTGAGCTCTATCCAATTGTACTCTCCATTTTTTCATATCAAGAAGTCACTCGGGGCCCCCTTTTTCTTCCCCAGTCGCCCTTTCAAGGGGGCATACCCTACCATTCTCACCGATTCCTCCATCATGGTTGCAAGATCGAGACATCTCTTTTCATTTGGGCAGCTCACATAATTTCTCCCACACTGGGGCATCATTTTCTAGTGCCTTCTTCTATAGAGTCATCTGCATTTTCTTATCTTTGAAACAATGTTATTCTAATAATATTTCGAAGAGGGGCAAAATATAGACATCCAAATTTGACCACTTCCATATGGCCGAATCCATCTCCTTACATCAATATTAATTGATGTATTTGTTTAATTAATATTTCACCTTCTACCTAAGGTTCCTAAAGTATTTAATTTAACAATTAAATACTTTATCCTTTATCCTTTCTTCTCTAAATTAAATAAATATATCAATTATTTAATTTAGCCATTTGCCCCTTTTGAATTTAAATATATTTTAAATTCATTTTTTTTCTCTCTCCTTGTCACATCCTCCATAACCCCTCTTCTAATCTGGATTAAGATGTGCATCACTTAATCAAGATTAATGTCACATCCTCCTACATTTCCCACTTGCTTCTAATCCCTCATTAATTGCTTAATAATGTACTTGCACAACCTTAATCTAATTCCCTTTTCTACATTTAATATGCCTTTTTTGGTCAACCTTCACATCTTCCATATTTGGCATAGGTTCTCTTCCCCATGTGAATTTAAAATTCACTCTTTATTCCTCCAAGAATCTCCCTCTTCCCCGTGTGAATTTAAAATTCACTTTTGATTCCTCCAAGAAATCTTCTCATCCCCATGTGATCATTGAAGGGTCACATCATGTCACATGGAGGAAAACAACCTTCCATTATAAGGGTCTTGTTTTATCCACAAGGCACTTTTCAGCGTCCTCCATAAGAATCTTGTCTTATCCACAAGGTACTTATCATATGAATTTAAAATTCATATTTATTCTCCCAACCACCTTCTCTCTTTTCGATGGGGATTTTTTGACGAATACTAAAATTCCTCATATGCCACTTTCACCTTCATATGGGGACAAGAGGTTCCTTTTTTAAGAAATCCTCTCATCCCCCAAGGTACTTGCAAAGTACTTGTCCTTCCTCCACATCATTTGTACTTTGTCCATCTCACCTTGCCCCTTGGATAACTCACCCTCCACATGTTAAGATACGAGGGCTTGTAAGTCTTCAACTCACCACAACCCTTCATCTTGGGCATTGTGGCTCAATCTTGGCCGTAGAATTCTCTAGAGAATTCAAATTCCTTTATAAAGACCCCCTCTTACATGCTTTAAGGGACCTCTTGCATTTTGTATCAAACTTATGATCTTAAGCCATTTGAGCCTCCATAATTGCATTCCATAAGTTTTTATCACATTCTTTTGCATTCACTCCCCATTCATATTAGCCATTTGTATCTTCCATTGCATTTCAACCACTTTGCATCAAATTGGTCATCCAATGAGCACATATTTCCATCTACATCAAGGGCCAACCAAAGGATAGATTCAAAATAAGGTATAATCAGTTTTTCTTCTCATCTTTCTTTGTTTTGAGTCCAACTAGGCTAATCATTGAGGTGTTAGTGTTATTTTTCTCTCATTTTGCATCTTGTTTTGTATGATTTAGGGGAGTTAAAAAGTCATTGGTCATAGATGAATTTGGAGATATGAACACCAGTGATTTGAGTGAGTTTCATTGCTTCCACCCACTTAGTAAAGCATTCAGTGGCAGTGATGATTAAAGTGTGGTTGTTAGAGGATGGAGGGTAGATCTTGTCGATCAAATCGAAACCCCATTGTAAAAAGGGCCATGGTGCTATGATGGGTTGTAGATCTTGAGCAGGAGCATGTATCAAGTCTGCATGTTGTTGAGAAGGAAAGCATCTCTTTACAAATTTATAAGAATCATGCTCCATAGTGGACCCATAATATCTTGCTATGAGATTCCTCTTAGCCAAGGCCATGCCATTTGAATGGGCCCCACAGATACCACTATGTACCTCTACTAATGCAGTACAAGCTTCAATCTTGTTCAAACACCTAAGAAGGGTTCCATCATACCCACGATGATAAAGTGTATCAACCACTATGGTATAACGGGAGGTGCGTTGGACAAAGGATTTGCTTTGATTGTGTGTAAGGTCAGGGGATAAGATGTTATCATGGAGGTAAGTGTAAATGTCATGATACCATGGTGACTCGGGACCTACGATGTTGCACACCATTTCGCTCTCAGGGATGTCATAAGCAGAGACTAAAATTTGCTCAACTAGGAATTGGTAGCCTGTTCGATCTTTTGGCATGTCAATTAAGGAACCAATAGTAGCCATTGCATTAGTCACCTTATTCTAAATTATGGGAATTTTCTCAAACTGGATAGAGGTGAAGTACTTCTTGAAATATTCCACCATTCGCTTCTAAGGTAACAACTTGTTATCATTAGTTTGAAACTCATCATTTACCTATTTAATGACCAACTGAGAATCACCAAAGACTCGCAAGTGAGTGATGTGCCATTGGATGGTGATCCTAAGACCTGTGATGAGATCTTTTTATTTTGTTATGTTGTTCATGCATGGGAAGGCTAACTTGAATGACTTCAGGATATAATCACCTTGTGGGGTGAAAAATAAGATACCTGCCCTAGATCTATTATGCGTGTATGAACCATCAAAGTAGAGCGTCTAGGTATTTGTCTCTGTGATTCTAAAGACCTCTTCATCTGGAAACTCTATGACCAAGGGATAAGCATCCGCCAAAGGAGTAATTGACAATTGATTTTCTATTACTTTCCCTTTAATGGCCTTTTTGTCCACATATTCTATATCAAAATCACTCAGTAGCATGATCCACTCATCCATTCGAACAGTTAAAGTAGTTCTAGATAACAAATATTTGAGTGGATCAACTTTGGATATCAACTTTACTAGATGACAACATATAAATGTGAAGCATTTGTGAACAAAAGAGCACAACTAATCAAGCTTTTTCAATTAGATAATAGTTAAGATCATAGCCTACTAATGTTTGATTGATATAGTAGATTGTGTGTTCTTTAGAGGACCCATCATGTTGGGCTAATAATGCCCCCAGTGCAATCGAAGTAGCTGAAATATACAACAAAAGCGGTTTACCTGGAATTGGAGGCACGAGGATAGGCATATGAGCCAAGTAATCTTTGATCTTGTCGAAACCTAGCTAACATTTTGGATCCCACTTGAAGGTTATATCTTTTCGCAGAAGATGAGAGAATGATTGGCACTTTTTGGCTAACTGGGCTATAAATCACCTAATGGACTATAACTTACCTTGAAGGCTCCTTAACTGTTTAATATTGTGAGGCAAAGGCATTTTCATAATCACTTTAACTTTAGTCGAATCTACCTCTATGCCCCTTCTAGAGACAATGAAACCCAACAAATTTCTTGATGTGACCCCAAAGACACACTTCTTAGGATTCAGACATAGCTTGTAAGGCTCTAACTGTTCAAAGATCTTTTTGAGGACTGCAGGATGTTCTTCCCTTGTTTTGGATTTTCCCAACAGATTGTCAACATAATCTTCCATTATGATGTGAATGAGGTCATGGAAGATAAATTTCATAGCACATTGGTATGTTGCCCCCACATTCTTGAGACTGAAAGGCATGGCATTATAACAAAATGTGCCCCAAGGAGTGGTGAAAGCAGTCTTATGTTGATCCTCAGGGGAAATTTTGATCTGATTGTAGCCAGAGAAACCATCCATGAGGGATAGCATCTCATGTCCAACAATTAAATAAACCAACATGTCAATGTTGGGTAGAGGAAAATCTTCCTTAGGATAGGCTTTGTTGAGGTCCCGAAAACCTTTGCAAATCTTGATACTTCCATTTGGCTAAGCAAATGGAACTATGTTGGATATCCAATTTGAATAGTCGATGGGTCTTATGAATCTAGCTTCTAATAGTTTTTCCAACTCCTTCTTGACCAATAAAGCTACTTGAGGATGCATTTTTCTCAGCTTTTTCTTAATAGGTTTAGCATCTGGGTGGACATGCAAATGGTATACGACTAGAGAAATATCTAGGCCTAGCATAACTGAATAGGCCCACACAAAATTGATAATACCTTCTTTGAGAAGTTGGACAATGGTGGAGTGTTGTTCTTCTGATAAGGATTTGGCTATATAAGTGATTTTTGGATTTTGTTTTTTTCCCATATTTACTTCTTGTGTTTCTTCCATGACAATAGAAGATATTTTAGATAGTTGAGTTCCCACAAGGGGAAGATGAACGTCCCCATCTTCTAATGCCTCGTCAAGGTTTTTGTTGATGGTGTTTTTATACACTTCTCAACATAGGTAATGCATAGGTGCATTACCTCTCTTGAAAGACAATCTTCCACAATCAAATTGCAGAACACTATCCCAAGGTCTCTTGGATGTCAGGTCTTGAAAGTACTTGGAATATATAAGTTGATTTATGTGATTTGCTGGAATCACAAGGCGGACTTACAAATGAGTTACAAAGTGGGGAAGTTGGATCTGCAAATGGATTTCTTAAGATGGGAGAGTTGCTGAGTGTTTGCTGCAGGTTCAAACAATAGTTTAGAACCCCATTTCAACATCATATTTAGCTTTATAATGTGCAATGAATCTTGCCTAAGGTTAATTATTAAAAAAAATGAAAAAAGAGAGGAAAGAGAGAAGGTTCCTGGATCTGAAACTATGAATGAACAGTGATCATGGAGGCTGGTACAATAGACAAATTCCCTAAATTGGGTTTTGCTTGGCCAATAGGATCCTACAATTACACAAAACCAGTGCAATATTCTAAGGACTGCAGATTTTCAGTTTGCATACACACATCATGAACATGCAAGTGAACTAGGTTGCAACAATCAAATAAAGAAGCCCAGACTAACTTTGCACAACAACTTGTCATCGACAAGTGCCAAAAGTATGGGTTGGAAATTCATCAAATACGAAAACAATCACCATTACCACTTACATTCAAGAAACTAACAACTACAACTAACTTGAAAGGAATAACCATGCACACATAATCAAAAAACTCAAAAGTAACACCCATAGATCATGCAATTTTGCTTTCTATTGCTGCAAAATGTTTTTACAACAACTCTCCAACCCTTTACAAATGAGGGGGAGACCCCTATTTATAATTTTCCAAAGCCCAAATGAATGGCTATGATTGAGTTACATTGTGTGGCTCAGATTCAATTACATTAGGGTTTCACCTACCCCACAATATTCAACAATTTAAAATACATTTGTTGTCATTTTCCTATTTTGTCTTGTAGTGGCCAGTCACTATAGCATTTTTGTCTTCTAGCTGATTTCCCCTTTACTGTAGCTGAAACTGCCTGAAAGCTACCTCCTCCCAATGGACTTGCAAAATTCTCATTGGATCAAATGGTTCATTCGACGATTGGTATCAATGGATTGGTTGCCCCTGATTTAGGCAGACAACCCCTAAAGATCATCATCATTTGGTGAAAAGTAGGACAACCCCCCTTGCATTTTGTCATTGAATTTATTGGCATAGGCCTTCTTCTGATGCTAAATCTATTGATGTGCACCATGAGGAGAGGTGGGCATAAAATGAATGGTGATATGATCCACATTCTTTTCCTTATTTAGCTTTCTTAATGGGTCTCCCAACGGACCCGCGGTAGGCTTCTTGAAATCAGAATCGAGAGGCCAGAATGTTGTTTTGAAAAGAGCGAACAAGGCATGGTGACTCGGATGGTATCTCCCGACTAAAAAATTTGGAATTTTAAAGGTCCAGGGAGGATAAGATCCAATTCTAGCATCTAGGTCAAAGTCCGTTTTCAAATTGAAGGAGCGCTTGGACATTTCGAAAATAAGAGGCCAAAATGTCATTTTGGAAATGTTGTTTTGAAAATGACGAACAGAGCATGGAACTCCGGATGGTATCTCCCGGGTGGAAATTTGGAATTTGAAAGGTCCAGGGAGGATAAGATCCAATTTTATCATCTGGATCGAAGTCCGTTTTCAAATCGAAGGAGCACTTGGACGTTCCAGAAACAAGAGGTCGAAATGTTGTTTTGAAAATGACGAACAGAGCATGGAACTCCGAATGGTATCTCTCGGCTACAAATTTGGAATTTGAAAGGTCTAGGGAGGATAAGATCCAATTTTAGCATCTGGGTTGAAGTCCGTTTTCAAATCGGAGGAGTGCTTGGACATTCTGAAAATAAGAGGCCGAAATGTCATTTTGGAAATGTTGTTGCAGGAATGTTGTTTTAAATTTTTTGCAATTTCCTGAAATTTTAATGAAACCTTGGTAGTTCACTTGGGCACCACAAAATATCCCAAATTCATAGGAAACCTATCTCCAAAGTAAAAAATGAAGGAACAAGAAGAACTAAGCGAGCAGGAAGGTGAAGCCCGAAAAATCCAAAACTTAGCCACCTTTAAAATTTAGGGGCAAAATTGGACAGCCAAAAATGAGACTTTGAAGGGTGTGTTGACCAACTAGGACACCAAAATGAGGTGAGGGAAAAGCAGCTCGCTGGGAGTGAAAAAAGAGGGTCCCTGCCTACGACGAGGCATGTGTGCAAAATATGCACAACAAATGGCGACTCGCTGGGGGAAATGCTCTAGGGAATTTCGATGACAAATTGGAATTATGAACCCAAAATCTCTGGTTCTGAGCTTCGTGCTACAGAAAACAAGCCAGACGCTCAACCAAAGGATCAAAACCACTAGTTAACCCAACCTTCAGTATGCTAAAAATCCAAGTGTGTGCAATTGCGTTGATTCCCATCCTTTAGTTGCTACAAGAACCCAAGCTCCATCAAGTTAAGCTACATAGTTTATTCTAACTCCAAAAGAATTTGGGACATTTCCTCACTGTCAGTCAAGCGTCCATAGCCTCGATGAGGTTGTCATTGTGATTTTCCCGAACATTGCTCTACTGTCGGTTGGGCGTCCATAGCCTCGATAGAGTTGCTCATATACCCCTCAAAAGATGAATTTCTCTTCTTTTGATTTTCAATATTTTGCTTTCTTTATTTTGTTTCTTTTCTCTTTTCAGTTCTTTTATTTCAACCTGCAAGCAATGAAGCTCGCACTCAAGGCTGAGAATCAAAGTGGCACTGGAGCAGAATTTTAGATTTTTCACTTAATTAGACTTCACAAAGGACCTATAGTGACCGTCAGATCCTTAAAATATGTGAGAGATATAAGATTCCATACTTCAGAACCAGACCAACCAATGACTTATCCACTTTGAATCAAACATCTAGATCACTTGATAATAACATAAGATCCTCACCATCCACTCTGAAAACTTGATTAGAGTTTGACAAAGAAATACATAGAACAACCTGAGGAAATAAGAATGGTTGTTGTGCGCACAGATGTGCCAAGCCAAAAGCATAGGGACCCCGAGAAAAGTAGCAACAAAGCGAGAGAAAACAAAAGCAAACAAAATCAAATGAAAATAAAACACCAAAACCAACTAAAGCAGGACAACAAAAGAAAACAACAAAGAAACTACTCTAAAGAAAGAAACCTACAACAAACAAACTCACCTAACAAAGGAGGAAAACAAAGTATTTACAGGAAACCTACAGTACTCAAAACGAGTTATGTACAAAGATATTTACAAAGAACTATGTTCAAGCAAGGCCAAATGACACTCACGCCCATTGGATTTTGCACTGCATGTACAAGAAAATGGGCAGTCGTTATAGTTCTCAACCATGCAGATTTATCCTTATGTTAGAAGAAAATAAATTCAATATGGCAGCATTCAAATTTTTCCCCAACATCATGAAGAATCAACAATTGAGGAGGCTCATTAAACCCGTGATTAATCCATAAACACATCCATTTTTCCTCATTCCCATAATAATAAATGATAAGTGCAACTATAAAAATTAACAGGAGCAAGGAAGGATAGGACTTGGATTTCATCACTTGGAGGTGGCAACATTTGACAATCAAGAGCAAGCACTGCATCGTCAGTCTTTGCATCAACAACCTCAGGCGGGCATGGTGGAGGGTGCAACACTTTGGACATTAAGCTTGCATAAGGTTGGGAGAATGGGGCAGCAAACACCTATTTTGATCTACATGTGGGATCCGCTGGCTCCACTGGCAGTTCTTCAAAAAGTACTTCTCCACATTGATCATTCGCAAACTTGGGATCCACTTGATTGTTGTCTTGAAAATGCAACACGTTGTCCCATCTCCTTTCCCAAGTGTTGACCTTATCTTTATGATGCTCAGTGTCATGGGATGATGACATGTATGAATTTTTCCTATTGCAACCATCTGAATATGAAGGAGGATCAACAATGATCATGGCAGAAGGACTCCAAGTTGCATCTTGTACTCGATCGGGTGCTTCATTTTTGTTGGCATCTATCTCAGCACCCTCGCCTTTGCATTCTTCTCTTTGTTGTTCATGCAACTCATCATGACGTTCACTCATTTCCCCTTGCTCACTATCACCATAAATGGAGAAGGTACCCCTCTCCCAATCCAGAAACTTTAGTGCATCACCGTTCGGAGGCTCAAGGAGTGTGTCTTCATCGCTACCATCTTTTGGGATGTGCTCTTCCTCAGCATGAGAACACCTCTACAATACAACTCCCAATGGAAAAAAGTGATCAATTGATGGCACCTCATCAAGGGGACCAAAATCCACTATGTAATCTCCCTCCAAGGACTTGTCATAAAGCCTATCGTCCACAGTGCTCAAATGCTCTTGATGAGGGAGAAATTCTTGATGACTGGTAGACAACATTCCTATTTTATCTACTACATTGCTTGAAAGCTCTAGATTGTATTGTTGTCCTTCTTATATTTCTATCCCAACATCCTCTTAAGGACTGCCTTCAGCTGAGTTATTACTTGGCTCAGGCCCTTGATCTTCACGTTCCATCCTTGAAGCAACTATAAGAAGTGGTGTGCTCAGTTGCCTCGGTTGTTCCTTGACTTGCTTGATGGATTATTGGCACAGCCCACATGTGAACTCTGAGTGCAATGAATCATGAAGTCTGCACCAATTTGGTAGCAGCAATACCTCCAAATCCACCTAAAATTTTAGCTCTGACCAATTCCTTTGTTAATCTGGAGACGAGTTGGTCATATCTTTGTGCCACTGGGTCCTCATCATTACTTGAAAAATAAGCTTGATGGTAGACAACCATGGTGAGTGGTTGTTCTCACTCCTCCAATCTTTCATTTTCAGATTCTCGATCACTATCATTTATGAAGGAGAGGTCTTCTAGTTTGATTTCGGTTATGCTTTCATCATCATTTTTTTTTGTCCTAAGGTTGTCAACCTCTTCCTCTTGTTGATTTTCAGCATCTTCGTTGGCTTCCCTAGCATACACTACTACAAACTTCATTGATTCATCCTCAACTACCAATGGCTCCTCTTCCTGAGTGGAGGATTGCCCCTTACTAGCGAAGGAGAGGCTTTTCAACTCCATTCTTAATGAACCTTCACCAAAGCTTCTTGTTGTCCCTAGAAAATCAACTTCTCTTTCTTGATTTTCAGCTTCAATGTTTGTTGTCCCAACAATAGCTCGTGTAGGATTTCCTGGTTTATCTACAATGTGTTCTCCTCCAGAGGTTGATAGCTTCTTTTCCTCATGGAATGACTCATCCTCCTTGATAGTTTGTTGCTCCAACTTGTTCAAATTGCCTTTGACTTGGGTGATGGTGTTTGCACATGACAAACAAGTAAATTCTGAATGTGGTGCATTGTGAAATCTGCACCATCTTGACATTAGTGCTTCCTCCAATCTTGGTCCGTCTTTGCTGCCCAAAAATTCTTGGATCAACTCTTTAAATGCCTTGGCTGCCATATTAGCCATTTCCTCTTCTGGATCTTTGAGAGCCAAGGGTTGGTATATTTCCCAAAAGGGAAACTCTCCTTGCAAGACTCTTTCAATTCTACTCAAGAAGGTTAGACACTCCAATTCATTGTGCCTTTAGGTGCCATGAATTCTACATCTATCTGCCAATGCAAATTGCTACAATGGCCTCTTCAATCTCCTATTTAAATTTGCATGTAGCTGAGCGATGTTGATTTGCACATGCTGCTCCATTTCAACTCAGCTTCTTTTTGCCTTCAATTTTTTTTGATTTTATGCTTCAACATTAATAGAGATCTCTCTATCTTAGATTTCTTCTTTGAAAGTGATTTTTTTAACATCCAACATTCATCTTTGTAGCCTCAAAATGCCATGCCCTCCTTCTAGCGCCAGTTCGGTTGATGGTGTTTTTATGCACTTCTCAACACAGGCAATGCGTAGGTGCATTACCTCTCTTGATAGACAATCTTCCACAATCAAATTGTAGAACACTATCCCAAGGTCTCTCGGATGTCAGGTCTTGAAAGTGTTTGGAATATATCAGTTGATTTATGTGATTTGTTGGAATCACAAGGTGGACTTACGAATGAGTTACAAAGTGGGGAAGTTGGATCTACAAATGAATTTCTTAAGATGGGAGAGTTGTTGAGCGTTTTCCGCAGGTTTAAAAATCAGTCTAGAACTCCATTTCAACATCAGATTTAGCTTTATAATGTGCAATGAACCTTGCCTAAGGTTACTTATTAAAAAAAAAAGAAAAATGGCAGGAAAGAGAGAAGGTTCCTAGATCTAAAACTATAAATGAACAGTGATCATGAAGGCTGGTACAGTAGACAAACTCCCTAAACTAGGTTTTGCTTGGCCAAGAGGATCCTACAGTTACACAAAACCAGTGCAATCTTCTAAGGATTGCATATTTTCAGTTTGCATACACACATCATGAACATGCAAGTGAACTAGGTTGAAACAATCAATAAAGAAGCCCAGGCTAACTTTTCACAACAACTTGTCATCAACAAGTGCCAAAAGTATGGGTTGGAAATTCATCAAATACTAAAACAACAATCACCATTACCACTTACATTCAAGAAAATAGCAACTAAAACTAACTTGGAAGGTAGAACCATGCACATATAATGAGAAAAATCAAAATTAACACAATAGATCATGCAATGCTGCTTCCTATTACTACATAATGTTTTTACAATAGCTCTCCAACCCTTTACAAATGAGGGGGAGACCCCTATTTATAGTTTTCCAAAGCCCAAATGAATGGCTATGATTGAGTTACATCGTGTGGGTTAGATTCAATTACATCAGGGCTTCACCTGCCCCACAATATTCAGCAATTTAAAATAAATTTGTTGTCCTTTTCCTATTTTGTCTTGTAGTGGCCAGTCACTGTAGTAGTTTTTTCTAGCTGATTTCCCCTTTACTGTAGCTGAAACTGCCTAAAAGCTGCCTCTTCCCGATGGACTTGCAACATTCTTCATTGGATAAAATGGGTTAGTTGACGATTGGCATCAATGGATTGGCTGCCCTTGATTCAGGCAGACAACCCCCAAAGATCATCATCATCTGGTGAAAATTAGGACAATCCCCCCTTGTGTTTTGTCATTGACTTCCTTGGCATAGGCCTTCTTTTGATGCCAACTCTCTTGACGTGCACCACGATGAGAGGTGGGAATAAAATGAATGGTGATAGGATCCACATGCTTTTCCTTGTTCAACTTTCTCAATGGGTCTCCCGATGGACCCGCAGTAGGCTTCTTGAAACTGGAATCGAGAGGCCCGAATGTTGTTTTGAAAAGAGCGAATAGGGCATGGCAACTCGGATGGTATCTTCCAGCTGCAAATTTGTAATTTGAAAGGTTCAATGAGGATAAGATCCAATTTTAGCATCTGGGTCGAAGTTCGTTTTCAAATCGAAGGAGTGCTTGGACCTTTCGGAAACAAGAGGCTAGAATGTCATTCTGGAAAAGCTGTTTTGAAAACGGTGAACAAAGCATGGAACTTCAGATGGTATCTCCTGGCTAAAAATTTGGAATTTGAAAGGTCCAGGGAGGATAAGATCTAATTTTAGCATTTGGGTTGAAGTCTGTTTTCAAATCAGAGGAGCGTTTGGACGTTCCAAAAACAAGAGGTCGGAATGTTGTTTTAAAAATGACAAATAGAGGATGGAACTCCAGATGGTATCTCTCGACTGCAAATTTAGAATTTGAAAGGTTTGGGGAGGATAAGATTCAATTTTAGCATATGGGTCGAAGTCCTTTTTCAAATCAGAGGAGCGCTTGGATGTTCCGGAAACAAGAGGCCGGAATGTCGTTCTGGAAATGTTGTTTTGAAATTTTTGTAACTTCCTGAAACTTTAAAGAAAACTTGGCAGTTCACTTGGGCACCAAACAAAATCCCAAATCCATAGGAAACCTATCTCCAAAGTCAAAAATGAAGGATAAAGAAGAACCAAGTGAGCGGGAAGGCAAAGCCCGAAAAACCCAAGACTTAGCCACTTTTAAAATTTAGGGGCGAAATATGGTCAGCCAAAAATGAGACTTTGAAGGGCGCATTGACCAACTAGGACACGAAAATGAGGGGCACACAAAATGAGGTGGGAGAAAAGCAGCCCGTCGGGAGTGAAAAAAAGAGGGTGCATGCCTACGGCGGGGCGTGTGTGCAAAATATGCACAACAATTTTCATTGTCATATACACCCTTTCTTTTTACTTTTATGAGTCAAGAAGTACCTCTGAGAGTTTTTCACTAGATAACCCTTTTTAATTTTGTTTCTTTTTATTTTGGCGGTTAGAACGTTCATCCTCCCCCAATCCCATAAGATGTATATACATATCCACTGAGGGAAAGGTTTCAATAGGGGCAACACTACCACGTAGGTCCTAGTCAATGAACTCAGGGTGGTGAAGGGAGAGGTTGATAGTGCAAATGGATAGGCAATCAAACATGGAAGAGAGATCCACATCATTGTATGCAAGTATGATGGATTCTTCTTCAGGTATGTCTTTAAGGAGACCAATTTCCACACTAACATTGTTAGAAGCACTAGTTAATGCTATAGGACCCTTTTGTTTCATGTCGTAGCCTAGGTCTATTATTTTAGGTCACATAGAAGGTTCTGTAGGTCGATGTCGTCCTTGTTCTTTAGGACCAAGACCACCTCCCTGATAATTGTACTTTTCAACCAATTTTGACACATGAGGATCTGCCTCTTGGAAATATTCCACGAGGGAAGGTGATGGTCCAAGCTCTTCTCGGTAGACCCACTAGCTGATATCATCTTCCATCTGTTCTTCTAATGTACCCAAATCTTTGAGTATTGTTAAACCCATATTCTTGGAAGTGAGGGTCATGGTATTTTCTTCCCCACTGGATGTTGACTGGGATGGTTGTCCATATGAGTGGGGAGAAGGTGGCATTGTGGCCACATTAAGTGTAGTTTGCATTTCGTATTCTCCACAGCCCTTGTCAATGATATTGACCTTGGTGATGGTGGAGTCAAAAGTGGTGGATGTGGTTGATGTTGTGTTGGTTGGTGGATTATGAGATGGATTGGATGATGAGGCTTGAGGTGCCCCCATTTCAACTCCTAGATAGTAATGAGAGTGGGGGAAGGAAGCTTCCAAGGAGCGACAATATTCAAATGGTTGTGGATCAACTTGTATGGTTACTTCCTTTCCTTGGAAAGGAAACTTCAGGCATTGGTGGTAGGTAGATGGAATGGCTTGCATGGAATGGATCCATGGGTGACCAAGGAGGAGATTGTATGGGAGATCAAAGTCAAGAATATGACACATGGTATAATTTACAATAGGGCCAACCTAAATGGGAAGATAGATGGTGCCTTCAAAATCTCTCTCAACATTATCATATGCCTTTATGGTGATAACATGGTTTTCAAGTCAGTTGGGCTATATCCAACCTATTTTATGAACTTTAATGTATAAATATTGAGGGCAGAGCAATTATCTATCAAGACCCTTTTTACTTTATGTCTGGCTATGAGAACTTTAATATGAAGAGGGTAGTTATGATCGAGGTTGATGGTAGGCATGTCGTTTTGGATAAAACCCAACTGATAAGATGATGACAAGTGTCCCACTAAAGCTTGGAACTAAGTGGGGTCTATGCCATTTGGTACGTGGGTGTCTTGTAAGGCCTTGGTAAGGATTTATTTATGTACACGAGAAGACTTAAGTAAATCCAAAATGGATATTTGAGTGGGCGTCTTTCCTAGGTGGTCAAGAATATTATACTGTGAGCTTACAGGAGCAAGTTGGGTTGATGTGGAAGGACCGGGGATGGAGATACGAGAGCAAAAAGTGGTAATAACACACTGAGGATCTTTTCCTTTGATGCATATCATGGATACACTAGGCTCTACTTGGCTAATGCACATAACTATTCCATCATAGTTATAAGGTACATTTTTGTAACTAATGTTGTTGGTGTTGTTGTTTTGACCATTGTTGTTACTTGACCTAGGATTTGCATTAGATGTATTGACTCTTGGGTTATGGTTAGGGAAGGCATTTTGGTAGATTTGTATTTGAGCATTAGATGAAGATGCCTGATTGGTATCCACTTGTATATCTCCATGATCTATAAGATCTTGGACATATTTATTGAGGCCTTGACACTTGTTTAGGGAATGACCTTTGATCTTATGGAACTCATAATACTCATTTTCATTGTACCAAGCTGGCTTTGGGGTGGATGCATCAAAAGGTTTGGTTACAAGATATGTAATCAGATAATTTTCTTGCAAAACCTTATTGAACATGATGCTTAAGGGCTCTCCTAAAGTAGTGAAAGAGCGCTTATTATTGTCTTGATTGTTTTGATTGAACTGTTGAGGAGGACGAGGTGTGGCTTGTGGCACGGATATGGGATTTGGCATTGGTTGCGGTGGAGGGGTGTGTTGAGGCCGCTATGAGGTGTTTTCTACTTGAACATTTTTGGTATGCATGACACCATAATTGGCTACGTTTTTTAATTTTTGTTCCAGTAGCGAGATTTATCTCCAGATGACTTCTCTTTATTGTGGCTATAAATCTTAACTTGCCCCTTAGTGATAAGAGCTCTCTCAATGATAGGCCCTCTTTCAATGACCTTCGCAAAGGTTGAGACACAATGAAGATTAAGATTATGTCTCATCTCTAGATGAGCATTGACCACAAAAAGAGTCACAAGATCTTTTTCACTGAGCAAAGACTTCATTCGGTTAGCCAAGGCATGCCACCTTTGCAGGTAGCTAGCAAAATTTTCACCCTCATGTTGGGATTCTTTTAGGAGATCTAAAATATCAATATCCTTCTCCAAATTGAAGGAGAATTGTGTTAAAAAAAATTCTAAAAGATCTACAAAAGAAGAGATAGATCCCTTTAGAGGACCCATGAACCAATCAAGAGTTGCCCCCACCAAACTCCTAGAGAATAACCATAGGAGATAGTTGTCATTATGGAGGACTTCCTGTCAATGTGAATAGAACTCTTGAAGATGGTTCTTAGGATCCTTCGTTCCTTTGTATTTTTTTAATTTCAACATTTCAAAATGTTTAAGGAAAGGAACTAGTGAAATTGAGGGATCAAATGGATAAGGACAAATCTCTTCAAATTTGAAAGACTTTTTTAGAGTTCCTTGTTTGTAAGTCTTTCAGTGCGGCTTTTACTTCCTCCAAATCTTTATTAATA
Source organism: Sequoiadendron giganteum (assembly GCA_007115665.2). Lineage (NCBI taxonomy): Eukaryota > Viridiplantae > Streptophyta > Pinopsida > Cupressales > Cupressaceae > Sequoiadendron > Sequoiadendron giganteum. The sequence continues at coordinate 529,057,382 of CM021107.1, read as the reverse complement.
AGCATCAATGAAGATGGATTTGATGAATTGGATTGATTGTAGGGAGGATGTTTTTGGCAATATGTGGATGGAGTGGATGCGACTTGATCATAAGGTGGTGGTGGTGCATATGAAGGAGCCGACTGATATTGATTGGTGTATTTAGGTTGTGATGGCTAATTGGTGTAGAGTTGATGATAAGATGGAAGATTTTGATGATAAGAAGGACCCCCTTGCTGGTATGATGGACATGCTTGATAGTACAAAGTGGAAGCACCTTATTGGTATGACGGTTGTTGATAAGGTGACTGCTATTGTGAGACATAATATGGATTAGATTGATAATTATAGGTGGTGAATTGTTGGGATGCATAGGGAGGTTGTTGTGGATTAGGCTGCTAGTGGGAAATCATTTATTGTGGTTGTGAAGGGGTAGTGTAAGGTGGTTATTTTGGAGCTTGTTTCGGATTATGATAAGCATGACCAAGGTTCAAGTTAGACACAACAAATTGTGCATAGAATGTTCTTTGCGGATGGTATAGCTATTGCGCCATGTTGGTAGGAATAGAATGATGAGATTGTTGAGGCTGCATAGGGACTCATGGTTGTTGAAGGGGTTGATGATAAAGAGTTCGGGTGTGGATTTGAGGCTACTGGGTGACTTTTTGTGGTTGAAAAGACGAGTTTTGTTGGGATATTTTTTGATGGGGAGGACCTTTAAGCTGATGAGGGGGTTGTGACAAAGTACCTTGCTGCTGATGCAAGGGTGCTTTTTGTTGTTGCGAAGGGATGGAAATATTTTGTTGTGGAGGTTGTTGTTGGATTGGTTGAGATTGAATCAAAATATGTTGGAGAGTTTGTTGTGGTGTTTGCTGAGGGTTACCTTGTGGTGGTTAAGAAGATGGAATGGTACTGTGAGGGGGTTGTTGAGGGATAAATGGAGGTGACGGTAGATTGATAGTGGGTGTGGATCCATGAGGTGGCGGTAAAGTAGAGAAAGGATTACCCCCAGTATTAACTAGTGGTTGACTTGGCTGATTAGGTGGAAGAGGTGGTGCAGATGGTATTGAGGTCGGACCTTGAGGGACATTCTGAGATGATGGAAGTGGAAGATTTTGCGGTATACCATAAGCAAGGGGGTCATTTGGATCAGGTGATGCTCCTGTGCCCGTAACTGGAATCTGAGGGGGATATGTGACTTGATACATCACAACATTTCTGAACCCCGCTTGATACCAATTTTCTATGAGAGGACCTTCAAGGACATAAGTATTTCCAAGAGGATTTTGTGAGTTATGGGGATCTTGAGGTGCAAAAGTTGCTAGGGGTGGCGTGTTGAAAAACTTTGACAACTCAAATCTTGATGGTGGTTTGATGCCTTTCATGAGCAAGGTGGCAAGGATTTTATCCCCACGCTCATTAAGGAGGCGATCCATCATTTCCAGGTTGATGGGATTATTAAGATATTCATCAACGATAACTTTGGGTTAATTAACCATGCTTTCATTGGCAGGGGGCGATGTGGTTTGGACTTAAGTTTTGGATTGTGATGAGCCTCCATTGTTAGGATCTTGTGGTGCATTGGGTAAAGGATTCAATTGGATTGGATTAGGTTGGATTAATTGATAGGATGATGTGATTTACTGGATTAATTGATAGGATGATGTGATTTATTGGATTGAATTGGTAAAATTGATTCTAAACTTAGGTTTAGAAGCTTTTGATTAGATGACGTAAGGTGTTGACTGATCGGATAGAAGTGCAAAATGGATGATTACGACACTAAATCTACCTAAGTATAAAATTAGATTGATTGGGTCGAGGATGATTTACTGACTCAAGATGGATGCAATCCTAAGCAAGTACAACTGATGGTGATTGGGATTAGACACTTAAGCCAACTTGGATGAAAACTTCTAAAATGAAGTTTAGGGGATTTAGATTGATGAATCAATAATGGATATGTGATCCAAATATGCTCTAAGATGCTCCTAAATGACTTGATCGATGAAACGATGATCTTCAAAAAATGTAGATGGGCGAAAAATGATTATTATGGGAAGACAAATGTTGATAAAAAAAAATTGATCGCAACAAACGACTCGACTAATGACAGGATTTTAGTGACCAAAAGGATTCACATTATGAAATTTATATGGGAAGCAAGGTTGCCTCTGATGGTTGCAAGATCGCTTGTTTAAGATGGAAAATTCGCCTAAGACTTCAGTGTCACATGAAACAGGCGAATTTGCTAAGCAAGTTCGCCTATCTGGGGAAGAAAATTCACCCAAATAGTTGTCATATTCACCTAAATAGCCTCAAATTTTCCCAAAAAATTTGTCAAATTCACCCAAACAATAGGTAGATTCACTCAAATAGCAGTCAAATTTGCCCGAAGAATACAAATTTGCCTAAAACAGTAGGCAAATTCACCTAAAAGACTGCAGATTCGCCCAAAATAGCAGTCAAGTTCACCCAAACAGTAGGCAATTTCTCCCAAACAACAGGAAGATTCGCCCAAACAACAATCAAAATTTCTTGACTCTAGTAGATTCACCTAACCAACAATCAGATTTTCCCAAAAAATACTTAGATTCACCTAACTCTATTAGATTCGCCTAAACAACAATCAGGTTCCCCCAAACAATAGGTAGATTTGCCTAAACAACAAGAAAATTCACCTAAAACCTTGGAAATCATTGGGGAACGAGCGAAACAAATGGACTCCAATGGACCCAAACAAGGACTCAAAATGGACCTAAACGGGGACTCAAAATGAAGAACGAGATGACAAACGAGCAAACATATTTGTCGAAATCGACCAGAACAGGAGCTCACACGAAAAACAAGATGATGGATGGGGAAACAAATACCTAAATGGACCTAAATAGGGACTCATAATAGAGAACAATATCGTGAACGGAGAAATGAACATCGAAATAGACCTAAACGAGGACTCAAATGAAAGACGAGATAATGAACGGGATCATAACAAGGAGCAAGATCGCCCTTGTCAGAAGAAATTTTCCCAAACCATGAAGCAAAATCACACCTTTGAGAAGATTCACCCAGCCAAGCAAGCAAAATTTCCCCTAAGACCAAATTTTCCCAACCAGAGGAGCAAGATTGCCTAGAAATCTGAGCAAAATCACCCAACAGGGGTGCAAATTCACCTATTCTTAGGGAATGGGAAAGTTTGATGACTAGAAGGTTAGCTTGTTTGAGAGAACTGGCAAAAAAATATGACCTTGATTGGACTAAGACTCATAATCGCCCCTTTTAAAGGGCAAAATCTCTTGTCTACAATGCAAATTCACCTCTATAAGAGAAAATTCACCTCTGAAGGCAAGGGCTAACTGTGACAAAGGATTTAATATACCAAACAATAAACAAGAGGTCACACTAACTCAATTGAAAATGAAAGGACTAGCATAGCACAAAGAAGACACTCCAGACAACATGATCCTAAAATTAGTGATAAAGGATTTACAAACTTGATGTAGGCCCACCACCTTGAGCGAACAACCCAAGTTTAATACTTCATGATACTGGGGTGGTTCTTTGGATCACCCTTTCTCGTGAAGACAAATAGCTAGCATTCTAGTGGCACAGGGTCATTAATAGATGCCATAGGCTCTCCTTCACATTCTCACTCAAGGACTATCATAGTCCACCATGAGGATATCTATCTCAACCCAAGGGAGTACATGGTGAGTAAATTCGAGGTGTCGTACGCAATCCCTGCACTACATCAAGCCACGACTAAAACACGGGTCTCTATCTAGGCTAAACAAGGCTATCTCATGAGTCCCTGATATATGCACGGTACATGGGGCACAACCGTGAACATCAGTCGTCACAGGCGTGAGTCAAGAGCCCCAATGAGGTACTGGAAACTTGGACCAACTCTTCATGTCTAATATAGGTATCACCCTAGCTTCAACGCTCCGCCAGACATGACGCAACTGGATTGAGGCACAAATTTTGCTCTCCCCCCTTTATATACCCCACCGGTAACATGTGGTTGGAATCATCCTTGGGTGATGAAATCCTAGACAAGTCTTGCTAAAGGAAGAAGACAATAGGCGTTTAACTGGTCCCCAAGCTCACACGTAGCGTAAGGAGAGAACTTAGATGCACTAGCACCTCCTAGGAAGACTCAACTAGACTGGAGCAAGCTTTGATTTCTCGTCACCTAGGATTGCCTAAAGGCGTAAGGGGAGTAGATACGTCAACAACCTACTCACAAACATGACAAACAAGTTAATTGACCCTTTAATTAAAGCTACATGTGCCTAACTAGTATGAAAAATAACAAACAAACAAACAAACTATTCTTAGACCGATCATTTTGAATTTAAAAAAATAAAATTAGTAGTTTCCAACTGCCGGTCTTAGATGGATGGGGAACAACTACACAAAACGTTAGAAAACTCGAGACAATCACAAATAGATGAGTTAGCTGATCAATATGCGAAACTGAAACCAAATAATATTAAAAAATAGGAAAAACAAGTTTCAGATTTACCTCAAATTCACTTATGTGTGAAGCAAACTCACCCCTCCTACTGAGCAAATTTGCCCCTCTGGAAAGTTAAATTCACCTGTTTGTCAAGGAAAGTTCTCCTATCTATCAAGGTAAATTCACCTGTCATTGGGGGTTAAGGCAAGTTCGCCTCTGAAGGGAGCAAGTTCACTCGTATAAAGTGAAGAATCACCCCTTTGGGGAGGTAGATTCGCCCCTAAAGATAAGTTTGCCCGTCTGTCCAGGAAACTTCGCCCCTGTATTGAGCAAGCTCGCCCATCAGGGTAGTTTCTCCTTTGTAACTGAAATTTGAACCTACAAAAGTCAAACAACAGAGAATGTGAAAAGATAGACCTATGACGTGGGTCCCATCGGATGTGCCAGAAATGTGTGCAGGTGTTTTTACCTAGTCTAAAATGAAAAGCCAAAATAAATGCAAACAAAGAAAACACAAAAAACACCTCAAGATTGACCTAAGTTGAACTTGAACAAAACAAAACAAAAGTAAATGAGCTACCTTGTCCAAGTTCATTGGTCCATTGACCTTGTTGATTTGTTTGATTTTATGCTCCTTTCAATGGCAAATAACATGAAACTATATGTAAAACGATGTTGGTGAGATGAGGAATGCAATGATGCAAGTGGGTATTTGGGTAGATGCTTGATATGGATGCAAAGTGAGCTTGAAATTTGCAGCAATGGTGGATGAGTGCAAGTTCTTGAATGCTTGAGAGTTCAAAGTTGCATAATGTTGAATGAATGTTGAATGTTGAAAGAATCTTCCAAATGAGGGCAAAATCCTCTAATTTTAGGGGAAAGGCCACTTAACAATGAATGGTCAAGATGCAACCACCTTGGCAAAAATCAAGGCCTAAGGTGAGTTGAGAACTCACAAGCCATCACATCTTGACATGTGGCGGGTGATGTGTAAAGAAGGACATGAGGTGGAGGTACTACCTTGTACCTTGGGATTGGAAAAGATCTCCTCATAAAGGAGGTCCTTATCCCCATGTGGGTGATGAGACTTTTGAGGAATTAAAAAATCCTTAAAAATCCTTGGAGGAATAAAATGTGAAATAAAAATTCACATTGGGATGAGTTGCCTTCTCCAAAAGGAGAAAGAATTTAATGAAAAGTTGACTTGAGGGTTTGCCATAAATGGCATGGGGGACCTAATCAAGTAATTTGGTTGTGCAAACAAGTGATTAAGATGAATAATGAAGTATTAAGACAAGTGGGTTATGATGGAGGATGTGTTATTAATCTTGATTAAGGGTGTGCACATCCAAATCAGAGATTAATTAAATTAATCCAAATTAAGAAAGGGGTTATGGAAGATGGGACAAGGAGAGAGAAAATAATGAATTTAAAATTGATTTAAATTCATAAAGGTAAATGACTAAATTAAATAAATAGGAGTATGTATTTAATTTAGAGAGAAAAGGGGATAAAAGGTAAAGCATTTAATTATTTAAATTAAATATCTTAGAAACATTAGAGAAAGGGGGAAGCATTAATTAAATAAATCATGTAATTAATGTCGATGGGAGAGGTGAGATAGATGAATTTGACTTTATGGGAGAGGTTAAATTTAGATGTCTACAAAGATATATTTTCCTCCTTCGTTATAGAATTTGTTTGGCTCTCAAATTCAAAAAGTCAAGAAGGTGAAATGCTCAGGTAAGTGATCTCCTCCAAGATATGTCCTTAAAATCAATATGGATGGATCCTCAAGAGTTAATCTTAGTCATTTACGAGTTAGTGGTATTGGCTATGAGAATACAAAATCTGTTAAGTTTTTCTTCTCTTTTTCCTTAGGTACTAACACCAATAATCAGATTGAAGCTTGGGCTACCCCTTATGCTCTTGAGAGAGCTTATGCAAGGGGTTGGAAAAATATTATTTAAAAGTACAACTCTATGATTCTTGTCACCCTTCTGAGGAGTGAAATTTTTTAGGATTGTTCTTGGAGGTTAGTCTTAGTGGCTAAGAGGATCTAATGTTTAGCCACAAAATATGTAGTTATATCCTTTGATCATTTTGTTAAGGAATGTAACAAGGTTGCTAATTAATTAGCTAAATGGACCTTAGAGGGAGTGAGTGGTTGGAATTTGGAGAATTGGAGAGATTTGGATCAAGATAAATCCTATTTTCTTCATTCGATTATTTGAGGACAAGAGAGATTGGCATAATCTGGTTGAGGTTGACAATGAAAAGGATTGTTTAAATTTGTAGCTCTTTTATGTATTCAACAAATTTGCTTTGTAGGGATCCCTTGTAGATTCTTCTTATATTATTTATTGTGGTGGATATGACCATCTAGAGATCTCTTGATTTACTTGTAATTAATCCTTTCTTAATATAATTTTTATTTTTGTGCCCCAGAAAAAGATTAATATCAACACGCACAAAATATCCATCAAGGAATTTTTTCTTTAAGAGAATGAAATCTAGTTGCATCGTTTAAACATTCATCTCACATGTTGAAAATTGTGGGACTCTACCAAGTAGTATGTAATCAAATTGCTTGTCAGATACTAATAAAAGAAAAAATCAAAATCATTACAACTTGTTATCAAAATTGTTCTATGGTGGTTAGTATATCAGTTTCCATGTGGTTGTATTTCACCTCATTAATGATATTAGGAAAATTTTGCATTTATATCTCAAATCAGGCATTACAAGAGATATTAAATCTATAAAGCATCAATTATAAGTAAGAATAAAATAAAATAAACTATTACCCAATAGTAGTGTTTGTTGAGAAGCATGAAAGTCTATTCTCATAGCATAGTAACCTTGATTAAGTGTTTGGGCTACTATGTTGAGAAATTCCTTGAATGACCATTGTTGAGCGAAACTTCAATATGTCCTAATAAAACATGAAGAATACATATGACATGAAAGAAAATATTTCAACATTAATGTATAGATGCTAACATGTAGCTTAAAAAATAATAGAAATTGAGTGTTTATGAAAAGGAATTTGAACTATTTGAAAGAATGCATCAAATAAATGTGGTTTCATGGATTGACATGGTTGCAAGATATGCACAATAAGTTTCAAGTAAATGCTCATGGAATTCCATGATTGTAAGATATGCACAAACAAATTCTAAGAAAATGCAATTGGTAGGTATAAATCCAAACTCCACAAATTTTGCTTGTGTCTTGCCTTCTTGTGCCATAATGGGAGCTGTAGAACAGTGTATGAAATTTCATCAAAGTGGTAGAATAGTTAATCTAGAGTGGAATCAAAACACACAAACCCTAAAAAATAAAATGCATAGATACATTTAATTGAATGAAGTTCTATACATGAGTTTGGAATAGTGTATCAACATTTATCAAAGGATAAAGGAATAGGGATTTTCAATGTCATGGTTGCAATTTCCCTTGTATACATCTATGCAAAATGTTGAAGCATAGACAAGCCATGTTAAATTTGAAATCATTGTGATCTCGCACAAGCTAAAAAATAGTCCAATAAGCTTTTGACCTAAATTATTTAATCTTTAAGGCCATTAACATTTTTTTTTTCAGAACCACAACACTAATGCATCACATGATTTAACAATTATAAACAAATCTAAAACATTGCATCGCTTCCTCACCTTTTTTGGCCTTGAAACTGCTACACTCTTGCACAAGAAAAAAATTAGCAAATAAGAAACTTTTAATAAGATCATTTAATACTTCTTGCCAAAAAAATAATTTCAAGCAATAGCAACAATAAGGCCTCAAATAATTTTGTCCAATTAAAATATGATTTTTTTTACTAACCCATTCTCACTAAAAATTGTTCAGTTTCAACTATGTAAACATTATAAAAATTGGAATTGTACTTCATGAAGAAAAAATCATGGAATGTAGTCACCTACAATTAAGAAAATTAAGCAAATGTTAAAAATAACCCCTTTGCTATAGTTCTATTGGTAAGAACTAACAAGGCACCGAAGGAAGAGGTTGAATGCCAAGTAAGCTAAGGGGTTTTTTCTTTTTAATTTATCGGAATAACTTGTCCTCTCTCTTTCCATATAAAATCCTACTTGAACAATTATTTTAAATATTTTATTTGAAATAAAAGTAATAATAGATTTTAATGGTATTTAAAATGATTATAAATTTATTTTCAATGAAGAGCATAATATTTTTTTTAAATATATTGTATTTAAAATTTAATGTTAGTTAAATTATATTGAATTATTTTAAAATATTATAAAATTAATATACATAATTATAAGTTTACAGAAAATGAATCACACATTCAGAAATCTTATATTCACTATTTAATTCTGTTAGAGTAATAATTTTATTACGCTTAATTAATTACATCATACTGGTTAATTAATTAAGTCACTTATTCCTCTAGTTGCTTAAGCTAAACTTAGGCGCATTAATAATTATTTATTAATTATTAAGTGTGCACACTAGGGTTTCATTTAGGGTTTCCCTTTTAGGGTTTCTTGATCTCCTTCATAAGGATTGATCTCTTTGTAATAACTGAGATTCTAATAATGCATTTTACACTTTGAGGTTTGCAGAACATCTTCTTGGTTTTGCATGTCTTTTGCATGTGACAGGTATCCATTTGCATGCAGGTGATCTTGGATTCTAACATGGTATCAGAGCTCCAGACCTGCCGCTGCCTGTTCGTGATCTGAAGATATGGCTTCTCAGTGAGTTTCAAGTGCAAGGGTTTCCACAGGCATCGTTTTTTGCAAGATCTGGGGGTAGCCAAATTTTCGGGACACTATGGGCTCAAACGGACGTCGCCATCGCGTTCGCAGCGCCCCAAAACCCTAGAAACGCCTGTCAAATCGTCCATTTTCGAGCAGTTGGTTTCTGAGGCAAAATTTTTTTGCTAGGGAAGCCGTACGGCCTCCCCAGCACGCTTCACGAGGCACGAAAATCAAAAAAAAAAATTAAAAAAGGCCGATCTCGGGTTCTGTGCGCCTCCAGTTTAAACGGCTCCCGCCACCGGGCGGCCACCGGCCCGCCCCGCCGCCAGTGGCTCCCCCATCCGGCCGCCGACCCTGCTCAGCCCGTGAGGGCTCCCTGTCCATAGCGCCCGGTCGCATGGGAACCGGGGCTCCGCCCAGCCCCCCTCTGCGCCCACGGTCACATGGGACCAGGGGCCAAATTTTTTTTGCAGGGGGGCCGAATTTTTGCTCCGACGGCCACAGGCCGTCAAATTTATGCCTGTGAACCGCTGACGTCAGCATGACGTCAGCGTCCGTACGGCCTCTCCTTGCCCCTCCTAACCCTAGTTTTCTCTAAAGAAGCAGTTTTTTTCTTTTTTGCATAACTTGGGCATACGGTATCGAAATTGGGCAAACGAGATATCGCCGGAAAGCTGGTTCCGAGCACTTTCATTTGGTGCAGTTTATTTTTCAGTATTTTCTTGTTTTACTGTATTTATTGCTGGTTGAAGTCAGATGTACTTTTTATGCTTCCGAGCTCATAACTTTTTGCCACGATCTCCGATTTTCGCTATCTTTGCGGCGTTGGAAAGGTATTGAGGAGCTCTATGTTGCTATCCATGCACTTTTTTCTGTATCTGTCACAAGTTTTTCGTTATTCCAGATTTGACCCAATGGGTGTTTTGGAGATTACTTGGATATTTTGGCAGTTGGGAGAGTGCTTCTTGCATCTTTGCACTTCATTTTCAGTGATACATGATTTAATAATCGATTGCTGCTTCATAGATTCCAGAGTTGTTCCCGTTTGGAGTTTTCGAGTGTTCCGTGGCATCGGGTCTGCTGTTGCATCATTATGATTCCGATATGGTTTCTTGTAGACAGAAGTATCTTTCCTTGCTTGCCAGATTGCGGTTCCAGTGTTACTCTACAGTGTTCTTCCAGTGCTTCTTTGCAGCATGTCATATCATTGTAGGGGGGTTTTGTCCCACTGGGTTTTCCTCCTCTACCTCTTTCTTGCATTTGTAAATGGGTACCTGATCAGGCCTAGTTGCCGGGACCCATCTTTTCTTGCATGCATCTTATTCTAGTGTTTTAGCTTCTTCCTAAGTTCATCTTAAGGGGGGGTGTTAGAGTAATAATTTTATTACGCTTAATTAATTACATCATACTGGTTAATTAATTAAGTCACTTATTCCTCTAGTTGCTTAAGCTAAACTTAGGCGCATTAATAATTATTTATTAATTATTAAGTGTGCACACTAGGGTTTCATTTAGGGTTTCCCTTTTAGGGTTTCTTGATCTCCTTCATAAGGATTGATCTCTTTGTAATAACTGAGATTCTGATAATGCATTTTACACTTTGAGGTTTGCAGAACATCTTCTTGGTTTTGCATGTCTTTTGCATGTAACGAGTATCCATTTGCATGCAGGTGATCTTGGATTCTAACATGGTATCAGAGCCTTGACATGCAGCCCCTTCTCAAATTTTGGAGAAAACCATTGCAGATTTCGTTCGGGGTTCCTCGAGGATTTTTTGCTTTGAGTTCATTTATGCAACATTTTGGATCAGATCGAGCTTCACCATTGGATTCGGAGCGCTGGAAAAAGTCAGGTTTGACTTTTATTTTGCAGATTTTGGTCATCATTTGCCAGATCTATGAGGGTTTCAGTTTTGGTATTTTTTTGCAAGCTCTGGAGGTAGCCATTTTTTTGAAGCATTTTGAGCAGAAACAGAGGTCACCATTGCATTCGCAGCGGCCAAAAACCCTAAAATCGCCTTTCGTTTCATCGATTTTGGTGAAGTTGATCCGGAAGGCAAAAAAAGTTTGTCAGGGAAGCCGTACGGCCTCTCTAGCACGCATTTCGAGGCAGTTTTCTTCACGAAAATCGAAAAAAAAATGAAAAAAGCCCATCGGTTTTCGCGCCTGCAGTTTTAAGCTGGTCACCGCCGTCGTGCCACCAGGCGGCCACCCGTCTGCCGCCGCCGCCGGTGGCTGCCCCTTCAGCTCCGCCGGCCTTCTTCAGCCCCCGCGAGCTCCAATGCTCAGATAGTTGGTCGTATGGGGGACCGGGCGCTATGCGCCCAACCCCCGGCCGGCCCTTAGCACCTCCGGTGGTCATATGCACAACCAAAGGCTCCGCCGCAGCCCCTGTCCGCCAGCCCCTGGTCGCATGCAGGACCAGGGGCCGAGATTTTTTTAGCCCCCTGGGCTGCCTGCAGGTCTTATAGGCCATTCTGGAGCACCTTTGATAAAATCGGGCGTAACTTTTGCGTACGGTGTCCGTTTTTTGCAAACGAGATACCGTTGGAAAGCTGATTCCGGCACCGATCTATTCAATGTTTTAGTTTTTCCAGATTTTGCTCCAGATTTATTGTGCAGGTATTTGAACTCAGATGTTCTGTTTTTCACTTCGGAGGGCATATATTTTGACTCGGTGATCCTTTTTTCACCATTCTTGCGGCATTGGAAAGCTGGTTCAGTCCTCTACACAGATCTGAGGTCTATTTTTATTTTTTGTTTATTCATGTTAGGCATTCTCTCTTTTTGCAGTCATCGGGGATTGTAATAAATGAACTGATATAAAGTTCCTTCGGGGGGGTTTCTTGCATAATAATCTTCATCATGTTTTGATGGAAACTCGCATGGGTTGTAATCTGGTTTCTTAGTTTCTTTTTGGCCATATTTTGTCTTAGTTTGACACATACCAGATTCATTTTGGTTCACACTTTAGATTGAGAGCCTATGGTTAGTGATCCGCATCAGATCCATCTCAAGTTTGAGGGCCACTAAATTTGTGGTTATTGTTCCCGAGTCTGTATGGTACTTTTTCCCATGGAAGAGTTTCAGTCTTAGTTTGGCATCGGCATCAAGATTCACGGCTTCCAGATTCTGTCATCATCATATCATCTACTGTTGCTCTATGGATTCCAAGGTTGTTCCAGTTTGGTGTTTTCGAGTGTTCCGTGGCATCGGGTCTGCTGTCACATTATTATGATTCCGATATGGTTTCTTGTAGATAAAAGTATCTTTCCTTGCTTGCCGGATTGCGGTTCCAGTGTTACTCCACAGTGTTCTTCCAGTGCTTCTTTGCAGCAGTCATCTCATTGTAGGGGGGGTTGTCCCACTGGGTTTTCCTTCTCTACCTCATTTTTGCATTTGTACATGGGTACCTGATCAGGCCTTGTTGCCGGGACCCATTCATGCTTTCTTGCATTCATCTTAGTTTTAGGTGCATGCTTATTTAGTCTCCCTAAGTTGCACTTATGGGGGGGTGTTAGTGTAATTAATATTTAATTACACTTGCATAACTTTACTTAGGTTGAGCTAATTTTAGGTCAACATTAGGGTTGCATACTTTGCTTTTATAAAGCAAATCATCTCATTGTAACAAAGAATTCCTGAATAATAATATTTTGCACATTACATGCAAAGCTCTGCTTTTTTGATGTTTTCTCTTCTGTGGAAGGTGTTTAGGTTTGCATGTCTGATCTAGGGTTTCTAACAAATTCAAGTAATATGTCAGGTTGTTTGCAACTAATTGTTGGAGTTGATAGTGAACCCCACAACTCCCATAAATCACCTGCAACTAAAATTCCTATCACATCTGAAGAGAAAAAGTCATTGATATGCTCATGCAACCTTGAGAAAAGATGATCCAAAAAAGCAATTGATTGTGTAATGAATTAACCTAAATTATAGCTAAATGAATGATTACAATGAATAAGAATCCTTATAAAGTAAAAAACAAACCTTAGATGAGGTTTGATTAGATTGAGACATGTGTCATCATCTCATGAAATGAGACAAATTAACCTATAAGTATCCCAATCTAATAATAAAAAAACACTCCTAAGTCTAGCTTAAGTAATTAAAGTAATAAGGGACCTAATTAATTAATGGATATGCAAAATGGTAGACAAGTCGAATCCCCGAGATGGGAGAAAATTTGGACCAATTTTGGATGGCCCAAATGTAACTTCTTTCTTTGGTTGGTGAGCCAAAACAAGTGCCTTACTTGGGATAACATTTGGAAGAGAGGGTTTCAGGGTCCTTCCATGTGTTCTCTATGCAGTGTAAATGAAGAAGATGTGAACCACATTTTCTTTTAGTGTCCCTTCTCTTTTGATATTTGGAGCCTCTGGTGGCAAGTTTGGAATAGACTTGATCCCCATTCCACCTCTATGATTGAATTTTGGAATAGTCCAGGTAGGCCTCCAGCTTCAGCTACTTTTCTTTTAGCAGCTTGGGATATTGGTTCGTCTTTAATTATTTGGAAATTGTGGTTGGAAAGAAACTGTCACATTTTTTAGGAGAAACAAAGAGGGGTCCCTAATAAAAATTAAAGGTATGATCAAGGAGACTATTGAGGTAAAGTTCTTTAATGTGGGAGCCCTATCATCCTTGGATGCTTGAGTGGCTGCTCTTTTGGAGATCATTGTTAATCCTCAATCTCTTTGTATGCCTTTGCTTCGACCTCAACCTCTCAATAAAATGAATCACTTAGGTAAGTGGTGTCCTCCCATTGGAGATGTCCTAAAATTAATACTAATGAGTCTTCTAGGGGTAAACTGGGTCCTAATAGCAATGGTGGTGTTGGTCATGACAATACTGGTTCTTTTAAGTTTTTCTTCTCTTCCTCCTTGGGCTTTCACTATAACAATTTGATGTAAGCTTGGGCTATTATTAATTGTCCAGAGAAGGCATATGTTGGTGGCTAGTATAAAATCATTTTTGAGGTTAATTCTTTGATTCTTGTCAGTCACCTAAATAAAAAAAATTATTGATTATGCTTGGAGGTTAGCAGTGGTGATTAAAAAAATCTTTTGATTAGCTTCTAATTTTGAGGTGATCTCTTTTATTCATGTTCTCAGAGAGTGGAATAAGGTTGCAGACTGTTTGGCCAAATGGACCTCTAAAGAATATAATGGTTGGATTGTGGAGAATTAGAGGGATTTATCTTTGGCTCGTTTGCTTCTACTTAAAAATTATTGATGATGACAAGATGGGTTGATATTGAGAATTCTTGTTGGGACATGTTGCAAACCCTTTAGAGATTTTGGCAAATATTTATCTTGGGGATTTGGTTTTGTAGAGACCGTGTGTGGATTCTCCTTGTGAGATAAGGATTATCAGTGAGGGTCAATTACATTTGATCCATGATGAATCAAAGTATAATTGAGCCAAACATACCTGCATCTACAAACAAGATCATTCAAAATGGAAATCTAAACTAAACATTTAATTGAAAATGAAAGCTACAAACAACACAAAAATAGTTAAATTCCTAATCTATCCCATCTAGAACTTATCTTGTTTTGTAATTGGTGTTGTGTTGATGTGAAACGACAACCCTTTCCTAATCCCGTGATTAGTGAGCCTGTTTTAATCGATTCTATGGAAGAGAATCGATGAAACCTTTGTGATAAAATAGATTAAAACATGATTTATGCTAAAACAGACATGATGCAAGCTAATTAAACATGATATTATGCTACATATGATCTAATTATTTTATTGCTAAGCTAATCTAAGCTAAAATTATGCTAAAAGATGGATGCATGGAAGCCATTAATGGATGTTGTAAGTTATTTATGCAACTAAAATAAACTAAAACTAGTTAAAAGTGAGTACAATATGAGTGTGGATGCAAGTTAATTCAATAACATAATTTTGCAATTGAAAGATGGATCCATTTGTCTCCAAACAGTGATCTATTTATAGGAGAGCAAATGAGAAATGAAGGGTTGATATTGAAAAGCTTAATCAACAATTCAAGATGGAGGAAAAGAGGAGACATGGATCAAGGATTCTCATCAATGGATGAGAATGCAAGATCACATGGATCAAGGAAATGATCAAGGGTTCACATTTGCCTCAAACAAGCACACTTATGACTTGCACACATAGGTCAAAGGTAACTTGTTGAAAATGTTAAAGATAATTTGTAACTCAAGTTACAAGGTAACTTGCATTTGAAGCCAAGTAAAAATATCCCTTTTTCAAATGATGGGGAAATAAGAATATTTTTTTGGAATATTCTCATGGGTGAAGATAAAGGGCATTTTGCAATTAAAATAAATTCTTAATTGTGCAAAATGAGGATAAGTAATCCTCTTTAGAGAAAAATTAGATTAATTGTTTAATTAAATAAACTTTAATCGCACAATTAGGGGATTTTGAAGGAATAAAGTGATTTTATTAAATTAAATGATTTAATGAATGGGAAAAAGGGTGAAATGACATTTAATTAAATAACTTGGGGTTATTTAATTAAATTAGAAGACTTAGGAAATAAAATTAAATATGTTGATTTATTTAATTTAATTAGATGAAATGTTAGCATGAAAGGGGGTGAATTAACCCGATTGAATTAATGAGGTTAATGGATGCAAAAGATGTAATTAATTAAATAGCTAAGCTAATTTAATCAATTAAGTGAAAAGAGGATGGTTTTTAGGATGAAATGATGTTAGTTAGCCAATGTGATCCATCGAGACATTTTTAGGTGTCTACACTCCTCTATTTTTGTATTGAGATTTCAATGACCATTTTGAAGTCTCTTTGGTTCTTTGATTAATGTATTTGAGATCTCATTAATATATTCTTCTTTTTACCCTAAAAAATAAAAATAAATTAATTAATAATTAATTATTACTAGGTGATGTCCTAATTACTCCAACGCCCCCCTTAAGATCAACTTAGGGAGAAGCTAAAAAACCATGATGAAAAATGGAATGATGGATGCATGGATGGGTCTAGGCTACAAGACCCAATGAGGTACCCATGTAAAAATAAATGAAATCTCTCATAACCAAAGAAAAGGAGCAAACCACATGGGAAAAAACTCCTCTGCAAAAGAGAGAAAATGAAATGACTGCACTAATGAAATAAGGATAGAAGGAAGACTCAATGTGATCTCCCAAGGATTGCTTTTGTAACACAAGTACAATATATGCACTCCAATAGGAGAGATAAAACAAGGATTTGAATCTCCCCATAAAAAAGAGATCTTGTGCCAATGATGTTTTCCTAAACACAAACGATCTATTTCCTACAAATAATTTTCTCCCCTTAGGAAGAAACAAATCCACTGGTGATTGGAGAAGCCATTTCCAAAAAATGGAAGAATTAGGAATCCAAATTGAAATGATGTGTGCCTCTGAAAAGTGAGCTCAAGTGTCCAAATGTTGGAAAGATATGATTCCAATCCAAGAACCTATGAAGACTGATGTAGAACAAGCTCCAAATATGATGAAGATGATGGGCCAATAACGATGATATGCTTGTCAACAAAGAGGAGATGAATTTCCTCAAAGTAATATTTTAAAAATTAAATATGAGACTCTACAAACAAGGATGATATGTCTACAAGATATGAATCCCAAGTAGGGAAAACTTTAGTGGCGAATCTTCGCTAATTGGCGAATTCTAGGAATCGGGCAAGTCAAAATTGGCGAATTTATCGTACCCAACAGGGTGTCCAAGTCGCCAGGATTCTATGAACTATCGGTCGAATGCATGTCCATTCGCCAATGGGTTTTTTTTATGAGGCATGTTTAGGCAATAAATTTTCCATAATAGACTACGCGTTTCCAATGGACCGATTAATATTTTCGCCTAGAATCCCAGGAGCATGTCATAAAACACCTACATATTCGCCAATACTATTAAAACAACATTATATGATGACCCATTTTTCCAATTAAAATTTACAAATAGTTGCTTGTGAAGACACATTTTGCCAATTAAAATTTATAAATAGTTTCTTATGAGGACCTATTTCGCCAATAATATTTAAAAATAATTACATTTGAGGACACATTTCGCCTTGAAAATTACAAAGTATCGTTGTATAAGCACGCGAGATTTACCAAATTTTTAACATACCATTTAAAAATCCCATGGAATTCATCGATGCCAAATATGGATTGATATAAATACAATTGAATCTGTTATTTATTCTTACACATTTTGTTGATGTTCGGTTTTGAGGTTCTACTTCTCGATTTAGAAGTTGGCGAAAGCCGAAAACGTAGACATAAAGGTGAGTGATCATTTCTTCATACTGTTATTAGTTATTAGTTATAATAATAAGATTTTTTTATCTATTTTCCATTCTTGCTTCAGTCTTAAACATGATTTTGAGTAGGGAATGGGATCTATATTCTCTGTCAGTCTGTCCTTAAACAAGAAGACATTATTTTCCAGGTTTTATTCGAAGTGAGAGATCAATATGTCAAGCAACAAGGGTAAGACTACTCAGGGTAATGAAGAGACTGGGAGGCCATCAAAATGCCCAAAACGTGGAGGTACCATACAGTCTTACTTTGGAATTGGAAAAGCTTCAAATCCATCAGATCAAGGTGGAGCTACATCATCAACTCTTCCACCAAATATTATTGAAGATGACATTCACAATACCTCACCACCACAGGAAGGTCAAGGTGAGATTGTCATTGATTTAAATGAAAATGTATCAAATGAGGATGGTAATACCACATAAGATGTTCCAAGGGATACCCTGGTTATCTAGAATGAGATAATTGACTTGGATGAGGATGATGTTGGTAGCAAGAAAAGAAAAGGCAAATCAAAATTGGGGCACGAGTGGGAAATGACAAGTAATTTTCAACTTGGTTGGTTGTCAAAGTACTCATTCATTGTACTAGTGGTGGTATTGAACGAAAATGATATTGAAAGGGCAACAAAGGCCAAATGTAAGATTTTTAGTTGGAAATGTGGAAGAGACAAGACGTTGCAGCTAAAGCTTGACACTATAGAAAAGCATATTGGTAAAGTTTACGAAAAACAAATTATAGACGGAAAGGAACAATTAGTCGTACGATGGAAATCAAAGGAAGAATTTCTTCATGTTAAGTATGCTACAGATTATGAAGAGCATAACCATAGAATGTTGAAGATTGAAAAATTTCAAGGTACACTTGAGGCTCATATTGGAAAATCCATGGCAGTAGCAAATCTGTCAAAAACTGTTCAAATGAGTCTTGTTTTTCATAATTTGTCTAGGGGGCGTCCTATGACAGACTACCCAAAATATTTTGATTTATTATCTTATTTGGGTGTTCCCCACTTTCCCTTCTCACATTAGTCAGTAAACGTTGGATGAGAATGGGAAAACTATCTTGCTGTAGTGGAAAAGGAAGATTTAAAGGAGAAAGTAAAAGAGTCAAATTTCATTGCATTATCTTTAGATGAAGTTGCTGCAGTAGACAATACTTCTTGGTTCTATATGCATTTGTATACTGTAGAAAATTTTCACCAAGCTCATATTCTTTGTGCTCATAAAATGAAGGACAGTTCAACATCACAAAATCTATTTGAACTATTCAAGAAATATTTGAATGAAATTGCAAGTATGGATGAGTTAACAGTTGCCAAAATGCTGGTGTGTGTACGAGTTGATGGAGTTGTAGTGATGCAAGGTCAAAGGAGCGGTCTTTACACAAAGTTACAAACTACTTATGCACCATACATGCTTGGCATTCATTTCATGACCCACATAATGAATTTAGCATTCAAAATTGTAAGCAAGTTTCCTGCAGTATCAAAAGTTGAAAATCTAGTTCACGAGATCCACATATATTTCTACCTAAGTTCCAAACATTTCCTTGAATTTTAGCATTTTATTGAGGGAATAACACTTAGAAACAAGCTTCTCAAGGATGTTGATACCAGATGGATCTCCCTACATGGACCATTGCAACGAGTTCTTTGAAAATATCAATCTGTGATTGGAGTGATGTACGAGCATCGCAATACAGTAGACAAAGCTCCTGACCTCTTACATAGGTTAAGCAATATAGAGACACTCTTGACTTTAGCTAGTCTTCTCCCCATGCTGGATGAGATGAACAATCTTGTGAGGAAATCCCAAGACAAAACTATGTATATTTATGAGTATGCCAATCTATGTAAACTTACATGCTTGGCCCTCGATCATCTATATATAGATCTAACACAAGAAGGGATAAATTATTTGATGTGGCAAAAAATTATTGATTTCAATAATCCTGATAATTATTTACAGTTTAATGCAAGTGGAAACTTATGTATGTATGTACGTGGATATGAGATACCAATGTACCATTGTAAGACAAACAGGCACTCTAGTAGAGAAGTAGCCATGGGTTTTGTGTATCCTCAATTTTGGGTAAATCGAGATTGTTGTGCCTGTTGCACACACGCCCCGTTTGGAATGGGGACCCTCTCTTCTCTCTTTTGATCGTTGGGCCCTTTTTGCTTCACCTCATTTTGCATGCCTATTTTTGTGCCCTAATTGGTTAGCTCACCCTTCAAAGTCACATACTAGGTTTGACCGAACTTGACCCCCTCGAAAAATGCCAAGTCTAAAGTCAATTTGGGTTTCCCTTGTCAGGATGCCCTTTTTGACGTCCGCAGCCCCTCCCAGGTCCGGACCCTCGGGTTTTTGGCTTCAGATTTCCATTGCAGGATTGTTGTTGCTGGCGTCCGACGCCCGACGTCTTTCCAAGACCCGGAACCTGGATCCCAGATTTCCCTTTCTGGAAATCCGCTTGCGCTTTGCCTTTTCTCACGATCGTGGCTGCATGTCTTCTGACCGCCAAACTCCAGTCCTCTTATTGTCGTCTGCGAATTTGAACCCACCAACTTCCCTGTTGCCGTACGAGGGCATTAAATGTTGTGTTAATGGAAAATGGGGCTATAAATTCGGATTTTTCGGCTGTCATTTTCACTCGACCGACTGAAGTTATAGGAATTTGGAGAGCTCTGAGGCATTTGATGTTTTCGGCCCCAAAATGCGAGCTATTTTCCCGACGTCCTCCACGCGGCCAGCAACAATCGTCTTCGGGATCTTGAGGTACGTCTGTCGCATGCCTTGTCCTCTATTTTGTGAAATTCCTAGCCTTAAGCAATGTAAAATGCAAAACAAGGTGAAATATGGTAGGAAAGTGCCCTCCCCTAAAAACCCATAAGTTAAAATATAAAAAAATTGATCGTTTGAAGCCTCAAAATTCAAACCGGAGTTGGACTCCCCCGTTGTTGTTCTTCCGAACAGGCGAACGCCTTCCTCAGGTCCGGACTTGTCCATGGCCGTTGAATGCGAAATCAAACTTCAAGAGCTAACAATGGCTAAGCTCGCCCCGGGTCCCATCCTCTGGACTTCCCTTTGCAGATTTCCGTTGTGCCCCTACCGTTTCAAATGGCTTTCCTCGAGTGTCTTTCCGACCCTCGGACCCTAGGTGTAGAAAGTTTGTCCAACTTTGTAAGGAAGAAACCAACGTCCGAAATCAATTTGGGCACCGGTATCCATAAATTCGTCTTCAGGATTCCGTTTTGACTTCGCTGTTGTAAACGACGATGGCTCGACATCTTTTCGACTCTAGGGCCCCGGTTATACAGTCTCCATTTCAAACTTGCCAAAATCATCTAGCACCCTAAGGACCTTCGGACCCCGAACTCCAGAATTCCTCCCTCGGGTTTTCGTGTTGCTTTCATCATTTCAAATGGCTGTTCGGGGACGACTTTCCAACTCCCGGACCCCGATCCTCTTTTCGCCAGGCATGAAATCCAAGGAGAAAACCAAGATCTAAAATCACCCCGACCTCCGAAATTTCATGTCGCTTTTGTCATTTCACACGGCCATTCCGGGATGTCTTTCTAAGTCCCGGACCTTGGTCCCCGTGTCACCTTGTCAGAAGTTTGAATGAGAAAAAACAAACCGCCCAAGGTGTTTCCAGACCCCGAACCCCGAATTTCTGCTTCCGAAATTCAGTTCCATTGGTGCCACTTTACACAGCAAATTCAGGACAGCTTCCTGACCTCTGAAATCCGACCACCTGTTTGCCAAAACGCTCCCGAAACTCCTAAGAATCATTCTCAGGGATTGCCCTTTGGAATTCCACACTTGGATTGCCGCCTCCATTTCATTGTTTCTAACGCCTGACCCATAACGACTTCCCGGTGACGACATTCTGAGCTCTGGATTCTAGCGTCCGGAATTTCGTGCCCTCTACGTCGTTTCCAATGTCAGTCTCATAGCTGATGCCCGAACTCCCAAATGAAGGATCAAATGACCTCCAAATCAAAAATGGATTTCGACCCACTTGCTAAAATTAGGTCTTCCTTCACACCAACCCTCATTTGGAAAATCCAACACTAGGAAACACCTCTAGGAGTTCGATGTCTAATTTTCCCTTCCAAACGACATTTTTCCAAGGGAATTTTGGCCCTAGGAACTCAGATTGCCTATCTTTCTTTCTAATAATTTTTTATCCAATGTTATGTGACTATTGAGTATGAGTAATGATTGCAGAGCTAACTTTGATGTGCAGGAACTCGTTTGGGACCATTTTATCATGTTTAAAGTTACTAATTCATATCTTTTGTGCAGGAGTTATGGAATCCAACACAGAAACTTCTAGTGCTTCCAAGGGGAAGGGAAAGGGAATCACCAAGACACCTCAAGGCAAGGAGGATAAAGATCAGATGAAATTCCAATTCCAAGGGGTACCATTGCAATCAAGGATCACCACTCTTTGGAGGGACATCACAGATACAAACATAGGGTAGGTTGAAATTGATGAGTTTACTCGGTGGGTCAGAGTGGACCCAAAGACAAGGAATGCAAGATTAATCAGAAGCAGCAGACTCGCCAAGGCTGCAGGCTTCCCACCGGCTTTGGTGGCCCCCAAAATGGTATTGGCGTGCCGGGAGGCATATCAAGTTGAAACCAGAACCATAGTCAATAGAGATGGAAATATTCTCGCAGACATGTCCCCTCCTAGGCTAGCTACAACCTTCCACATCCCCGCCTTTGAGACCATGGAGACACCAACTATAGAGGAGTGCAAGGCGTTGTGGGAGCACGATTTGATAGGATGCAAGAAATTGATCAATCAATACTGGTTGAAGGATAAGCGTGCCAGTGCTGGCAAGGTCCCGCAGGAGCTCTATCACGGTGATTTCTTCGAGGATTACCACGACCTCATGACCTTGTTGAGTAGAGTAATGGTTCTTCTTGTTGTGGCTTTCTTCCAGGAATGGATGTTTTACTTTATAGAGTAGATCCTCTGTGGCAACGTTGCCTTCGCTTGAGGATAAATAATCAGCAATTGCTTCCACGAGCAATTTCAATGTAAAGAAGACATCACAATTCTATATGATGTCCTACCTAATATACTCACTTGGTAATCGACGACATTACCATGGATTGAACATGATACCCAATGCAGCACCGGGAAGGGAGCTTAAGCCCTATGACCGATACCCCCAGCTACAATATCGAAGCTTTAAGAAGGACTACTGTAGGGTAAACAATGCCTTCATCACCTACATCATCCAACTACTTGGAGGGGATTTTCATAAAAGAGTATCCCACAGCACCAGGGCCCTCCTCAAGCACCATGCCTTTTTGTACATACAACTCCCTAAGTTTACTTACATGTGCGCTCAAGGATTCACGAAGAGGCCGAACAAGCTGCCCCGATACCCCAATGACTGGATCTTACTATTGGAGCTGACCCGACAATTATGACATATTCATAATATCCTGAGCGACAAGCACTTGGTGGGGACACCTTATCCTATTGGCCTTGGTCAAGGAATGTACAAGATCCACACATCCCAATGCACAGGTTATTCAAAGAAGGAGCTGGTTGAATACCCACTTCAAGCAGTACACAACTCGGTCGAGAATGGACCCTTACGGTCATATTAGAAAGGCACTAGGATGTGAGTACGCCCACCTCCACAATATCGAGGATTTTTGGGCCAACTGCAAGGATGATCTTGAGGTGCGGGTGTGGCACTACATGCGCATGATTGCCATGTACGTGCGAAGGATAAATCTATGCCCGGTTCCTGACCAACTTGAGGAGGATGAGGACACAGTGATAGAACTGGGATATGATGTCATCGCCAATCTACCGCTGCCTACAATTGATTGGGATGAGCAAGAACTTGATGACATCGACGTGCTCACTAGACCCGTCAAAATCTGAATGCGGGCATGGATCGACCAATAGGTGGCCCGATTAAAACAATAGGGAGTCGCCTTAACATTTAAGGGACTCAAGAGTGAGCCTAGTGGCTCCGGTGGTGGTGTGCCCACCGCAACAAATGGGGAAACCTCCAAATCCCCACCATTTGTCAGAACCAAGAAGAGAAAAGAGGCCAGCTAGCAGCTGCCCAAACCAAAGGTTTATGCCCGCAAGGCATCAGAGGGCAAACCTTCCGAAAAGAAAAGGAAAGTGACTGGAGTCATCAAAATGCCAATCATACCTGAAAATCTGCCCCTCGAGAGTAGGGAAGAAGAGACTGACTCACAGGGGTCCCGGTCTACTACGGTTATTGCCGATGCTACTGCTGCTCCCATCTCACATGCTTCACTTGCCATTTCCGCTTCTTCCCCACCTATGGTGGACATCTCTGTTCACCTTGCTTCCACCTCTCCAATCATGCAAATCATTCTCATGGATTCTTCCTCTGCCACGACCTCGCTAATCTCCTCATCCTCTATATCTCCTTCCCTTCCCTCTGTTTCCGGTGCTACAATGCCTACCCTTAGCCTCACGGAGTCTTTTGTAAAATACATGCAGAATGTCCTGTCCGAGCTTTCGGGGATGCCAACTAATCCGGTAGTGCAAGTCGCAATAGCTCAAGCTATGGCTCACACTCCAGCTCTCCCTCCACCTTCTGAACCACCAAGAATGGAGGCAAAAATGCAAATATCTGACGAACTTGAGCGATGACAACAAGAGGCTGCAATGAGGCCAGAGGATGATGAATTTGAGTACCACGAACACCCTCTGTTCGAACGCCGAGAGATTGATGAGGTAGCCTATGAGTCCTCTAGTGAGAGTAGTGAGGAGTTGGACGTTGAACTGATAAGAGAAACAAATGATCTTGAACTCAATGAGGAGTGGAGCAAGCAGCTCAAAGAGATTAAAGATAAGGAGGTCGAGGATCGGCTTGCGCGTGAAGAGGAAACTGCTGCCCCAGAGACTGAAGGCAACAAATCTCCAACCAAGGGGAATGGTCAGACCCTAGAGCATGATGAGGAGGAATCCCTCCACGGAGCTAAGCAAAAAGGGAAGCCTGAGGAACATGAATAGGGCCAGGATGAAAAGGATGGGGACACTGATAGGAAAGATCCCTTTGATGAGTAGCTACACACCGGGTCTCCCCCTTAGTATATATCGCTTGAGAAGGACTCCGATGAGAAGGGAGATACAAAAATTGAGAAGAAGGCTCTTGTTGTCCGAGCCATTGAATTTGAGAAGGAGGACAACAGGAATCAAAGTGAACCACCTAGGGAAGAGCCTCAAATGCCCAATTGGCTAGAAAAGCAATTGAAACAAAGGACTCCCACCTTAAAAGATCCTAAGGCAAGGCTGGAAGCCATTTTGGCCAGAGCCCAGGTAAGCACCAGGAAAGAGAAGAAACCAAAGATCAGATGGAAGGTAACTATGGATGTCTCGGGATCTAAGGCAGTACAAATAGCGACGCCAATGGTTGGAGAGCAAGGCATAACTTATAATGTCTCCACCATAGACTTGGGAGTGGCCATGAGGGAGCAAAAGGTTGATCACCTCCAGGAGTCTGTCGCTACGATGGTGCACCTTATCCAGCAGGATAAGGTCTCCAAGGAAGAACTCAAAGCACAAGTGGCTGATCTGACAACCTATATTCAGTAGTGGTCATCCTCGGATGAGCAACCCACAACGTCATCTACCCCGCCTTAGCTGCTGTCCCAAGAACAGATCAATAAATTAGAGAAGAGAAGGAACTTGGACAAGACTACAGAAAACTAGTTCTGACAGGTCTTGGACATGGGGAATACATGTATCAACTTGGTTGTCTGGAAAACAAACAAGCTCTTAGAGGTACAAAGAACCCTTGAGGGCACAAGGAAGGTTTGTGAGGAGTTCCCAAGGAAATACAAGGTGACCTACCCAAAAATTGAGGCCATACTTGCTTTCTCGAGCGAGGTCTGGGAAAAGGACCTTGCTTTCAAGGATGATGATCACTGGCTAGTGGATACATGGAGGCAAGATTTCGATCACCGAAAGAAGAGGTTGGAGTAGATCTTGGAGCGTATAGTTCTGGATATCGAATGGGCTAGGGAGACCAGGGATGAGTGCTTTCGGTACCTCAAGCTAATCACAAGGTACGAGCTACCCGTTGTTGAGATTAATCCTGAGAGCATAAAGCCCCTCTTAAAAATCATGGAAGATGGGATGTCAGTTGAGGTCACCACTGACTTCATGAGCTTTGCTGGCCGAGCCTTTGCATAGTCGGAACTCTTCAGAGATAATGCTACTAAATATGATGATGACTGGAAGAAGCTCGTCAGCAATTCCCAAGAATGGAGTTATCAGATTTTACGATCCAACATCATGGAGTTGGATAAGTTTCAACCCCTGATCTTGAGCTTCATGGAGTATGCCATGTTGAAGAAGCGTGAAGGTAACCCAGTCATCGATGAAGAATTCCTTAAAGAATAGCTACAGCAGAGGGCAAACAACTACAGGTTGAAATTGCTACAGTGTTGTCACTAGATGATGAAATAGGGGAAAGGACAAGAAAAGTCTTATAAATGAAATGTATTTGGGGGTAGGTGAAACCCTAGTGTAAAATGAATCTTGGCCACACAATATAATCAAATATTGGCCACTCATTTTTCTTTTTGAAAACTATAAATAAATCTCTCCTCCTCTCATTTTAGGGGGGTTGAGTTGTTGTAAAGGCATGCTGCAAAAACTATAATAGAAAATATAGTCATTTTCTGGTGTATTTATGGGTTTCTCCACATGTTTCATGAATCTTCTCCCTTTAGTTAAAACTCTACTTTGAGTTACTTTGCTGCTTTAGTTTCCTTAGTTAGCTGTAGTGGATTTAGTATGTTGTCTTTGGTTTTGAAGATTCATGTTGTGTGTATGCTTTCCTTGTCCATAATTTTGGTCATTTGTTGTTGGTAAATGACTGTGCAAAGTTAGCCTGGACTATAATTTCATAGCTTCTCATTAAACCTTGTCTTTGTTCACATTATATGGCGAATGAATGATGAATATCTGCAATCCCTAGAAGATAGCATAGATTTCATGACATTGTGAGAATTTAGATTAAGTGAAATTTTGTTTAAGGAAATTGTCCACAACATGAACCTCCATGATCACTATTCATCGATAGTTGCAAGTTCAGGAACCATTCTTCTTCCTCGCCCCTTTTTCCTTTTTTTTAGAAACAATTTGTGTTAAGGTTCGTTGCACATTGTAAAGCCAAATTTGATGAAAAAATGGAGTCCAAGACTATTGTTCGAGCCTATAGTGCACTGCAGTAATTCTAGATTCGAAGAACTCCATTCATCAACCCAATTCTCCTATAGCTTCAAACCACGTAAGACCACCTTGTGATTCCAGCAAAATCACATCAAAAAACTGATATATTCCAAGCACTGTCAAGACCTGACATCCGAGAGACCTTGGGATAGTGATCTGCAATCTGATTGTGGAAAATTGTCTTTCAAGAGAGGTGATGCACCTATGCATTACTTGTGTTGAGAAGTGCATAAAAAAACAATCAATAGAGATAACCCAAAATATTTTCATGATCAAGTAAAAATCTTGATCGAATAGTTTTCAAAAAAGGTAACATACAATGAGCAGAAAATAAAAAGAATTTTAAATGAAAATAAGCTTAGATCCCAATGTAGGAGTTTTTCAACAACTATGAGGGACCAATATAAATCCATGGGCAAGGAGAAGGCCTTTGAACCGAGATCAATAAAAAAGGTTTGGATAAGCTTAGGTCAAAGTGAAATATTGTGTGGTTTGATATCATAATATTTCAAACTTATTGATTTATGTCAAACAATGATATTGGGGTTAGTGGAGGATGAGAGAGTTTTTAGTACATTGGGGTTTTTGAAATCAAAGTTAAGAAACAAATTGGACAAGAATTTGCAAAATTGCTTGAGGATGAAAGGAACTGCGTATAATGTCAAAAAAATTCCTTTTCAAAGCGCACTCGCAATCTAGAGGTCCACATGTGAAAGAAGAGGGACTAGGTCGTGCAACACAAACACTCCAATTCCAAGCACTGGTACTGGTGGCATTGACAGTAGCAATGGGATTGAGACAGATGACAATGATAATGAAATTGACACAAATCACACAATGAATGTTGAATTTGAGATACAAGCCGAGGAAAGTGAATAGTAGACTCAAAATTAAGATGACTCTTTTACTTTATCTCAAGATGAGCATCAATTTGAGGACCCTGACTCCATTTGGGAAATGGAAGAGAATTAGCAAGTTTTAGGTATTTTTACTGCACTTCATGAATCATTTTCCATTGTTCCAAAGTCCAAACTTTAGTTGATGATATTTTATATTGTATTCAATGAACATTGAAATTGTGAATCATTGAACTTCATGATATCTTATTTTATATTGCACTGCATGAATAATATTCCAAACTATAGTTAATGATATTTTATATTGTATTCAAATAAATTGTGAATCATTGATTCATTGCATTTCATGATATTTTATTTTATATTGCACTTCATGAATCATATGCCAAACTATAGTTGATGATATTTTATATTGTATTCTATCATGTTGTAGCTTGTTGCCTCTCATATATAAGAGAGATTAAGACTCGAATAGGAGATCATCACATCATTTTTAATTAGACTTTAGAGTAGAAAATAGTAAGAAGATAGATAATAGATTGTACCAATTCGCCCATCCATCTCATATCATAAACTATTTTTATAATGTATATAATTTTAAGATCAATACAATGGAGAAGGTTACACATAATTATTGATTTTCTTTCGATTGTTCAACTGGTGTGGATTCATATTCTTATATTTCATTAACTTATTTGGTTGTCTCCAAAGTGGTTGTTTATGTTATTCGAATTGAGTGTGTGGAAGTACATTTAATTTTTCAATACATTGAATTTGAATTCTTCAGGAATAGGGGTTGGGACCGTGGGGTTTTAAATTTATTTATGGATATGGTCAGGTAGTAATGTGGGCCATGGTGGAGCTCTCAAAATTGTCCACAATTTTTCTCATTCCTAGTTTCATTGGTGTTTGGCATCATTGGTTCGCTTTGGATTTAGGATTTTGGTCTTGAAAAAACCTTTGCCTTTGGGTCCTTTGTTTTGTTTTGATCTGGGCATTCTAATCTTGCGTTGACTTGTTCTTCTAGGCTGCATAAGTCATGGTTAGGGCCTTTTATGTCATTAATGTTACTAGGCCCTTTTACTTAGCCTATCAGTCTTTTCCACCTTGGGACTTAGTTTTAATCTTCACTTAATGTTGGGTCGATTAATTTTTATAATATTAGACTTGTGTCCAATATTCCATCCTTTAAGGGTTGTGCCTCGTATGCCTAGTCGATCCCCTTTCTTATGAATAACAATTATCGCATGTGCAAGGTTTTTGACTGTCAGATGGATAAGTCGAATCTTGACCATTCCTCATTGGCCTCACAAGGATTATTGATGATGTCACAAATATGCTCTGAGGTGTGCGAGATGTTGCCACATGTTTCCTACGGTCGTGGGGCCTAGTCCTTTTTTGCCTGCGGTTTTAATAAAGTGATCAAATCAATGGCAATGCTCATCATGTAATGATGAATATTGATCATGGTCGTCCCTCGCAGACCTTGCACAATTAAAATAATGGTTTTAAGGATGCTATGAGGTGTGCGATATGGTGACATGTGGATGCCAATGTCCTGTTACCGACCCCTTTTACTTAGCCTGTTAGTCTTTTCCACATTGGGACCTAGTTATAATCTTTGCTTAATGTTGGGTTGATTAATTTTCATAATATTAAACCTATGTCTAATATTCCATCCTTTAAGGGTCACACCCCGTATGCCTAGTCAATCCCCTTTCTTATGAATACCAATTATCACATGTGTAGGTTTTTTGACTTTCATATGGATAAGTCGAATCTTGACCATTCCTCATTGGCCTCGCAAGGATTATCGATGATGTCACAAATATGCTGCGAGGTGTGCGAGATGTTGCCACATGTCACCTATAATCGTGGGGCCTAGTCCTTGTTCGCCTACAGTTTTAATAAAGCGGTCAAATCAATGGTTGTCATGTAATGATGAAGACTGATCATGGCTATCCCACATAGACCTCACACGATTAAAATAATGGCTTTAAGGATGTTTTGAGGTGTGTGAGATGGTGAAACGTGGATGCCAATGTCATATACAAAGCAATCTAAAGTGGGAATCGCTCATGCTGAGGTGGTGTCTCATCATTGAGTTTTCATTTTTCAAGAACTTAGTGGGTGAACGTGGCATTTTCAAACCATCTTGACTCAATTTGAGTTGCTTGTTCTTTCTTGATGGGATTGAGGTCGACGACCAATATTCAAAGTGGGTAAACATTGTACGATAGTCGTTGTTTCTCGCATGAGTGAATAGTAATGGTGGAGTTCAGTTTGAGCCACCAAATTTAATGCTAAAAGTTTCTCGAATTTCTATTTTTGTGTTTAATTCCGTGTTGAGAAAGAATTCCTAAGTACCCAACAACACGAGCAATTTCCTCTAAGTCCATCATCATTGTCATTAAAATTATCTGCCAACAAAACCGTAAGTAACGTATGCACCACACTCTCTATTTTTCAAAAGTCTTGTTGATTTTTGGAAGACAAATATAAATTGCATTTTCTTTGTTTTAAAGCTCGTACTAGTTTATTTGCTTTAAAATTGTTTTAAAGCTTGTCAAGAAATAACTGCCAAGACCTTTTAAATTGTGTAACTACTGTTTTTAAGGCTGCAAGCTAGAGGTTAAACTCCCATAGACTTTCCAATACCCCAAAACCCTAGCCCAAATTTTAATTTGTCTTGTGCAATGGTCCCCAAAGCCTAAAGTTCTGGCTCAAAAAATTTCACTAGGTCCTTTTCTCATAATGTCATAGATATATTGAAACCCTCCACCAATAAGAAGCTTGAGGGAAAGGCTTTGTTTTATGGGCCCCAAGTTTTAGAAGGGTTAACTGATAAACAATGTGCAATTCGAGATGTTAAGGTGCCATACACAGGTTGGGAATTATTTTCTAATTGGTTTGGGAACTGAAATTTGGGTGTTCCTTTGTGTAATCATTGGAGGTTAGACCTTAGAAAGTTGGTGGTACCGAATGTATATTTGGATGTTGAATTGTTGAAGGATGTTGTAGCAAGATATGATCCTGTCACCAAAATTGTCAAGATATACGATGACATGGAAATGGTTAGAATAACCAAGGAGGAGATTGTAGAAGTTTTTGATCTACACGAATGGAATAAGGATATGGTTCCTATTGATATTCAAGCCTTCAGAGAAGAATATAGAAATACGAAGGGTTTGTTTAGGACCTCTTTGTTGACTCCTCATTTGGCCACCACAGGAATGGGAAAGAATTAAAAAAATATAGTGATTGGAAATAATGAGCCAAAATCTTTTCTTGCAACTACTTCAGGAAGACAGTTTGTTCCTTGTGTCAGGTTTTGGGAATTAGTATGAAGACTTCCTTGTCTATAGACCTCATGTGCATGGTTGTGCATCTCCAACATCCAACTTCCAATGTGGTATATGATTTTGTAACCTATCTGGCCGATAAAATGCATGAGAATTTGGTAGCTCTGAAAGAGGGAAAAACACTGGTTGGTTTTAGATGGTATTCTTTATTGATGCACATGTTTTTGTACAAGGGAAAAATAATTTTTGGGTGGAATATGGAATTGAAAAAGAAAGAGGATGATATTGATATGCCTGTCTAATACCAGACCAAAATTCTAGATAGGCATGATCATGAATTTGATTATGTGGTGTTTCATAATGTTTTGGGGTCTAGATTGAGAAGATCCTTGGTTTATAATCCACCTAGAATTCCAAAGGAAATTCATGATTTCTTAAGGCCGATGGAGAGGAGGCCTGAATTGAATTTGACACATGATTGGGGAGATATAATCCCTTCTACAATACAATCATATTCAGGGTATATGGCACTAATGTCAACCTGTATGCTTTGCTAAGGGACGTGTCTTTAAGAATTGGATTCTTAGAAATCATGAGACAGTTGGGAAGTGCCCAAATGGTACACTTGCTAGTAGAAGAAAAGAAGGGATCTTTCTTCCCCGAGTATACAAATTTTGTTAACTTTTTCATGGTAAAAGGAGGATGGATAAATTTATGGAAATTACTTAATCCTTATGGGTTTCACACTAAACGCCCTAGGAACCATGATCCTAAGGGTTACATTTCTCAAATGAAGGCAAAGCATAGGACTGGCATTTTTATTCACAACTTATTTTTCCTTAAGGATATCATCAGAAACATCCTTGATTTGTAGGTGTAGGAGGAAAGGAAAGCAAAGTATA
This sequence comes from Sequoiadendron giganteum, assembly GCA_007115665.2. Lineage (NCBI taxonomy): Eukaryota > Viridiplantae > Streptophyta > Pinopsida > Cupressales > Cupressaceae > Sequoiadendron > Sequoiadendron giganteum. The sequence goes on along the minus strand of CM021107.1, from coordinate 529,025,554 downwards.
TTGCTTTTACTAAAATTATGAACAAGAAGAAGTAAAAGAACCATGCATATGATCCCATGCCGAATATCAAAGGTGAGTTGAATAGAGACACATATGTTGTGGACATGTTTGATAGCATGGTAGGATTTTTAAAATTTGAACAGATGGTGGAAGACAAAGGAAAGTCACAGGTTGTTGAGGAATATCCTAAAATAGGATTGGAGGAAAGGCCTTCTTATCAGCCTCCATCAAAGATTAGAGTATATAAAAGGAAGAAGGAAAGTGTAACTGAGAAAGAAACCAACCCCCCTCCTATTGCCTCAAAAATGTCTAGAATAATGTCTCATGAGAAACCAATGCCCTTACCATTAGGGAAATTGCCCACGACTGTCATTAATTTGGACTCTCCCTCGAGAGCCCCTTCTCCAACACAACCACCATCTCCCAAAAGATAGAGAATTGAAAAGGAAAAAGTGGTGGATTATCCTGAATTAGATGATGAAGGGATTATGGTGACCCCTGATGATATGCAATAGGGAATGCCATCTTTCCCACAAGGTGTTGCATCAAGTTTTGGAGCAGTCACTCTAAGGCTTGGGAAAGATGAAATAAGAGGGATAACTAACACTGATGACTTGAGGATAGAGGCTTGCAAAGAGTTCATAAGGGATGATGCTTTTGTTAAAGCAAATGCATTTAGAGATTTTACATGGAGAGCATAGGCTCCATTGTATGCTGAGAAGGTAGATCAAGAAAGGAGTTTGCACCCAGAGCTCCCCAAAAATGTTATCCAATCCAATGTCATGCAGGAAATGAGAAAAACCTTCAAGGGGATGACACTAGAGCAAGGAAGGGCATTGGTACAAAAGAGTGGAGTTTTAGTACTCCCTAAATGGGATATTGTTGATGTCATGGTGTTTGATACAATAAGAAGGGCCAATAGGCCACTTCTTGCAACTGAGGAAGAAGCCACACTAGCACTCAAGGGCTCAACCTTCAGTGAGGAATGGGATGCCTTGGCAATTTGGTCATTGTCTACTGGATCCAAAAAACCAATAGTTGCAGAGCCGACTGATTTCAGTGGTCACTTGGTTATGAGAAGAGTTGTTGATACTCCAGTATTGGAGGCAAAAAATATGGTAGTGAATGTTTCCAAGTTCACTAGGGAAACTGTTGAGGATTTGACCAAGGACATAGATACTCTGAGGGGCCAATCTAATTATCTTATTAATGATTATAATAAGAGTCAACAAAGAGTTGAAGAGTTAGAAACTGAGTTAACATTATTGAAGCAAAAAATGGAGACATTGAAATCTCAAGGATAGGATAGATCTAGCCATAAAGTTTCTACCCCACCAAGGGAGCAACCTCAACCTCCATCACAAGAAAAATCCTTAGCAATCATTCCATATAATATGGGACAACAGACCATTGCAATTGAGGAGGCAAGTACTTCAGGAGGAGGGCTTTTAAGGGAGAAACTAATCCACCAAGTTGAGGAGTACAAGGAAATGTTGCAATAGGCCCAAGAATCTATGTTAAAGAGCAATTTGGTAATTATAGATGTTGTATTGAGACACTTGAATAGAAAGGTTCAGGAAAAATTGAATAGTGTCCATGCAAACTATGCTTTGATGTTGCAAGCAATTAGGTTGTTCCCAAGAGATAAAGAATTGGCTACCCCATTGTTGGATAAGTGGAGTCCCAAAGCTAAGCAATTGAAGTTCATGGCAGTAGGAGCAAAGCACCAGAAGAATAAGTATCCTAGGGTTATGCCAACTTATCAATTTGTTAATGAGATTGTGGAGAAAAAGTTCCAAGGATATGTGGCTCCTATTGAAATGAAGATCGAAGAATTAAAGGCCAAGTATGATGAAGTAGACTTAACACCATTACCAGATATCCAACATAACTATGATGAGGTGAAGCCTTTGCAGGCTTGGAAGGACCAAATTAATGACATCATGTCAACCCAGACAAATGGAATATGCAAGAATGTCGATATTGGTGTGTTAAATGATACACTTGAGAAACTATCCTTTGTTATTAGTTTCTTAGAATATTTTGATAAGGAATCTACTTCAGTGATGGTAAAGTATGCACCATATAGAGAAAAGATAGAGGAGGTTATCGCTTTCAAGCGGCCATTTGAAGTAGAATTTGACTTGGGGAGAAGTGTCTTCACTAAAGAATTTGAGATATGAGCACCAGGGTGGAGAGTGTGACTTGGTCAAGTATAGTACAGGTTTGGCCTTAGAAGTTACAATTGAATGCACACATACTTCTCCCAGCTCAAAGTGCAGACTGCCGACATGGATCACTACTGAGGTGTATTTTCTAGCTCAAAGCTTGGTTTGCTCCCTTATTCTATAAAAGGGAATTCAGGGCCGATGTACCGGGTCTTTTTTTGAATTTGAGATTTGAGAGTATAGAATTGTAATACAGAGAGTATATACATTGAGTCCATGTTTTAGAGTTTAGAGTTAGATAGGAGAATTTCATCAATTATAAGGTTCTTAAGCATGTTTTTGTCAAATATGACAATCTTTTGAGTCTATTTTCTCTCCAATTGTGATACCCATTATGAATTATTAATGAAATATTGGTTTCGTTGATTTTAATTGTTATTTACTATGAATTGTACTATAATTGTGGCTCTGGTCCAAAGGATCAATTAAATGCTTTAGTTATTGTGTAAGCTCATGTAGGTTGGCAGCTGGATTTATTAGTAATAGATTTCAAGTATAGATATGTGAATTGTAATGCAATTCATACAAATCTTTCTCATTTGACTCCATGATTTTGGATATGGCATTGATACTGAAGTAGTGGTCGAATTTCTCGCATCCATAACTTGAACATGTACTGAGTGATTCATCACTCAACTTAATGCTTAATAACATTTTAACAATAGTATTAGTAGCATATACAACAATGAACATCAACAATCATTTAATCATTAATGTGTATCTTGTATTTGAAACCATATAATTTTTCTTCAAATGATAAAATAAATAATACAGATAATTAAACATCATCACATTACTGAAGTTTGAATTTGAGCTTTTTTATTGATTTTCACATGGAGTACATATAGGCATTGGCAATGCAAGATATTGCCAATGCCCAAAGACAAGTCTGCATAGAGCTGAGTTGGAACTTGTAAAATCATATATCAAAGATTAAAAATTAAAAATCAAGTCACTGTATCACCTTTTCTAGCAACTTTCACTCTTCAAGTGGTGGAATTGCCATTTGTTCTAACTGATGTTGTGTGACTTGAATTTTTGTTAACATTTCATGATTGTAATTGGAAGTGGCACCTGTCTTGAATTCTTCAGTCAATTTTTCATTCATTATCAATGTTCTGATGGAATTCAAATAGTTCACCACATATGGGTTATGAGGAAACTAGTCCAAATCAATCTTCCTTGCACCCTCCATCTTCTTTCTGAAATAATCTTTTCCAATGAATCGGTCAATTGTGTCAAAATCCTCTGGAAAACCAAGCTCTGTGAAGTTCCATACCTTTTCATCTACCACCTTCATCTTGTCTGCAACCAAATGCAAATATTCCTTTGTTCCACACATTCTTGAACACTTTTCAATAATATATGACAACTTCATTGAGGTATCAATTTGATTAGTAATCCCTTTTGATTTCAAATCATTGTCACTAGCTTTGTAGACTATTTGTACAGCTTGATTTGTAAATTTCTCTAATTCCAACACATTTTTGTTGTTCACTAAATATTTGTTGAGCTTCTTATAATGTTATCTAATAGCATCAATCAATTGAAACATGTCACACAAATGATCAAACCTCTACATTATTTCATCCCAGATCTTTTGTTTCATATGCCTCATTGTATCTCTACAAAATGCAGATAACTTATTTTGACAAGAGTTAATTTATTCTTTTGCTTCCGTTAGCTCTATCTCCAATCTTTCATTTTTTTTTCTCTATTTCTCCAATTCTTGTTCCCAGTGTGCATTTCCATTCGCAATGCTTAGTCTTAATTTTTGTGAAGTGGATTTCTCCTCATCATATTTCTTGTTTCTCTCATCTAGCCTTCGCTTCAGGTCATTCACTTCCCTCTCATTTGGTTTATCCTCTTTACTTGTTGATGTAGAGGCAGATTTTTTTATTCTTTTTTCTAATTCATTGCTCTTATTATCTGATGCTTTCCTCTTTGCTTTCTCATTTGCTAGGTTTGCCTGTAACTTTTCTATTTGGGTCTTCAACCTGTTCTTCTCTCTATCTTTCTTTAGCAATGATGTGTACACCAATTCATTGTTCTTGTTTGATACATTAATTTTGTCAGTATTTTTTAGGCCAAAAAATCTAATTGAAAATTGGTCACCTGGTATTTAGATCGATCCATCTAATTTTTTGGTTTGTTTTGAACTGTGGGAACAAAAAATGTGTACCCCACGATTTATTTATTTGTGTCAAATGTGGGTAATACCATGGTTTTTGCAGCCTCTGAAGTTACAACAGACACACTCTCCATCAGTTGCTTCTTTTCTTTTTTGTACAAGTCTGATTTCTTTTTAAACTTTTCAATGAAATCATAACCTGGGAACGCAAGAACAATGTAATGCTTGAATGGAGAAGGAATAGGAGTACCTGCAATTGCTAATGATGTCACAACCACACTAATGGGCACTGGGGGAGTGCCTAGAAATAAATCCTTTGTGGTGGATCCACTGATAGTGTGACTTAGACCTGTCAAAGTCCCTTGCCTCTTTTGTTTGCCTTGATCACTTGGTGTTTCTATGGTATCTTGTATTGTTGTCCTCTTGTGTGTAATTTTTTGTTGTAGCACATGTTGAACACTACTAATACTACTACCCATACCATCACCATCAATGGCAGTGCTAGTTGCACTAAGCTCTCCACCATGGGCATGTCCTAGTTGTGATTGTATCTAACCATGAGGATGAGGATTAGAAGGTCTAACAAAATTGACTTGTATGCCCTTGGTATAATTTTTCACCTCCAAGCCCAAGGCCAGATCTATCAACTAGTTTTCTATGCTCAACATATGTTACCGTCCAAGGGCCTTGTCTTTGGGACCCCAAAGGACCACCTTCATAACCCATTTTTTCAACTATGGCTACTCCTAAAGTATATGCTTCTTTTGCAGCCTCACTTAAACCAAGTTTATAATTGACATGGCTTTGTTCTACTTCTTCCCTATCATCACTAGATTCATTAGCACTTTCTTTGTTTCCATGTTCATCAGGATGCTCTATATTCCACAATTTTCTAAACTCTTTATCTTCTTCATTATATCCATACTCTGTAAGAGCTCTTGGATCACCTAGCTCCTTCCTCATAGACCAAAAGGCAGTAATTTTTTATTGTGACCAATTTTTAATCTGTAACTTACTTCTCTATAGAACCTAGAATTTTTACTCTACTAGATGGTTTATCACTTTTTTCATGAAAAATGTTGTATGTCCTAATTGTCTTTTAGTGTAATGCCATAATTTATGTTGACAATTGTTCAAAAGAAATACCATTCTCAACAACACTTTTCTCCATTGCTATTTTGACCTCATCCCAAAGATCCTTGTTTCTCAAGTTTTCAAGCAAGGGTTTACTTTGATGTTGAATTCTACTGGTAGCATTCCTATTGGCCACAATCATTGATTTAATGATATCACATGGATCATATTGCTAGTGACAGATAGCATCAAAATAAAAAAAAATCAAAATATTATGTGCCACACTAAATCATTTTCTCTCGAATGTGAACCCTCCACATGAAAAAGGTAAAGAATGAAATAAGGTCTTCTTTTTCCGATTGAGAAAGTTTAGTTCATCGACACTCTACACCTGCCTACACCTGCCTTACATATTCCAATGCAAAAACCCTTTCTGTCACATGTATTGGAAGTTTGTTTTGTTGTACTCCTGATCCATAAATTATTAGCACAATATATTCTTCCATTAAGTACCAATCAACTAATTATATTTCTTTTCCTAGTTGCATGTAGTTTCTACATGGCATAGGCAATCTAGGCATTGGAGTATTTATAATTGCTTGATGCAATGGAGCCAAAAATTAGTCTACAAAACGACTGTAGTTCCTTCGATAATCATGCATCCTTATCTCAGTGGGCCATTCATATACTAGAGCCATTTTCTTTTCCTCAACATTACTATAGGGATGAATCTGAAGCTTGTTGGTCTGAAACATTCCTCTAAATTTGAATAGAAAAAGATAGCACAAGTAGATTGTGAACCTAAATGTCTTGGTGGAACCTGCTTTAATCATTAAAAATTGTTTATGCATGGATTCTATAATGTGTTGAATAAAATTAATTTGACATGTTGAACACCATAATGGATATTAAATACCATTTCAAGGAGGCTTGCACCCACTTCCAAATGGCTATCCAGACCGAGGCAAAATGCTAGCATGGAAATAGTATCCTGAACCCATGGTTTAAAAATATCCAAATCATAAGGAGGCTTATGATCACCTTTCAATTTGTTTCTATCCCGAACTATTTTATTTAAGAAAACATTTTTCTCCCTTTCTTCCACTGCTTCGTAATCACTAGCAAGCTTTTCTAGGTCAATGTGGACGTCTCCAAATTCTTCGGTTGTAAACCCCAACACTTTTCCAAGTTCTTTTGCATCAATGGATAACAATACTTCTTTGCTACCTTTATTAACAATTTCTCTTTTGTTGTCATCATAATTTTGGGCACAAACCATGATAAATTATGGGCAAGGGAAAACCTCATGTAACATCATGCACCCTAATCCAGTTACCCACAGTGCATTGATACTATTAACTTGCGTTTGATTTGTAGCCTTATTCTGAGATGAAAATCTAAGTTCCGAGGTATGCCTACCATACATTTTAGGATCATAAATATCATGGTACCCATCAGTGAAACCTGGGGTTTTAAGCAATTCTGCATAATGCATTTTTTATCGGACATTGCTCTAGTGGTACTAGTGGTAGACATGCTTATACAATGTGAAGTTGTGAAATTTGAATTCCCTGATACCTATTAGTCCTCCTTAATTTTTCTTAATTCTCAAGTCTCTAAACCCAAACTTCAAATTTTGACAAAATAAGATTTTAGGAAATGTCAAACGAAGAAACGTAGTTGCGGGAATTCTTTCACTTACCCGAATTCTGAGTCCCGACTCTTGAAAATATTAATGCTGGTAGTTGTGGAAACTGGAATGGCTTTGTTGGAAGTGGAAATGTGGAATCCAAAACATGGTGGTGCACTGCAATGAGGAATCTGAAGAGTGAAGACTAAAATCTCCCCGTGCGCTAACCCTCTCACTTAAAAAAAAATCACTTGACAATTGACACTTAGTAGTACAAAGTGTTTTAAATGCTCTTTTTTCTTGAAATTGGAACATCAAAGTGAATGAAATGTCTTAGGTCTACAAGTTGCAAATTATTAATAGTCGATGTTTCTAAATCTAACGATTATAGGGTGATTCCAGAGGTTTAAGTTCGCAAGCCTATTGCTTTGTGCATTTTATTACGGAATGCAACTACAACCATACATCAAATGTTCATCCAACAGTTGAAACTAGAGTAATTTATGATATCAACTTAAAAAAATAAACATGACACATGTGTTTTAAAGTTGTTTTAAACTTTTGTGTGCTAGGATTGGCATCAAGGCCAAGGGGCCGGTAACTTAACGTTGCAAAGGACTTGAAAAAATCTCCTCGTGTGCTGACCCTCTCACTTAAAAAAAAATCACTTGATAGTTGACACTTAGCAGTACAAAGTGTTTTAAATGCTTTTTTTTCTCGAATTTGGAACATTAAAGTGAATGAAATGTTTTAGGTCTACAAGTTGCAAATTCTTAACTGTTGATCTTTCTAAATCTAATGGTTATAGAGTGACTCCAGAGGTTTAAATTCACATGCCCATCGCTCTGTGCATTTCATTATAGAATGCAACTAAAACCATACATCAAATGTTCATCCAATGGTTGAAACTTGAGTAATTTATGATATTAACTTAAAAAAATAAACATGACACATGTGTTTTAAAGTTGTTTTAAAATTTTGTGCGCTAGGTTTGGCATCAAAGCCAAGGGGCCGAAAACTTAACATTGCAAAGGACTTAAAAAAATCTCCCCGTGTGTTTACCCTCTCACTTAAAAAAAATCACTTAATAGTTGACACTTAGCAATACAAAGTGCTTTAAATGCTTTTTTTCTCAAAAAATTGAAATTGGAACATTAAAGTGAATGAAACATCTTCAGTCTACAAGTTGCATATTATTAACCATTGATATTTCTAAATATAACGGTTACAGGATGATTTTGAAGTTTAAGTTCGCAAGCCTATCCCTCTATGCATTTCATTATGAAATGATTTTTGTGTGAAGAGTGTAGTTTATTTTTCTACCGAGAGTTTTCAGTGCAGAGCCAAATGGCCAGGTCTTCCAAGTTTGTCAATGTCATTGAGGTTTCTGTGGCATAAATTATATTACTTAATTTCTCAACTGCATATCGGATAAAGTATATTACTTAATTTCTCAAAGGAAAAAAACTTATTTGAATATATTAATAGACATTGGAGTTATGAACTCAGAAAATAACTCTTTACTGTAAGCGTAAATGAATAACAAAGAATAACACAACACAACCATTTATTTTATTCCAATTTAATAATTTATTCCAAGTTGTTGCTCGTTACAATGGATTACAAATTGATTCCAATTTCCAAGCTTTTGTTGGTGACAACTTAATACAAATGTAACTCTAAAAATAAATGCACGATTCCAAGTTTCTGCTCATGACAACGCAATACAAATGTGACACTAAAAATAAATGCTAGGGGAAAGGCAGTTCCAACCATTATGGAGAAATGGGAGCTGTGAAGATACAAAATGTACTTATCCCCTTTGAGAACCAGAGTCATGCAGGAGATGTAATACAAATGTCTATTTGAAAATAAATGCATTGGGCTTGCCTGGCCAACCATGCTGGTGAATAGGGAGCCGTGAGGATACAAGAGGAGTAGCAAATATGCTCCCATCTTTTGCACATAGTTTCCATGCACTGGTATAGTACTTACCTCCATTAGAGCTCCTCATCTTGGTTCAAAACCTGTCTGAGAAGTCAGGTTAACCAAATCAAATTCTTTCCAATTCCACCCATTCTAAACTTGAAGGAAATTCATCTTTTACTAATTACTCTGTAACTACATAACTGTAGGTAGGAGAATTTACAGTATTCCCAATAATACCGCATCATCTTCTTTGTGAATCCTTATTAACCTTAGAAAATGAAAACCCTTATGACACTATCCACTATTCACTATCCCTATTTATGTGCCACTAGTGTCGCTACCATCCTGGGTATAATGATAATCATGATTCATGTACAATTAAAATGTTTAATTTGATTGATGTCTGGCTACATGCAAACTGTACCTCAAGCTAACAAGCTATCAAAATCACCAGTGCCACTCAAATGATATAAAATCATTAAAAATATTGTTTCATTAAAGCTATGAGTTGTCCAAGAAATTTCTTCGAATGTTCATATCACATATGGAATTAATCACCGCCACTACCAACACTAGCAATACGACAACCACACTTTCTTCAAAATGATTGAGAATTTCAATTAAATGGAATGTACAATGTCGAGGCATTAAAAAGACAGAATGAGTGATGAGCGATGAGCCTTGATCTCACCACATGTCTGCATCTAATGGTTCTAGTGCTATTTTGGAGGTTTCAATTCACAAGTCTAGTGCTTTAGAGATTTACTTCCAAAATGCAACTACAGTCGTCCATCGAAAATTCATCGAACGGTCGCAATTAGAACTTAGATTGATTTGTGCTAAAATATGGCTACAGATATGGAATATCCTTCACACTATTATAAATTATTTTATAAGGTTGATAATTCAGCCTTGTTTGGCCTATACATCCTTTGTGTGAAACATTCTTCCTAGGTGGTCCCTCTTTTAAATCAAACATTTATTTCACCACTTGAATCTTGGGTACGGTCTCCATAAGGCTGTAGAAGATTTTGCTACAAATAGGGGTTGTTGTGCTCATTTTTCTCAAATTGGTTTAGCACTCTCGAGAAACACCAAGGGGCAATGGAGACTTCTTTGTTTCTGAATTCCACGAAGAAGTAGAATGCTTTTCGTGGTGAAATCATCGAGAAACGATTGAAAGGGATAATGGTGTCCAAGCACCCATTGGTGCTCTAGGCGATGAAGGGTGTTTTGGGCCCAAATTTTTTGTTGGCTACCCACAAGCTCAAGGGGAATTCAAAAATACCTGCCATGTTTCTAGCAATGCTCGTGTACATGGGTGTCTCGAAAGCTCGGGTGAAGAAGCTATGCCAAATGATTTTTCAACACTCTATGTTGGAAAATATTGACACGACACTAGACAACATTGACGACAATTTCATGACCCCTCTATCATTGCACTACTACAAGGCTCATGGGAATGAATGCTTGGTACCAAATTTTCCCTTGGTGCGCTCGCTGGACCATGCAACTCTCAAAAATCAGTGGGGGGAGATTAAAAAGTGTATTGAATTCTTCTGCGTGTGACTGCCATTCTCAAAGATTGATCGAAGGGTTGGGTGAAGGAATTTGTAGTGGCCAAAGCTCTCGATGGGGAAAGGTGGTCTTCAGATGAGGAGGATTGGGAGTTGGGCATTGGTGAAGAATGGGTAGTGAATGACACCCGGAGTTGGGAGCAACGAGCAAACCATCCTGCCCATAGTGCCTACGATGGTGATTGCCCGATGATTCTGAATGCAATCAAAGCTAAGAAGACCAGCGAGGCTGGCTACAACAATGCATAATCTAGTGTCTGGGAAGGTTGTTTTGGTTTGTGATGGTCTGTTTGTAGTTTGTAGTGTCCATGTTAGTCCGTTAAATATTTGGGTCTTTAATAATTTTTGGAAATGAAGGAATGTACAAACTCTTTTTGATTAATACAAGGTGTTGCCCCATATAGTAGCTATTTAACTATAAAAAAACATGTGCTTAAGAGGATCCTTTAGTATTTCTCTAATATTTCCTTAATATTTCACACCAATTTTTATCAATGATTCAGTAACACTAGTTCCTTAATATTTCACACCTTGCTATAGTTCCTTCGACGGTTCTGATTGTTCCTTAATATTATTTTGGGTGTTATAACTAACTGATTTAATAAGTAATAAAATATCAACCATTAATTTCTACTCTAATGGTTCTAGTGTTAATTTGGAGGTTTCAATTCACAAGCCTAGTGTTTCAAAGATCTACTTCTGGAATGCAACTACAAACGTCTATAAAAAAATCATCGAATGGTCATATATTATATTAATTTGCACTAACATCTATCTTCATAAATAATAAAATATGTTGACACTTGTTCGCATTCCAGACTCTTTATTAAGGAATTTGAATGTACAAAAAATATGTCCTAGAATTTGATATTTTACCCAACCACACTGATTTTTTATTAGCATATCCATTTATTTTGCCACTGAAATTTTTTATTAGTTTGAGATTATGTATAAATCACCAATGAATATATTTTTTTTGCTTTGAAAAAATGTTTTATTTGCCAACATTTTATTTTTCTGTTTTGAAAATAGGGTTAATTCGCCAATGATTTTTTTTTTTTTCCGTTTGAAAAAAGGTTTTAATCGCTAATGAAAATTATTTTATTCATTTTAAAAAAATTGCAATTCACCATGATTTTCCACAAAATTCTAGTGATTATAAAAGATTCGCCAATTGGGATTATTTTTTTCCTCACAAATGAAAAAAATTGGCAATAAAATTAATATTTTTATCAAAAATTATACAAGATTCTCTAGGATTTTGCACCTTCGCCGAGGGGGGGGTTTCTTAAAGTTTTCCTCGATCCCAAGTAATTGTGTTTGAAAGAAGATGAATGTATTGCTACACTAAACCAATAGGGGCCAAAGATGTGGTGATGCCACGATGATTAGGAATTGTACGTGGGTAATAAAATATGTGTAAGAAAAATCAATCTAAACCACACACCAATGAAACATTTATATTAAGAAAATCAAAATAACAAATAAACCGATAAAACTATTCCTTAAAACCATTCCATTGTTCTCTATTCTCAAGGATCCTCTAAATCATGAATGCTCTCAGATTGTATTTATTTTTGCACATGAATTATCAAATGACAAACTGAAAAATGAGATGCTATGATGAAATACGAGTATTATATTCCTACATCTACATGCTTGATGTATTTGATATGCAATGCTAAATGATATGATGTTAAGATTATGCTTCTGATGTGTTTAAATGATTGCTAAGATAATGTTGTGATAATAATTTGCAAAAGTTATGTGAAATACTATATGAAAATGCAACAGTTAGGATTCTAGGAATAAAATTGCCATAATAAGAATAATTTAAGCTAAATGCAAAATGCTAAACTAAAATACTATGCTAAGCTCACAAATACTAATATTATTTCTGCAAAGTAGATTTATGCTTTGCTTTCTCTATCAAAAGCTATAAATGAGCTTCTATTTATAGATTTCTCCAAGGCATATTGTGATGTGACAGGATTCGATGGTCAAGATTTAGTTTGGAGAGATCAATAATAGAGGATGAAGAAGTTGGAGGGAATCATGGAGATGTTTCCCTTTAAAAGAGCACTTTGCCAAGTGTTGAAGAGCATCAAATGGAGGAAGAAGCCATGTGTCTCCAATATTGTTAGGAGTTTGTTGATGGAATTCCCATTTAGAAATTATAAATATTTAAATTCATGTGACACATTGTGAGGTGGACGATGAGGTGAAAGGAGGTTAGAGAATTATGTAGAAATGCAGCAAAATTTGAATTTAGAGAGGGAATTAATCAAATAAAACAAATTATTTGAATTTGTTTATTTAGTTAAATCAAGAAGAAAATTATTTGAGATAGGAAGAAATTTGTCAGATGAACTATATAAATAAATTTTGCAATTTATTTATAAGTAGAGGAATTTAAGATTTATTAATTAAATAATTAGTATTTAATTAATTTTCTCTAGACCAATTTTAGGTGAATACATGAATCGTAGAAGATGAAGATTGGGTTTCAATATGAAGAGTGGGAATATGAGGATAAGTCTTTAAACCATTAGAACATGTAAGACCTATGATATATTCACTAAAATATCATCATCAAAGGGTAAGTAATCTACATTTATAAGAGGAATGAGACAATTTTTAGCAAGATCATTTGAGAAAGGAGAGATATGAGGGTCTCCATGGATCTTCCAAATTCGAGTCTAAAGTGTGTGGGGATAATCAATGTCTGATACAACACACATAGTGTCATGATCAACACTAGAACAAATCACTCCTACAACATGATCATTGATAATACCCCATGCTGATAAACTCCTTGGTGAGTTTGGTGTAGGTATGATTCCATATAGATAAGGCAAAAGATCAAGCCACTCGAGATGTGTTAGGATGTCATTTCTCCAAGACTCATAGTTATCCTTTGCCAAAATGACCACAAAAGGATGAATAGAAAAACCCATGATACTTTCTCAAATGAAAAATCAAAGGCTAATAACCTTAGTACATGCCAAGTAGATCAAATAAAATCATCTCACACAAATAAATCCTTTCCAAACTGTGAAAATGTCCAAGTAATTAATAGAAATGTAAAATAAATAAAAAAATGAATAAAATTTATCAAGGGCATATTCTAAAAAAAGTGCATGAATGGATCTAAAGAGCTCTAAAATACCTTTCCAACAATTCTAGAATGATGTAAATAAGAGATATACGAAAAAAGTTATGAGCTCAAAAGAAAAAATGAAGATCTGACTTTGACCGAGAATAAAATAAACTTGTAGAAAAATTTGATGATAAGATTTGCACCACTAAAAACTCGAAATCAACTTTCTAATAATATCTTGTTCGCTCGACTTTGACACTGTATGCCCAAGTTATGCCAAAAAGAAAAAATAGCTCCTTTAGGGTAAATGGGGGCTAGGAGGGGGCTTGGAGGGGTCGTACAACTATTTAAATCATGTTGATGTCAACAAATATTCCCTCTCTAAAAAACCAGGTTATCGAAAACATGCCATCTATCGTCAAAATATACTCTTTCTAGCCCAAAATATTCTCTAAATATGAGAGTGTAGGCACTGAAATCTATGAGCGATGTCAATTTTTGAAGCTGGTGGTCAAAATATTTTTGAGGTGGCCAAAAAGTGGATGGTTTTGGTTTGAGTGGTTATTTGGGTCGATGATAGGTAGCCTCTGGGGAGGAGTTGTGGTAGACGATAGGGAGGGGTAATTTCTAGGTAATAATATTATCGCAAGGGTCGTCGCTACAAGGGGGGAGCTCCACATGGGTATAGTCCTATTAGACACTTGCAAGCTAGCCATGGTATAGTGCGTACCCTCAATGAACCAATAAACCCCTTTTTATTGATTTTTCAATGTTTTCTTTTTTTAAATTTTAAATTTTTATTTTTTGAACTTGGTAAAAAATTTAAGAAAAAAACAAATTATGTATTTGCGAATTGCCTACACGAAAATCAATACAATAGGGTTGTATGGATATATTCAGAGGTCCTTAATGTAAAAAAATTGCGCTTTTTATGCAGTTGCTCCAAATTTGATGAAATGATAGGCGATCTTAGGGTTTTTGACCATTTTGAACTCAATGATGATACCTGTTTCACTCAAAGTCAGATCTCTCAAAATTTGGACAAGAAGTCATAGATTCGGTGCTCTGTTATCATGTTGGAGTTGATAGTGAATCCCATAGCTCCCAAAAATCACTTGCAACTAAAACGTCTATCACATATGAAAAAAATGCCATTGAAATGCTCATGCAACCTTGAGAAGAGATGATCCGGAAAAGCAACTGATTTTGTAATGAAGTAATCCAAATTGTATCTAGATGAATGATTACAATAAAAGGGAATCCTTATAAAAGGAAAATGCAAACCCTAGATGAGGGTTTGATTAGATTAAGACATGTACCACCATCTCATGCAATGAGACAACTTAACCTTTAAATAGCCCAATCTAATAATAAAAAAACACTCCTAAATTTAGCTTAAGTAATTAAAGTAATAAGGGACCTAATAATTAATGCATGATTGATTAATTATCACGTGATGTCCTAGCTACTGCAACACTGATGACTCACATTGATTATAATATGTCCAAAAATTTGTTTCATAACTCCCATTTTTGCACATGCTACAATGATACTAGCAAAGGTTGTAGTGTTTAGTTTTACACCTACCAATTACTTTTGATTCAAAGTTTCTAAAACCTTTTTAACAAATCCATTTCGAGTGTATTTTGTTATCATTACATTCCATGAGACTACATTTCTTGAGAATTCCTTAAAGTTGCACAAACTTCCAAATGTGAATTGTGCAAAACAATGGACTTGCATTATACACGCTTCTACATTTTACATACATGTCTACTAGGGTATTGACAACAACATCTAATGAAACTCCTTTACCCTTTATGCTTTGATGGATGCCCATACTCTGTTCCAAAGCCAATTTTGATATAAGTTGGACGTATGGTAGCAAATGTGAATTGGTCAAGTTGGAGATCTATTTGTTGCATTTGGTGAAACATGTGGCCACCTACTTCCACACATGAAATAAATGTTAATAAGTTTATGTTGAAAAATTTGTGCATGTTTGAAATGCAAATTGTCTATGTTTAACTCTAAATTATAATTCATTCAAATGCTCTTTTGAAACAAAACTACAAGTGCAAGAGTTTTTTTATTATCTTCCTTCAATATCGCCCACACTAAGATTTTGGAGCAACTACATTAGAAACCACCTACAAAAGATCAAAAATCACAACTTGGAAATCCACTTATTTAAAAATCACCTCCTAGAAACCAACTATGAAAAACCAAGACTCAATGCTTTAACCAATTAAATTCAATACCTTAGACTTTATTAATTTAAGCTTCAATTATAATAATAACTCAACTTTTGACTTAATAATTTTTAGAATAAATAATATTTTAATTAAAAAATTAAAATATTTTTTATTAAAAAATTAATAATTGAAAAGTACTATTATAATAAGGACTTAACTTTTTGATCTAATGCTTTTTAGAATAAATAAATTTTTAATTATTTTTCATTAAAAATTAAAATACTTTGTTTTATTTAAAAACTAATAACTTCAATCAATTAAAAGTTACTAATAATAACTAGTTAAATATTATTCATCATAAAAAATATTATAATATAATAAGAACTCAACTTTTTGATTAAAAAATAAAATAAAATATTTTATTTTAAAAAGTAATAATTATTAATCAATCAAAAATTACTAATTATTATTAAAAATTACTAATAATAACTAGTTAAATAATATTCATCATTAAAAAAAATAACATTATTATATAATAAGAACTCAACTCTTTGACCTAATTATCTTAAAAATAGGTAATATTTTAAAATTTTTAATTAAAAATTAAAATATTATATTTTATTAAAAAAACCTTTAGGTATTAGTTAAATATTATTCATCATATAAGTTAAAATGCTAGACCAGAGCTAATAATTAGTTAAAGATTTTCCTGTCACACGATGAATAATATGAACTAATAACTACCTAGCAATTGACTTTTGCGATCTCGGACCAGGAATTTTTTAATCTGAAAAGCTCTTTCAAATCCTGTTGCTCGCTTATCGGGCTTCACAAGATCTTTTAGGAGGGTAAACAGAATCTGCCCTTTCTTTTACCATTACTGAGATGCTTGCCTCAGCAACCCCATAAAGCCGACTGATTGAGTAAAACCTTTCACGATCCTGAATACTGCAGTTCTATTACAGGTGCGTAATGTTTCGTTTTTTTTCTGTATGTAGTTTGAATGAAGTTCTATTACAGGTGCTTAATGTTTCGGTTTTTTCACAGGCTCTTAAAAAAAGCACCACCCATTTGACATAAATTTGAATTATCAAAACGGGTATTGTTTTGTTTCACTTTTTCTATGTGTAATTTGAATGAGCCTAAGCATGCGATTGATTGCTGCATAAAAACTGACAACTAGAAATTGGAATTTTCAAAGTCAAAACTTTTGACTATTAAGAAATGATGTTTTGAATCATGCACATTATACTAACTAAACGAGTTTGTATGTTTGCAGATTTTGGTGGTCATAAAACAACATTTTTCTGGCGAAAATTTGACCTGATAGTAGACTTGTCTTCAGTTTAAGATATATTTGGAGATACCATGCAGAGAAGAAGGGCAAGAGAAAGACTTGAAGCAGAACCTGCTTCTAGTAACAGTCAGGATTCAAAAGAGGCTACTATCAGTAGCAGTAATGACTTAACATTGGAGACAAATCCCACGTCAATTCCAAAAGTTCCGGAGAGAAGTTCAAAGAAGGCAGCTCTTAATTGGGTAGCATTGCTATTTGTAATCATCAACTCATCTTGGCTTGTCTATCACTTTCAATTCGAGAGGCTGCCTCTGCCTCTTACTGCTGCTCAGGCTGGTAAGAGGGGATTCTCAGAGTTGAGAGCAATAGAGCATGTTAAAGCATTGACAAGATTTGGCCCTCATCCTGTTGGTTCCGACGCATTAGATCTTGCTGTGAAGGTTGGTATTGGTTTTTTAAGTTCAAAATCAGATCTGCCTGATAGGTCTTTTTTTGGTCAGTATCGGATAGAATGTAGGAGATGAAATGACAATTAATATCCTTCAGGCCAAAATGGCACCGATAAAAAATTGTGTACTTGTTTTTAAGATTACTTGTATGAGTGTTTGAAGATTTAAGATTTTGGGCTCTACGTTATGACTACAAATTATCTCTCTGCTGTGATTACATGATGAGTAAGGTAAAAGGAAATGGTTGCTGTCTTCTACTTCAATTATGTAATGTTTTCTTTTCACTGAGTCAATATGTGTGGGACCCACAACCTCATTTCGGTACTTCTTTGTGGTTGAGGGGTGATTGCTAGAGAAGTATATATTGTTGAGGATTAGTTTTGTTCATTTGTACCTGATATTTGTATATGAATTTTGGACCTTTTCCTACTTTTTAGAGGCATTTCCTAAATTTAAGGAGGTGAGTTGGAGGCAAGACCCTCACCATTAGACTCCTCATGGAATTTACCCTAAAATGATCTTTTAATTGTTGACATTGCTCGCACCCTTGGAGATTTTGAAGTGTACATGTTCGTTATAAGTGCCTTTGGGAAAATTTGTTCTTATTTCCTAGGAGCTTTTGGAGGGCTATGGGGATAGATTCATGTCATGCAGACTTTCATTGGATCTTGGTGTGAGTGAACTGTTCACAATGCTCTATCACAGGTCCTTTGGCTGGTGGTTGCAAGTATGATTAATTTACTGACAAGAGGTCAAGGTTTATTGGCTGTTTGGATAATTTCATGTTATTACTGTTGCACCATGTTATATGGTACTTGATTATTAAGTGATATTAATGTCTTATCAAATAAAAGAAATCTTTATTATTTGACACATAGGCTAGATGCCTAGGGTTGGGAGCATGCCAAAGAATAAGTAGAGACTGCCTAACCTTGAGAGAATCATTTTACGGTCATTTCACATTTTCTAGATCTAGGGAGGGTGGCTACATTAGGAAGCACTCATCTACTGATTTAGGGACAAAAACAATTGGATCCAGAGATCAAAGGACGGAGACTTTCAGGTTTCTTGTGGGCAATCTCATCTCATCGAAGGATTGCATTTGATTAAAAACATTGTTTTTTCTATTGGTATGCTGATTTTTGGGGCACGTGGAGCAGCATTAGTTCTGATTTGGGAAATATCTTCCACCAGGGGATTGAGTTCTAAGTAGTTCCATATTATTTGTGTTCTATTGATGTATTCTAACATACTTTATTATTATTACTCTATTGATGTATTCCAGCAGATTTTATCAATAAAATACAGATCCAACCTTATTGTTAAAGTTTACTTTGTTAGTATATTAATTCATACATTGTTCACTTCTTTCTTTCCTAGTATCATTCTAACTTGATTAAAAAAACTTAAAAATTAACAGGTAAATAGAGGGCTTCACAAATTACAATATCAGAGGAGATGACTTTTAAAGGCCTTACTGGTTCTGTGTTCCCATGATGTCTTCAGGAGGGTTCGTGTACTAATTTCACTGTGTGTTTGCGTGTTGGTTTCACTGTGTAGGTAAACTCATTACTTTCTTTTATCTCCTTCATCACCAGTATTGATGTCGAATAAGACAAACCTCTGCTCTCTACCAATAAGACTTTCATCAAAATGTTTTAGCTTATATTTTAAGCGCCAGTTATATAGATTATAATTCACAGTTGTACAGTATACTTAAAATTTTTAGCCCTTCATAGTCACTGCTGAACTTAATTAAGGTGGTCATCAAAATAATCATTTTTTAAAATATTGAAATAATAGTTTATGAGATATATTATGCTGTTTTAGTAGGTTTCTGCATCATCAACATCTATGAAACCACTTAACTGATCTGCTGTTTCAAGTACATCATATCACCTGACCATTCAGCCACATCCAAAATCACTTCATCACATCAAAAGTATTGATCAAATCTCTATAGGTTCAAATCAGGTCCAAGTTTCTGTAGATAGTCAACACTAAAATAGCTGTTTGGAGGCTTATCAACAAGACTTAATGGTAAAATCAGCATCCTTCCTTTGTAAAAATCACTAAATTAGCTGTTTGGAGACTCATCAACAAGACTTAATGTTAAAATCAGCATTCTTTCTTTATAAAGATCATTGATCTTCTTGAACTTGGGGGTCTTCTTGATGCTTTCGTTACTTTATTATTCAACTGGAGGAGCATGAGGAGGAGCCATCTGATACTTCATTTTGCATGTGGAGTGCACCCTCAGAGACCTCTGATAACTCTGCAACAAGATATTTCTTGCCAGTTTGCAAACTATTTTTCAAGTACTTAAATAATTATCATCTAACAGTGTGCCACCATCAACCAATACTATTCCTTTGAATTGCAGTCCCAGTTTTTGGTCTAAAGAGACAGAGGGAAGAAGCATATGTTGGTCTGACATGAGGTAAACTTGTAACAGCCGACACACCATTCTCAAGTGGATTTATCTCAAAAGGCCACTCTTATATTACTTGATTCTATATTGCATGGAGTTCAACTCAAAAATTTTGCTGCCATCTTTATCTTTCTTTTTACACTACCATTTTTCTTCTGCTACTGGCAGGAATCTCAACCTGATTCTACTTTTATCTCTGAAGAAGGTTTGATGGTAAACCTTCTTGCATACATAAGGTTCAACCACAATATTAGATACACAATACCTCTTGGGTGCTGTCCTCCAAAGATTCTTCTTAATGCTTCATCGGAAGACATGTTATTATCATCTCCCTCAATCGATTTACCCCTTGCTGAAGTCTGAGATTTTGGTAGAAGAGATCCATTGGAAGAATTTGATGTGCTGTTAGCAATACCATGTGCTTGCATAGGTAACTAGGAGAGCTCTGGGGTACTCAGGTTCGCTTCTGCCTGCTTTTTCTCTATCTTAGCCATTTCTTTCAAAATCTCTTAAACTTTCAAGAGTTCTCTGCCCTCATCAATTTGTTGCTGCTCTTTCTCATTAGGAGACAGGGGAGCCTTTGAAAGTTCTTCTAATCTTGTACTTCCATCTATTGCGGAGGTATCTAGCTTACAAGAACTGCCCTAGTCCTCCATGCTGAAAGACTTCTGCACAGTTATTAAGGACACAGTGATGTCACTTGTGAAGCAGTTTCTTCTAGGTGAACCATTAAACTTAAGGTGATAAAATAGCCAGAAAATATCAAAACAATTATTATGGTTTAACATCCCTCAATTGAGCCAGTTCATATATCATTCCATGGGACTGGTCTCTCAGCAGAACATTCCCAACCCTGCAAGATAATTCAAGAAAGTTTTGAATACTTACAGTCATAAAACATACAATTGATCATTTCAGGGCAGAGTAAACTAAACAGTTATTGACAACCATGCCAGTTTTTTAAGCAACTCGACAGCTAGCTAATTTATTCCATCAGAAAGATCATCTAAAGCAAGCCTTTCTAGCTTTCAGTGAGGAAGACTTTGCCTGCAAGCTTGTTTGGTGTCTTGGCATATTCCATAATTAATTTAATTTAATTTGCCAATCCATTCACCTAGAGAGTATTTGGTTGAGGTCTTTTGTGTTTGGCCAAAGCATTGTCCATACTGCCTTGGATTTGTCCTGACGTGTCCTCCACAACCTCTCAATGATGTAAGTCATTCAGCTCTAAATGTGTTCCTTTCAGCAGTTCATTTCAGTTCTTCAAAAGTTTCAGATTGTAGTTCCAAGCAGTTTCAGATTTCACTTATATATCAGACATTTGTACATTGCATGAGTTCCAATATTATAGCATTGTAATTCTATATTTCTACAGATGTCTCGTATTTTCAGCCCACTTTCATAATTCTCTTTCATTTCAGCTTCAGATTTTGTGAGGTTTAGAGCAGCAACAACAGGTTTTAAGTTGGGATCATAACAGTGGTATCAGAACCACCTTCTTTGCATTGTAGAAGTCTTAATGATGACAGATTTCTTTTGAGAAGTAGAGTCTGCTTGCCCTCAATGATCAATATTTGGGCTTATGGGAAGCCTATAATAGGGAATCCTCTCAAGACCTCTCTTTGTCAGAGTATGTTGAGCTTTATGAAGCAGGTCAAAGGAAGTGGTTGTTGGAATTTGAATAATTTGCTGAAGCCACAATCTAGGGTGAAATTAGTTCAGTCCATAGTTTGCAAACTCTCTAAGTACTCACTGAGTTGCTGACTACTCTTGGGTTTTTTCATTGCACGAGTTTTTACAGGTTTAACTCACGAGTTTTTTTTTTCTGTGGGAGTTTTTGTTGAAATATGGCAGCTTCGGTCAGATATAAATGATGATCGATTTGATCATATGTGTGTGTATACATATGTCAGTATGTACTGACATATGTATACACACACATATATTAATTATATATATATTCATGTCAACATTTATATATATCGAAATCTGCTACATCCCAAGTATATTATTGATCTGCATTTAGAGGTTATTACTTGCAGATTATTGACTTTATATGTTTCATATAGCATCCCGATCGAGTTCTAGATTGGATATTATTTATTTGTGCAAGATAAAATACAGATCGAACTTAGTAAGCATTCATGTTTATTAAGTAACTAACCTGATTGGTGATCGGGTGTCTTAGTTAGACGAAAAGGCACAATCCATGAGATACGTTCCATGAGCGGACATGTCTCTCCATTCGTATTTAAGACAGATCCGATCCACAATGAAAGACATCGAAATAAATAAATGTTCTGATCTTGAGGATCGGATACCATTAAACGAAAATTCAGACTTGTAAATTCATGATCAATACTTCCAATTTTGATCTGGCATCAACTTCATAGTTTTAAGTTCAATATTGTGTTTATAATCTGAAAGAAATTTAATTATAAACAACATGGTATCAGAGCCACGTTAAGAAAGATCCGATTAAATCCAGATATCAGATTATTTAAAATCGCATTTTCACTTGAAATCGCAAACACATTTCATTCTTCATAATGTCAAGTGTAATAAGATTCGAGGATCATCTTGAAGGTGCAAACAACTTTACATCATGGAAATTCAGAATCATGATGATTCTGAAAGAAAATAACTTACTCATTTGTGAAAGAAAACAAGATAGAACCAGAGAATGATCTGGAGAAATCTCAATGGATTGAGAACAATGAGAAAACTATGAAAATTATAGTAGATACAGTTAGGGACCATATAGTACCTATTCTGTCTAAACATGAGACTGCATACCTAATGTTTAAATCCCTTGAAAGCACTTTTGAAATAAACAACACTAGTAGGACCCTTGCTCTAAAGAGGCAACTTAATCATGTTCAAATAAACAAGGGAGAATCTATCAACGCATATTTTATGAGAATCACTGAACTAAGAGATCAATTGTCAACAGTTGGATATCAAATTGATAGCAAGGAGTTAACACTAATAGCTCTAGGTGGCCTACCAAACTCATGGGAGTCATTTGTTCAAGGAATAAGTGCAAGATCAAAACTCCCTAAATTTGATAGGCTAAGAACAGATTGCTTACAAGAAGAAACAAGACTAATAACAAAAGGAAACAATCAGAAACCCATAGATGAGGATATTCATGTGCTAAACACAAATTCTCATAAGAAAGGTAAGAAGAAAAACTTCAAGAGAAAGAAGAATTCTTATGGAAAGGGATCATTCAAGAAAAGTAAAGACATCTCCCAAATACAATGTTTCAAATGTGATCAATATGGACACTATGCAATGAAGTGCCCTGATAGAACAAAACAACAAGCATCCTTTGCTAAAGTTGGAAAGACAAATACAAAATATGATTTTGAGAAATTTGTCTTCTACTCAGCATTATCAAGCCAAGTATCAAACAAAGTCAATAACTGGGTAATTGATAGTGGTTCATCAAGGCACATCATAGGATTCGAAGAACACCTAGATACTATGATAGAAGAATTTGATGAAGAAGTAACTATTGGGGATGATTTTGCACATCCAGTTAAGGGGGTTGGAACTTGCACCATAAATTTGAAGTCTGGCCTCTCTCTACAA
This sequence comes from Sequoiadendron giganteum, assembly GCA_007115665.2. Lineage (NCBI taxonomy): Eukaryota > Viridiplantae > Streptophyta > Pinopsida > Cupressales > Cupressaceae > Sequoiadendron > Sequoiadendron giganteum. The sequence goes on along the minus strand of CM021107.1, from coordinate 529,001,916 downwards.
CTCACTGGAGTATTGTTTGTACCGGGAATAAAGAGGAACCTAATATCGATTTCTGCTTTTGAAGACAACGGATATAGGGTTACCTTAATGGATGGAAAAGTTTTGGCATGGCCAAAGAACTCCACCATAAAGAAAGCACAAACTATAGGTATAAGACAAGGATATCTCTACAAACTGTGCACTGACACTAATCAAGCCCTTATTCATGAGACTTCTGATTCAAATGAAATTTGGCATCGAAGATTAGGACATATTCATTTCCGTGCCCTACCTTCTGTAGAAAAATTAGTAATAGGATTGCCCAAACTAAAACAAATTCATGAAGGAGCATGCAAAGGGTGTGCCCTAGGGAAGAATACAAAGGGGACCTTCCAAAATAGTTTGAGTAAAACCAAAAACATATTAGAACTAGTACACTCTGACTTATGTGGACCCATGTCTGTACCCTCCATGGTAGGATTCTTATATTATGTAATATTTGTAGATGACTTCTCTAGAAAGACGTGGATATATTTTCTTAAATGTAAAGAGTCGATAGAAGTCCTTAAAAGGTTTAAAGAGTTCAAAGCTCTTACAGAAAACTTTTCCGAGAAGAAAATCAAAATACTAAGAACAAATAATGGGAAGGAATACACCTCATAAATCTTTAAGGAATTTTGTGTAAATGATGGGATTAAGAGGGAGTTTATTGTAGCCTACAATCCTCAACAAAATGGTGTTGTTGAGAGGAAAAATAGAACTATTTTAGAAGCTGCTAGAGCAATGTTGTACGACCAAAACATAGAAACTTCATTTTGGGAAGAAGCCTCTAGGACAATTGTTTACATTCAAAATAGATGTACCCACTCACATCTAGATAACAAAACTCCTGAAGAAGCATTTACTGGTGTAAACCTGACATAAGTCACTTAAGGATCTTTGGTTGCACTGTCTACATTCATGTACCTAAAGAAAAGAGATCTAAATTAGAGCCTACTGGAAAGAAAGGGATATTCGTGGGCTATAGTGAAACCTCAAAAGCTTACAAAATATACATATTCGGACAAAAATAAATTGAACTAAGTAGAGATGTCATCTTTGAGGAAGACATTGCTTTCAAAAGGGCAAAGAGTTCTAATGATATAGAAATTCAAGATTCTCCTAAAGTCGTGGAGGAGGATCTTGCTCCTGAGATTCAGAGGGAGTATCCTGAAGTAATCATAAATGAAAACCAAATTGCTCCAGAAGAGAATCCTAATAACACCAACAAAAGGAGACCACTTTGGGCTAGAAAAATGATTGAGGAAGCTGAGAATTATACATCACCCAAAGGAACTTTTAGAGAAAGTAAGAGACCCAAAAGATTCTGAAGCTATGTTGCCTTAATGAATGAGATCATAGATGAAAAAATCGCATCACTCGCAAGTAATCGCGCTCTTGAACAGGCCGCGATTTACTCGCATGAATACTCGCAGCCGGTTTATTAGAAAAATGCGCCGCGATTTTTTCTTCTAAACATGCCAAAACACGCGCGATTTGGAGAAAAATGCATCTGCCATGAAGTATGAAGCAGCAAAAATGGAAAAACGTTGATTTTTTATTGTGTTTTGACCTTCTAAACCCTTCCGCGATGCGTTTTTGAGCAACGCGGGACGCGTTGAGAGCATAGAATTAAATATCGAGGGCACAGGATTAAATTTTGAGGGCATAAATTTTTTAAGAGGTATATTGTTTGGTCACGGGATTAAATTTCGAGGGCACGAAAATTTTAAGAGGTATTTCGACAGTTCGACTCATGCACATTGCAAATGCAAACCATCGAATATTTTTGTTTCAGTGCAAACTGTCGACTTCACATAGGTAGTTTCCACTTTCCTCAGCCATCAAAATTTTTTGCCTTTCACATAGTTTCCTCATTCCTATGTAACATATAATATAATTTTGTTTATTATATTTTTTAATATTTCTATGCTTGATAGTAAATTTAATAAATATGACTTTGTTTAAAATGAATCATGTTGCATTATATTAAATTATTAAGAAAAGCATGACTTTATTTAAAAATTAAAATTATAAATAAACAATTAAAATGATAGTTGTAACTTGTATATATTTAGATTTCTAATTTATGATATAATTCTTATTATAATAAATATTTTAAATAAAGTCATGTTTATTAATATTATTATTTTTCTATGACACTACATATTACATAATTAAATTAACATAAATTACTAGTCTATATATGATGAAATCAGTAAGATGTTCTACAAATTCAGTTTATATGTGTGTTTTTGAAATATATTTAAAAAAATTGTGTATTTTTAAATGTTCGATAAATTGCTGAGTTATTGCCGAGTCCCTGTTCTTAATAATCTTCCTATTAAGCATCTTGTAGTCAATACACATCCTAAGTGTACCATCCTTTTTCTTCACCAAAACAACTGATGAAGCAAAGGGTGACTTACTCAGCCTAATGTGCCCCATAGCTAAAAGCTCCTTAATAGTTTTCTCAATTTCATCTTTTAAACGCTTGGGGTGCCGGTAAGGAGTGATCATAATAGGTTTCGTGCCCTCATCCAGCTCAATGATGTGCTCAAGTGATCCTCTAATCACATCTGTCAGCCTACGAGGATCTGAATGATAGGCTAACCCCTGAATCATCTATTCTGCCTAGGAAGGGGACATTACAACATTCATCTTCTTCGGATTTCTGTCACCTTTCCAGCATGTCATCAGGCAAATCCATCAAATTTGTGAAACTCTAGCAAATGATGGTGGAAGCAAAAGATACAAAAGATTAACATATCAAAGATGGCAGTCAAAATTCAGAATCTACGCCTCTATAGCCCAGGGGTTCCCTTGAATTAATAAACCTGTTAGATGTTAGAATTTGCAAAAGCCGTTTCTGGGGGATCTCTTCAGATTCAGCCCAGCTCCGCAATGAATCCATTTGCTAGTCTGTAAGTCATGTTGAGCAACCGTGGTAGTTGATCCAATGAGCACGTAAAACGAAGGGAAAACAAAAGTAAAAATATCAAATTGTACCTTTACAGGCCAGGGGCACCTAGCTTTTTGGCCAGCTAGTTGAGGTTTTTGGCAGCTGTCGTCTTCACGAGACCTGTTCAAAATCCTCCTAGCTACGCAGTGAATCCAATCGCCGATCTTCGGGATCCGTCAAACGCCCTTAAATGAAGAATCAATGGAAAATGTTGAAGGATAAAGGTAAGTAGAAAATGGCCAAGTATGAAAAAATGCACTTTCCTTGAGAAAGGCGCCCTTCTACTGGAGGTCTTAGAAGCAGTTTTCTAGCTTCATCACTCCCAAGAACATCTTTTCCAAGTTGTTCAATCTTCACGATGAGATCATCGACGCAGGCATTTGAGCAATCCAACTCCCGGTAGCGAGGATCAAAGTGGAGCTTTTTGTTGAATGTTACAAATTGCAAAATCATACTCAAAAGCTCAATTGCGCCCCTATAGGCCAGGGGTTTCGTTGCCTTTGAGGGTCTTAATCCAACTTTCAAGACTTGCATATATAGTCATCCTTTGTGGAATTCTTCCAACTACATGATAGATCCAACATCTAGTCGACGAGAGTCATCAGTCACTGGCAACGGCAGATTGAAGCATGGAGAGTTAGAAGTAGAAAAATGATTAAGTTTGGTGTCATATGCACCCTTCTGGAAAAAGGCGCACTAGTTTTTGAGGCATTAGACTCAATTTTTAGCACTTGTAGCTCCCAACAACATTTCATTAGACTTGTTCCAGCTACATGATGAATCCGTCAGCTCAACTTTAGGATCAACCAGGCATCCGGAATTTAGGATCAAACAGAGGCTTCGATGATGTTTGCAAGGGTTAAAAAGTTGAAAAAGTTTCTAAGTCTGAGTAATGGCGCCCAAAAAGTCAAAGTTTGACTTTTGAGATTGCAGTACATGCTCTGGCCACCCTATAAAGGTGAAGTCAGTTAATTGAATAAAAATAGTATTAAAACTTTAGTTTTAAATGCCAGTTTTACTTGCATGTGATGTATTTATGCCTTGCATGCTGGGTGGCGCCCATTTCAAGGCACAGTCTCTGTTTTTGTTAACTAAATGTGGTCCAATGAGATAATTGCTTCCAAAATTTAGGGTTATCTCCTGCATAAGATGCCTTAACTCGAAAAATTTCTTTAAATATACGTTTGGGTGTCCATTATTTTCACAACAGGTGGAAGCAAACTCATTTTTCCTCATGCAAGCAAGATCTGAAGGCGCTATAGGAGGAATTTTTTAGTGTTCTTCGCATCTACAGGTCCAGATTGTTCAGCAAAATAGTGTTGCATGCTTCATTTTTCCAGTAGATTCTTGGTGGCTTCCAATCAAATTGAGGCAAGGAGGCAAATCTCCTAAAGATTTATAGAGGCAGAATATAACTTCTATCTTCTCACCTCTAATTCTTCTATCCTTGTCTTAGGTTTTCTTTCGCATGTCAAAGTAAACGACATCTTTTTTAGTATCTGATCATATGGGTTTGCTTAGAATCATTTTCTCTACAAAATTCATGTGCTAGAATTTTTCAAGAAAAATCGCCTCATAGCTTCAATTTTTGAACCTTTGCTTTTTTTCAAAGATTCCTTTGCATGGTGGAGAAGAAATCAAAATTTTGAAAATCAAAGAATCTGTGCGTGATCAACACATTGGCGGCAACAAAACCCATATGTCAGAATTTTTCGTCAGAAAAAGCTTTTGAAGCCTTGTTGCACCTATTGCTTCTATTTTGAAAAGTCTTTGCATGTCAAGCAAAAAGCATTTTTCCAAATTTCTGATGTTGTGGGTTTGCTTAGAATCATTTTCTCTACAAAACCCACGTCTTATAATTTTTTTTTTAAATTTGCCCCTTGACAGGCTATTTTTAGCCTCATAGGAGCTATTTTAGCTTTCCAAAAGAAGTTGTCAGAATATAGCCGTGTTTATAGTCAACAAGAGAGTTTTTTAGAATGCAGTTCACTCAGACTAAATTCAAGACCAAATCGGTCTTAATTCATGATTTCATCAGAACCACTAACACAGATTTGCATCAGGTGGATCCAAAATTTGACTTGAATGCTTCAGAGATTGACCAAATCACAGTTAAGAATCTCGAGGAATTTGGGTTACTAGAAGTGGCCTCACTTCCCATCATAGCATAGTGTATAGAGTTTGTTATGGGTTGTGTAAAGCATTACAACTCTACTACACGAGAAATTCAATTAGTGGATGGGCGAATGATATGTAGTCTCAAGCCCAAGGACATTGAGAAATGCTTTGGTATTCCTCCAAATCCGAATAATATGGTCATTTCTATGGAGAGGTGCAAAAAAGTGTTCAATGCTGAGAAGGAAAAGTGTCACAAAAGAATGACAGAGAGATGGCTCAAACAAAAAAGGACTAGTTTGCCAAAGAATGTGGGTCGCAGAGAGTTCAAAGATGAATATGAGGTTATGATCACCCTTCTTAACCATGTCATGTGTCAGGCAGATGCTCATAGATTTCAGCCTTGGATGTATCATGTCATGGCTCAGATCATCATCAGAAAGGAGCACTATGACTGGGCTTCTTTGATCAACGACGTTCTCGACAAACAATTGACCAACTTCTTGGTTGCTCACGAGTTTCACATGTGTTCATACCTCATGTATTTGATAGCCTTACAAGGCCAGTTTAGAGGATTGAATACTGTGGCGATTCTAAGTGTACAAAGGGTTCATCAGTACTACTCATAGCTTGAGTTCACACAATTCGAGTGACACTTCAAGTGAGTGCAGGAGGAATTCTTAATGTACACCATGAGAAATCTTGATTGAGAGCTACACGTGTGTATTTCAACAGAAGCTAAATCAACAATGGTAGAATGGGCAGATTGGTTCATCCAGTTCCATACTTTTACCTACATCCGCATGTATGGATACTCAGGTCATCCTGCCATGTTACCCCATTATCCCTTGGCTAAGGTGGTCTTCATGGAATTTCTATGGAAGTTGTACAATGTCCACTCCTATTTGTGCAAGAAGCACAAGCCGGCTGCCACTTTTCCATTATAGATGGGAATTTAGAGGTGCAAGACAGTAGCTGACGCCAAGGCCATGAGTAATGAGATGGAGAGGCTTAACCTTAAGTATCTCGTCGAGAGACGCTCATATGACCCTTGGGGTCACTTTTTAGCACGCTTTGGTGGTCGTTCTTCACACAAGCCTTCTATGGAAGACTATTGGTTCAACTGTGAGGACAAATTTGAGGTGCGAAGACACAGCTACAACAGGTTCACCCTCTCACAAATTCCTAATTTCATGTCAAAGAATGTGGGAGGGTTATCCGATGATGATGGGGATGCCACACTTCCTCAATTCTTTCAAGACCAAGTTGACACACAGCCTCTTCCAACCGTGGATTGGTACGCCAAAGAATGCACATCTGTAAAGGAAAGGATCAAAGTTGTTAGAAATAACATACTTTACTTGGATAGCAAAAGGATGAGGAAGACAACCATGCCAAATGCAGAGCCGCCACCGGTGGTCACTTCACTGCCTTCCGCATCAAAACCAAAGACTAGACAAAAGACATGGAGTAATCCTCCTAAAGGAAGCAAGATGTCAAGAAATACAAAGGGAAAAGCACCAGTTGCTGATTTGGACCAGCAAGAGCATCATATGGAGATAGCCACAAATGCAGTTGAGAACATGCCAGAAGCAGAGGTAGAACCTCCCATGCCATCATTGACACCCCAACGGTCTCCGGTTCACATTGATTTGGACTCGCCACCATGTAGCAGTGCTTCAACGCATACTCACTCATTAGGAGTTCCGAGGACGAGGATTCTTCTAGCGAGATTAGTCGAGACTCGTCCTGGCTCGAGAATCTTTTGGGTAGGAAGAGGAGGCAACCATCCTATCAGCATGACTTTTCTGATTTTGATCATGTCTATCAAGACATGCCAAACAAAAAGTGCAAGAAGCAGATTCATGTTGAAAGGAATGCTGATAAGGAGATCATCATTGAGACCGTTGCACCACCAGAGGATAAAAGCTTGAATGAGGTAGAAGTTGATGACTTCACCTTAATAAAGGTCAACCTTGGCAAAAGCACACGCCAAGCAGAGGCATATCTCCTCGGAGTTGCAATGGAAAGCATAAGGGAGAGAGTAATAAAGGATGGTGAAGATAAAGCAACCCTCAAGGCTGAGAACCAACAACTTCGCTAGTACATCTCCAATCTTATTCACTGCCTTGCTCCCATAGATGTTAGAGTTGCTAGCAGAACACAATCAACTAAGTTAGATGATTGTATATGGGAAGCGCTTGAAGGACTGGGAAGAGGAGTTCATCACAAGGGGCCACTTCATACTTTCAAAATTGTACCAATTGAGGTTCAATGCTCACGAACTTCGTCTACACATTTAGGCATCAGAGCAAGACTTGGCGGTTGACAAGCCACAAAATGAGATCATGATCTCTCACCTGAGGACGACATATGACTCGGTCACTGAAGAAGAGGATAAGGAAGCAATCTTTACTTGGAGAGAACAATTAATCTTCAAGGTAATTTCTGCAGAATTGACCGAGAGCAGAGAAAAGGTGACAAGTGCTATCAAGTTCGTGAGAACTTTCATGTCACCAATCCCTTGCCAATATCGGCGTGAGGATGGTGGATACATTGAGCTTGCTGATGTATAGTCAGAGATTCAGACACTCATTCATGGTATCTTTAGTGGTGATTTAGCTAGCTGTAAGTTGGAGCAACTTACAGTCATGTTAGCATTATTTGATGAGGCGGCCAAGAGTAAAGGAGAACTGCAGAGTTAGATCACAAACAGTGAAGAGATGTTGCGGAGACACCGAGTACTTCAGAGGAGCATCGGTGCTCCAGATGGTGATGCTATCAACAACCTCGTTGAGGGGTTAATTGCTCGAGATCAGGGCCAGTGAACTACAAATCAGGACATCCCACCTTTTTAGGATAGACATTAGATGCGGGAGTTAACTTGATGCCTCTTTCTAAGTTAACTTGCTGTCCCACATATCATGGCAAGTCTATTTTGGAATCATCTATGTAAAGTTGGAGTTTTCATTCAGTTCTGAGTTTCAGATAATTGATATTAGTTGTCAGTTAACTCTCATATCAATAAGGACTTGCGTGTTGCAAAATCCAATTAGTTTAGTTTAGAATCAGTTAATTGAGGTAGTTTTTCCAGTTAATTGTTAAGTTGCATACATTTAGACTTAAGAATAAATCTTGCATGCCTGCAAGACTCATGTTAACTCGAGGAGATTTTAGGGTTTTCTACTCCTCCGAGCTTCTATAAATAAGAGCACCCTTGCTCATTTGTACTTTAAATTTTGTTGTGATAACAAATTGCTATTCCCACCTTGTTGTGCAATATTGCTATTTTGTATTGGTTCACTTAGTTAAATATAAAGCTAGTTTGATTGTTCATTGTGTGCGTGTCTCGTTATGCAATTTCCTGTCCCAAATTTATTCTTGTTGTGATTAATAAGCTTTGTTTCATATCTACACCTCGGATAGGGGTTCCTCCTCCTTGGGAATTTAGAAATAGAGTTTATCATTTGATGTTGTGATTAATAGTCTTTCTTTCATATCTTGCACCTCGGATAGGGGTTCCTCCTCCTTGGGAATTTAGAAATAAAGATTGTCGTTTAAGTGTTGTTTCCAATAAGCTTGTTTCATATCTACACCTCAGATAGGGGTTCCTCCTCCTTGGGAATTTAGAAATAAAGTTTAATGTTTGATGTTGTTACCAATAACCTTCATATCAGCCTACACCTCGGATAGGGGTTCCTCCTCCTTGGGAATCCTGATATAAAGTTTATCGTCAATTATTCCTTGCTCCTAAGTCCTCATGCTCTGTTTTTCTTGAGGAAATAGGATAGTTTAAGCATTAGCCTAGTTGTAGTTAAGATCTGCAAAACTAGAGAAAAACCTAAGCTACAATGTATTGGTTTTCTTAACCTTGTGCCCCTTCCAGCTGAGTCAAAAAGATAGGAATTATATTACTTTACTTTTTCACTCATATCAGCAAAAGAGGGAGCTTCCCCTTCTAATTTGAAGAGCAGTTAATACTGTGCATAGCTGTCCGTTGCCAATACGCACTCTATGTTAAAGATAGTAACTAGATACGTGATGAATACTTCCTCTCATGCGATTGAAGAAATAAATTTAAATGTAGCACTAAGAGCTATTTAAATTTATAATTGAATAATCGAACTTCATTCATATAGCCGACCTCTTATTTAATGATTAAATATAAATAAATAATGAAAAGGCACGAATTCTATTAAGGCCGACCTTATACAAAGAGGTACGTTTTTTTTTGGAAGACGTCTTTATGAATTGTGGCCGACCTCTCTTATGAAGGGATGTGATTTCATTTGAGTGCCTATATATGTGTCTCCCCTCCTTCACATTTTAATCATCAAGTTATTCAAGTTATTTCAAGCAGATAAAATCAGGAGAAATTCGCAGTTGTGAAGAAGTGTTTGATCTGAACAGCAGATCATCATTTTGTATTTGTCTTTGCATCTAGGAGAGGTGCGAATCATTCATTGTATCAAATCTGACATTGTGTTAGCCTGAGATGTAAGCAAATTACTACTCTTGATATATTCAATATATAAGAGATATATTAGTGCTGGGTTTTTCTCCCTCAAGTTGGAGGGTTTTTCTAGGGTATTTTGCTGTGTTATTTGTCTTATGTGTTGCATCTTCTGATTGCTCTCATTCTTATCCTAAATTTACATGGTATCAGAGCGGGTTTTAGGAGAGATTGTGATCAGATTTTACTTACAACAATACTTTAGTCTCTTATTAAGATTTAGTTGTCTATCTCTACCCTAGTCAAGATGGTGAATGACTTTAAGATTGAGGATAGACTCGAGGGAACATCCAACTATACCTCATGGAGGTTTAGAATCATGCTCACTTTGGAAGAGAATGATTTGGCTGAGTTTGTGGAGACCAAAGTCCCTGAACAAAAAGAGGATGGAGAAAAGTTGCAATGGAGAAAGAAAGACATTAAAGCAAAGAAGTTGCTTGTTGATTCCGTCAAAGACCATTTTGTTCCAATTGTTTCCAAGTTGAAGACGGCAAGGGACATGTTCAAAACATTGGAGCAGATGTACGAAATCAACAACACGAGTCGGGCACTTGCATTGAAGCAACAACTACATCATGTTAAGATGGCGGAAGGAGAATTTGTCATCACCTACTTCATGAAGATTTCCAAATTGAGAGATCAACTATCTACCATTTGTCATATTGTTGATGACAAGGATTTGACCATGTTTGCTCTTAATGGTCTTCCTTCATCGTGGGAGTCTTACATTCAAGGAATCAGTTTGAGATCGAAACTTCCCAAGTTTGATCGATTGAGGGCAGACTGTATTCAAGAAGAGTTGAGGTTGGCTGTAAGAGGTATTGGTCGAAGCCCTACAAATGAAGACATCCATGTTCTTTCCGCTCAATCCTCGAAGAAGGAAGGAAAATGAGGAAATAAAAGATACTTCAAGAGGAATAGAGATAAAGGGTCAGATGGTGCTCCTGCATTCAAGAAGAAGTGGGACCTCTCTCGTGTTCAATGCTTTAGATGCGACAAATTTGGTCACTATGCAAAGGATTTCCCTACCAAGCCTAATCAGCATGCTTCATTTGCGGATGTGATTGAGATCTCTCCCCAAAATGATTCTAGTGAATTTCTACTCTAGTCATGGGCCTATGCTCAAGCCGTGAAGGTTGTGTACTGATCTAAGCGCAAGAGCAGCGTATACTACTGTGTCCACCCTTCAAAATATCTAAGAGATAAGTATTATTTGTTTTGATTGTAATTACCCATCTAGGCTAAAATTCAGTTTGCTGAATTGTGCAAATTTGACATTATTTACTTGGATTATGTGTGACAAGTAAATAGTGATCACTGGGATAAGATTCTTTAGAATTAAGAATTATTCATTGCAAGTTGTATCATGCTAATTTGTGAAGATTGTCTTTTGTTATGCTGAGATTAGCTCTTCCGAGAAATTGGAAGAAAGATATGTCATGATTGATGAATTAATTATCTATTACTCATGAGATTTTGAATTCTATGAGATAAGTATTGCATGGTTGAATAATGTTCATGAATTGCTATGTAGTTATTAATTCATGCTATAACATTGAGATAGTCAATCATGTATGTTCCTAGCAATGGTACTTCTATTTGTGATAGTTGAGTTCCATGAACTATTAGTAATCTCTTCTTAATGCTTTCAGGATAAATCAAGAAGCGTAAGAGATTGATTTCAAGAAGAGCTTGATGCATCCTATAGGTTGAAGAATGGAGACTCTACTTGTAGCTATGAGACTAAGTGAATGGCTGAAGACATCTCTTTGAAGAGGAAGAATTAACCTTAAGAGGGAGTTCTATGACTCGTTGAGAATAAGTAAGGGTTGCAGTGTTGCAAGGCTAGATGCTAAATTATTGAAGTACCTCTTCAACAGTTGGGTTCTGAATTGCTCAAGTCAAGTCAACCTAGATTTAACATTGGTAGCTCCGCAAACCTATTCCGATTAGAGTGATTTGGGATGAGGTCAAAGAGGACAGCCCTGAATCCCTATAGAGGTGTGTGTTGGTCACATTTTGCCATGATATCCCGGTGCAGCAAGAAGCGGTCTTCAGTAGCATTGAGTACAGCCGAGGCAAAGTACATTGCAGCTTGTGTGGTAGCTCGTGAAGCAGTGTGGCTTCTTAAGCTCCTAAGCAAGATTGTTTGGACAATCAATGGGGCCTACTATCATTCATTGTGATAACCAGAGTTGTGTGAAGCCTTATGTCAATCTTGTGTTTCATGACAGAACAAAGCATGTTGAGATCAAGTACCATTAGATTAGAGATATGGTATTGAGGAAAGCTATACAGTTGAGGTATATCAGCACTGATGAGTAGACGACAGACATTCTCACCAAGCCCCTCTCTAGGATAAAGTTTGTATACTTTCGAGAAAAGTTTGGTATGATGGAAAATGTAACCTTGACTGAGAAGGAGTCTTAGTGTCAGCGATCCTCTGTAATGAGAGTTCTTCTCTTAGGAGAAGTTCGAGGTGAAATCCCTTGTTAATGAGTTCTTCTCTTAGGAGAAGTTCGAGGTGAAATCCCTTGTTAATGCATTCTTCTCTTCAAAAGAAGTTTGAGGTGAAAGCTCTTGTTTCCACCCTCTTAGAGAGTCATGGTGGATGTCATGTGTGTGACTCCATGACAACATCACGTGAGAGAATCCATGATGATTTCTTGTACTATTTACTTCAGCAGCTCAACTAAAATTTGCATTTATACTTATGTGATCGATGTATACTTGTGTATGTGATTAAATTAGCTTCTATTTGATGATGTTATTGTGTCTTTATGGTTTAAACTTTAAACTTTAAACTTTACTTATTCCTCAGGCTTCTACAGTTATACATCTTTTTATAACTAATTTTTCAAGTACTATATGTATTTCAGTACCGCTCCCCCACTGCCGTTCCCCCGTCGTCCCCTCACTGCCCCCAAACCTAGACCTCGTCCTTGTCCTCGAAACCTCGTGGAACATAGGTTTTTAGTCTCAGAGGAGCATTATTGAGTTAACATGAACAGTCCTGCCCGTTTCGTTGCATTGCACCTTGATCTTCGCGTTCCAAAGGATGTCGTGGAGGAGATGACTCAGAAGTTGTTCTGTGCAAATTTGTTGGGAGGGTTAGAAGATGTTATGGGGGCTGCGCAACTTGGGTTTGGGATACCCAACCCACGGGAGCTTGGTATGCCAGTAGGAGGGGTTCGGTATTTATCCGTTTCTACTTGACATAAAGGAAGGGGAGATACTGTAGCATCAAAGCCGAACCTTAGTCGGTTACAAATTCCTTTGCAAGCTATATCGGTTTGATCTTGTTGATGATTTTAAATGGCTAGACGAGGTCGATGCTTATGGGGCTGATTAGGGGTGGTGACTTATAACGGATTTTGGCGTGAACCCAGATAAGAAACTTCTATAAGTACTCATAGTTGGGAATTTTGTAAAAAGTATATAGGGTTTCAAGCTATAAAAATGTGCCGTCGTACATTTTTGATAATGAACAACAATATGTATTTGAAGACATATCAGACTTTTAAATGGATATAATATTAGCATTATGAAGCTTATTGTCTTTCTTGTCTCCATGGTTTGTTTTTGTTCACACTCCATTATTACAGATGTTTCTGTTTTAGCTTGTTAGTTAATGGAATGTTGTGATAATTTAAACTATCAATATTGAATAACCTTGGGGAAAATTTTCATAGAGAGCATTTCTTTCTCAAATGTTTTTGCTTATTACAGATGTTTTCTATTTTTGGCTGGTTAGATGATTAAGCTATCAAAACTGAGAAGCCTTGGGGCAAATATTCACAGAGAGAATTTTGTAGAATGTATTTAGGGTTTCAATCTTTAAAGATGTGCCTGTTGACGTGTGTTTAATGACAACACCAACACAGAATAAAATGTCCAACGGTCACTCTATTCCCTCTTGATCAAAGTATCCTGCGTGCTAAGATTGCGTGAAAGTTCATGCGTTCAACTCCAAGGTTCCTTTTATCGCGAATAGACTCGGTTGATGTGAATATGCTGGGTATTCCAAGGGGATTTATGTAATTGTTCAACTAAGTGAAGCAGATGAAAGATTTTGACTATGATGCTTTGATTTCTAAACTAACCCGAAAATGCTGAATTGAAATGGAACAGGTGTAGGAATTCTACAATCTACTTCTAAAGGGTGGAATGTGGGGATCAACCTAAACAATCTTCAAACCAGACTCTGCTTTGCCTCCCTTCGGACAACTTCGACAAAGTTGGTGCAATCTTCAAAGGATGAGAAAAATGTTCAAATCATGACACAACATGTTCATACCATCACAACGATGCATATGGACATATGAGCCACAATCGAAGTTAAGTGCTATTACTCCAGTTGACCACGCAAGGCGAACTTACCGTCAGCAAACCCGCTAGTGGTATGGACGAAAGAAGACTTGCTCAAATTAAATGCCACATTCCACAACTAACAACTACTTGCATGGAATAAAAGTCTATTTTACTCTTATCTACTTTGAATTGGAAAGATGAAATGGCCTTGCTAGCTACTCATAACAAAAGAAGAAATCATTGAGCAATGAAACTCTTTGAATTATGAAAAGTGTTCACAACAACCGTTTACAAAACTTTCAAAGGAAAGTTTTCTTCCCTCCTCAATCTAAGCTAACTTCTAAGCTAATCACTATATGCCTTCTCTACTCTCTAGCTCAACTCTATCTCTGATTTTGTCTAATTCTAATAGATTACAAATGAGGGGGGATGCCCCTTTTATAGCTAGCCTATTTCAGTGGACGGCTCAGATTCAATTACAATAAAGGGCTTAGATCGAGCCACCTATGCCCTAATTAGGGTTTCTGCCCTAAAAACTGCCACTGAGGGGAGTGGGTAATAAATGCACAAAAGATTCTCCACTCCCTTGCAGGAACCATAATGAGCAATTAATGCCCATCACCATCCTCCAGAAGATCCTCATCCAGCAGAGCGTTCCCACTGTCCTGTTCTCTGACTGCGAACTTGATCAATCGGGCCAATACCGTCTCAACCTCCTGAACAGAAATCGGTGGAATATGGTTGAGCTGAAATTCCAAGACTCCTATTGTCTGTCTGTGTCGAGTGTAAGATTTTCTCCATGCCACCAAGGCGTCCTGGGTATTCTGAATTATACTGGAGAAAGTGGAGACATTCTCAAAGTCATCTTGGACAAGCAACCTCGCAGCCGAGAAGAATGGAGCCAGTTTGTCTCTCAAGCCATCAATAGTTATTTCCTCAACAATTTGGGCTCCCGTAGGGCGACCCAATTCTACAGTGGTGATCACATAATTCTTGGGCCTCTCCTCGGCTCGATCACAGTCCTCCCTTGGGACAACAACCTGAAGTGTGCGAGAGCCCGACTCATCAGTTGAAATCTTTGAAAACTTCCTGGCTCTCTTCTTCTTTGGTGGTGCACTAATCCTTCTGAGGAACTCCTCCATCTCAACGGCTGGATCCGTATCATCCTCAGGGTCTCTTCTCATTCTATCCGTAAGCCAATCTAGCACCGTCTGCTGTGGATTGCAAGTGACGAGGGGCTGCTCCTCTGTTGTCTCCACCTCATATACTTCCTCTCTTCTAACACTGTTTTGCTCTCATCAGTCTCCACGAGCTGAGTATCTCCGGACCCTTGGGTCCCTTGCTCTGTGTTTTCTTCCTCTTACAATGCCATGTCCAACATTTGCTGGAAACGGGTATCGGCCACTGTTTCCTCCTCCTCTTCCTGTTGGCCACCCCTGGGTGCACTGACACTTAAACTATCTGACTCTCGGACGTTGGGCTGATCAACTTCCTCAAGTTCCTGCTCTTCATTGAATTTTGCCCTCTAATCGGCAAATAGCAAAATTTCCCTCAAACTCGAAGACTGAGTTTGCGACCACGTGGGTGATGCTTGCTCCATCCTTAAAGGTATTGGTTGGGTCGGCACCTCATCTTGTGCTTCCAACGCTTGGGCTACTTGTTTTCCCCTTCTCATCGATAACTGCCTTTGATCATCCATCAAGTCATAAGTAAGGGTAACTGTTCTGCTTTTAAGTCTGTCCACATGCCTATTGATCCAAACCCTTGTGAAAGTCATCACCGGAATAGAGAGCGTGTCCAAGTCCATGATTTTTGGCTCAGACCAATCAGGTGGTGGGACCGGAGTATTCCTCACTAACTCATAGTCAAGCTGTATGACATTTACATCCTCTTCCACCTGGTCGGGAACTGGAATGACTTCACACTCCCTAATTAACTTGAGAGGGAGTCTAGTAAACATCCTTCTTCTTATTTCAGCCTCACCCGCCGCATTTGCCCAAAAATCCTCTATATGAGCCTTGTGCCTGTACTCAACATTCTGCACCACTCGGATGTTTCTGTAAGGATCAAAATCCTGCCTGCCTGTGTGATATGAGAGATGAAAGAATTGTAGCTCATCCTCTGCCTCTCGAGTTGCCTGCAAGGAGGGGCACACCTCAATGGAATTCCCTATGGCGATAGGAAAATCCAGTCCCTTCTTCCTCTTCTTCTTCTGGATTTTATCGTAGGCAATGAATTGCCTAGATATTTCTAGCATTACTATATGATTAGTGGGGTACCTCGGCAACCGGTATGGATACGAGGTGAACCCCTGCAGCCTAATGTATGTGAATTTCGGAAATTGGATGAGCCAATATCCATATTCTTCGATCAACGACTGTGCTTCCTTTGATATTCTTTGCTGCGTTCTCTGCTGAAGGGTCCTTGCAATATGCATTGTGAATGCATCATTTGCCCGCTTGTAGTTGTCAGGGTTAGTCAAATGTAACTGTGTGTAGGCCTCATGGATTTTGAACTGGTCAGGGGCACAACCGATTGGCTCTTTGTACGTGATCCCTCGGTACTTGGTCATCCTCGCCAGCATATACATTACTTACGAGCTCATAAAAGGTCTTT
This sequence comes from Sequoiadendron giganteum, assembly GCA_007115665.2. Classification (NCBI taxonomy): domain Eukaryota; kingdom Viridiplantae; phylum Streptophyta; class Pinopsida; order Cupressales; family Cupressaceae; genus Sequoiadendron; species Sequoiadendron giganteum. The sequence goes on along the minus strand of CM021107.1, from coordinate 528,985,381 downwards.
GTCCTCCTCAGGCTCTTGAACTATTCATCTATGTTGTCACTAATCCTCTTAGCCCAGTCAACACATTCTTTCCCCTCCAAAATGATCTCGATGTAATAAAACATCCAAAGGTTGAAGATATATGCTTGTGAACTCCCGTTTACTCGGCTAAGCATCATTATCAAGTCATAGTACTCTTGTTTCACATCTTCGGCAATTATCTGTTTCGGGAGCTTAGTGCGGGATGGCTTTGGCTTTTGCATCCAGACCCTATTGATCACGGTGGCACATCTCTCGAAGGAGGAAGCATACATCTTATCTGCTCTGTCCTTTGTCCTGTACAACATTCTTTCAGAAGTGGGGATCCCAAATACCTCTCCAATAGCATTCGGCGTGAAGTTGGCAAACAATTTGCCATCTAGAGAGACAATCGTTTTGCGTTCCGGCTTGTAGCAATTTGTGCACTCCATGATTAATTCTAGACACTATATTGTTGGTGGAAAACCAACAGCTGCGTAGATCCCACTCTTCATAATATTGTGTGCCATGACTGACGGTTGATGACCTCCCAGTCCGTACATCCTTGATTTGAGTGCACCTAGATTAAATGAACCAAGGTTGGTGTCATTTAATCCCGCCAACTTTGAAATAATTGCTGACTTCGGAAGAAATGGCTTGGCGAGCCTCTTGATCATTGCTTGTCGGGATGAGCTTGCCTTGCCTTCTTCAGTATTTGCAGCTCTGTTTGCAGCTCTGCTCGTTCCTGCAACATCTTTTGCTCCAACCATCTGCAAAAATAAAATAGAATAATAAGTTAGACTGCAGATTTTTAATAAAATAAAACAATTCCCAAGATGGCTGCGAGTACAGAGCTAGCTTTGAAAATAAAATTCCTCAGCATAAATTTCTAACTCCAAACCTCAAACTATATAAAATCTCTGAGCTCAGAGAGAATTTTCAGCAACTGCACTTCTGATTGGTGAAAAAAAATTGCAGCAAACTAATAACTTTCAGCAATGTGATTAACTTCTTCAGCATAAATAATTCGAATCTTTGACTTCAGCCTGTCAACTTCAGCAATTAGAAGAATAAAGAGATCACTGCAGTATGGAATTTCAAACTTCTTCTCAACTCCAACAACAATCAACTTTCAGCAGTTCGAATATAAAATTCTCAGCAACTTCAAGAACTCTTATGCAAGTTCGAAAATGACCTCTTCAGCACTCCGAGAATAAGACCTTCAACAAATAAGGAAACCTCTGCAACTTCAAAAATCTGCAACAACTTCAACTCTCAACAATTTGAAAATACCTTCTCCAGCAACTTCAACATACAATTTCGAAATTTGCAGCAACACACTCTCATTGAAAATATATTCTCCAGCAATTTGAGAAATAAATTCTCCAGCAATTTCGTACTTAGAAAATAAAAACTCAACCTCCCTTTCGGCAACCTCGAAAAAGATTTCAATCTCTCAAGAAATTTCTCTACTTCAACAACTCTCAACTTCGAAATGTGAGAAGAAATGAGAAATGAGGTTGCTTAAATAATTCTTCATGAAGAATCCTGCCAAGTAGTGCTGGAGTTATTTTTAGCACCTTCATCAATTCACCACTCTCTCCACTTAAAATCTTTTATTTCAGGCGCAGTAGTGGGCTAGTCATCGGTCAATCATCATGGCAGTTGCCATTAATGAGGATTCTTTCCTTACAGAATTTGAATTTTTCCCTCCATTCTGCCAGTTAACTCTCGGTAATTAAACAACTTGCGAGAAAATCACTCTGACTTACTTGAAATTTTCATTTTAAATTTCTCGCGAAGTTTAATTAAATTCAACTCGAAAAATTCATGGGAGATTTAAAATTATTTCCAACTTGTTAAAACATTTGCCATTTAAATCATCAACTTTCATGAAATTTGCCTTAGAAGATTTTAAATACTCATCAAAATAATTCAACCCTATTGATTTAAAATCACTCGCCTGCTTGAATTAATCCACCCTCTGAGATTTAATTTCCGTTAGGAAAATAATCTAGGCAAAATAATTTTCCCTTAGGAAAATAATTCTTAACTCTGTCAATTCGTGGGTGCATTTTAAAGGGGTTCATTTAATTTTTATTTACCCATTGAGAAATATTCATCAACTTTAAATCTCCCCTTGAAAAATAAAATTTCATCAAGTCGCCAGCCCCATTTAAATGTCTCTGGAAAATTTGAAATTTCAAGCTCATCCATGGCGTATTTTTCTTAGTGAAATTTTATTTCACTTAGAAAAATCTTCCAACATTTTCTTCCTCGGTATTTTTATCCTCTCACGCCTTCACTTCAGACACTTAGTAACAAATTTAAATCCTCACTCCTTGGGCGTATTTCTTTCTCATTCAGTTTTCAATTTCCATGCCTTAGAATTTTTTTAGAACACTCTCCATGCTGAAGGCCTATATCACTCTTGCTTCTTTTATTTCCATGGACTTAGGAAATTTTTGCTTGCTTGATCTAGGCTTGGGTGCATTTGACACAGCCTACTTCCATTTCATTATTTAGAAATTTTTTCATACCACCACCTTCCTTGAGGGCACATTCAGCATGGGTTACTCTTATTTTTGACTTAGACGTTTTTAAGCCTCCAGCAACCTTGGGCGCATTCACTACTTCAAGCTTTTATTTCCAACACTTAGGCGATTTCCTTCCTTCAGCAACCTTGGGCGCATATTCATGTGCTATCTTTAACTTCGTTGCCTTAGTCATTTCCCTGAAGGGGCCTCTATAAGCTGGGCGCAAATAGCTTCTTACACTTTCATTTTAAAATGCCTTAGGCATTTCTCATTCCTTGCGCATTTTATAGCCTCAACTTTCATTTTAAATGCCTTAGTTTATTTCACACCACCACTCAACACTTGCTGGGCGCATTTACTACCTCAAGCTTTTGTTTCCATGCCTTAGGAATATTTTAGCCTTCCACTTACCTTTTGGGCGCAAATGAGGTAGGCTACTCTCATTTCTCATATTTGCACGTTTTTTCCTTCCCATGCCTTAGCATATTTTCCTTTTGCAAGGTGGGCGCATTTTCACTTGTGAGCTTTTGTTTGATGGGCGCATTTCATGGGGTGAGCTTTCATTCCCCATGCCTTAGAATATTTTTTGAAGTCACCTCTTCAAGGTGGGCGCATTTACATGATTGAACTTTCTTTTGAGGGCGCAAATGGCATGTGAAGCTTTTGTTTCATGCCTTAGAAATTTTCTAAGTCCCCACATCCTCCTTGGGCGCATTTGAATGGGTCTTCTTCTATTTTCATCATGGGCGCATTTCCATGGTGGAGCTTTGACTTGAGGGCGCCTTTTCATGTGGGTTCTTTTGTTTTTACACTTAGAAGAATTCTCATGTTAACTCTTCCATCATGGGTGCATTTGAGAGGGTAAGCTCTCATTTTCTCACACTTAGTAAAATTTTCATGCCTTTGTCTTCCCTTCACCTTCACTTTCTATTTTTAGTAAGCCCTAGCTTTTCTGATCTCCACAACTTCGTTTGTCGTGAAATTTTCACCACATGATCCCCATAGTTTGATGAACCTGTTTTCGCCTGTCCCTTGTGTTGACTTGCTATTTATAGCCCTGAGATGACTTACTAAAAATAGTAAGTTCTCCGATTTCGCTCAAATTTTGCCAGTAGGTACCTTGAAGTATGTTGATATTTGTGGGGTACTTCATTCTGACAATTTCTGAGTTTCGCCCCCTATAAAAGTGGAAACCCTAATCTTGACCTGCATGTACCTTGAACGGTCTTCGTTTGACTTTGTTTTCGTTGCATGCCGTTCTGCTTGCTGACTTGAAGTGTTGGACGACTGTCTGAGTGTACTTGCTAAAAATAGAAACTGCCTGGAAAGTGACCAATCCACTGTCGGATGATTTTGCATGTCACATCGCCCGTGGGATCTCAAAAAACCCAGAAAACTGGTTTGCATGTGCACACTGACTAAAAATAGTAAGTCCTTGAAAATTGATCCCCTCCGCTTGCATGTCATATCGTTGCGAAGCTCTCGAAAAACCCATGAGGAATATCCGGACATGCGTTGAAAAACTCTGCATGAAAACCCTAAAAATAGCCTCTGAAGGCTGAACTCTGAAAGTCATCACCTCGGTTTGCATGTTACATCACTGCGAAGGTCTTGAAAAACCCAGAAACATTCCCCAAACATGCATTTGAAAAGCACATATGAAGATCCTGAAAATAGCTCCTGAAGCCTGAACTGCTAAAAAATAGCAAGTTGTCCGATTTTGCCCAAATTTGGCGTGCAAGTAGCTTGAAGTACCTGGAATGTGATGTAGCTGATAGGATTCCAAAATCCCGATGAAATGGTCCCAGATTGAGTACTTACTATAAATAGTAAGTTGTCAAAATTTGATAAAAATTCAGTGGGACTTTGCTGGATGCCTTGTAACTGCAGTACTAAGCTCAGATTCTAATTTGATAACTCAGTTTGACCTTTAAAAAAGCCTGAATGACGGAAAACCCTAATTCCACAGACTTAACCGATATTTCAACCTTGGTCAAACGATGGGACATCCCCGAAAGGATGAAAGACCAGAGAGAGAGAGAGAGAGAGAGAGCCAAAAGACGAGAATGGAGCAAAAATTAGGGGGTCCCCATTTGAATGGGGTGATGTGTGAAAAGGTCACAACAGTGCCCTCATATTTTTATGATAATGAGCAACAATATGTTTTTGAAAGCTTATTAAACACTTAAATGAATATAATATTAGCGTTATGAAGCATATTGTCTTTTGTGTCTCCATGATTTAGTTTTGTTGTCACTCCATTATTACTTATGTATTCTGTTTTAGTTGGTTAGGTACTGGAATGTTGTGATAATTTAAACTATCAATGCTGAATATCCCTGGGGAAAATTTTCACTAGAGAGCAATTCTTCTTTCGTTGAGTCAATGAAAACAAATATATTATTACAAGAGATGTAAAAGTTTTGGGTTTTTGTCATTTTTGGAAGGACCCCTATGATTATTGCTTTCCATATCATGGGAATTGAAAGCCTATTGAAGAAATTTTAATTTTGTGAAAAGTATGGTTTAATGGTATACATTGTAGGGGGGCTTGGCACCTGTAATGAGTTGTAGGCTTTTAGCTGGTTAGGGAGCTTGTTTGAAACAAGGCAGTGCTTTCTAGCCACAAAGATTTTCAACAGTGTTGGGGCGTTGGAAAAAAGTGTTCTAGGCTTGAAGGGCTGATGCATAGTGTGAGGGATTTACTTGCCCTTGTGGGCGAAGGCACATACATCCCCAGTATTTAAGAAAACACTATGCTTAGGAATACCCTCGTGGGGTTCTGTTGGGGGTTTCGGTATGAGGACACTAGAGGGCCCCTCAACGTCTTTTAAATTGTGTTATGAAATTTTGGGTCATTATGAGATTATTGTAAATCGGGGAGGAGGTTTGGAAAGGCTTTTTAGAACTAGGGTTTTATTGCAGAGTATAATTTTACGTTTTACAGACTTACCATTGTAATTTTAATTTTGATGAGAGGTGATTGATTTTGAGTTAGGTACGTACCTTAGTTATACTTACCTGTCGCCTTTTGATTTGGGCTTCATCAACCTTGCGTTGCTTCTTCAAAAATTATTGCTTCAAGGCCCAGCCAATAGTCAGCTTGAGAACCAATTTTGACCTCCTTTGTTTGATCTATCCCTTGCTTGGCCAGGAAGTTTGCTGCTCTATTAGCTTCTCTATAGATATGGCTTATTGAGTGTACATCAAGTTCTTGCATTAGCTCTCTTATCTTGACTACTTTAGATTGTAGATTCCAATCGCCGATCTGATCTCTTGTAAGGACATTTATGTAGATTGTAGAGCCACTTTCTAAGTCAATGTTTTTGAGATCTTTCTCTTTGCAAAGTTGGAGACCTCTAAGGATCCCTTCTATCTCTATTGCATTATTTGTGGCCATTGGTATTTTTGTTGACATGGCCCCAATTAGTTGGCCCTACCCATCTCTTATGATACACCCAATGCCCGATTTGCCTGGATTTCCTCTCGAAGCACCATCGGTGTTTAGCTTGAGTCTCCCCTAGGGAGGAGGATTCCATTTTGCCTTCAACCTTTTCAGCTTGGAATTAGGAGCAAATTGGAAGAAGGGGGGACCCATCAGCATTTTCCAATTTTTCATAAGCTCTTCATCCCACATTGTGAATTTGGATTTTCTTTGCTACTTTATGTGTGATTTCAGCCACTTAGTAATTTTTCTTTCAATATATGTTGTTAACTCACTTAGTTCTTGTGCCTTGTCTTGGAAAATACATCTGTTTCTTTCCATATATTCCATATTAAGATGGAGGGGGCAACCTGCCAGATTAATCCCCAGAATGAGTCTTTCTTAAGCCTTAGCCAATTGAGGAAGAAATCCCATATGTTATTGCTTCTTGGTGTAGCCCAGTTTAGGTTTTTTAGGAGCCAATCCCAACTCTGTCCAGCATAGGGGCAATTCAGTAGCAAATGATCTGCACTTTCTTCGTTTTCTTTACACATTATGCACCAACTAGGACCTTCCAATCCAATGGCTTTTAATTTGTCTCTGGTTAGAATCCTTCTGTGTAATGCTGTCCACATGAAAGCACCTTCCTTAGGTAGTATCCACTGGCCCCAACATGATTTATGTGGCCAAAGGTTTTCTCCTATCATTTGGATCTTGTAGCCAAGCTTTATCGAGTATGAGCTTGATTTAGCCCCATACCAAATTATCTTATCATTTTGATTATTTATGCACACTTGTCTTTCTCTCATTAGTTCCTTGAGCTTGACTTTGGCAGTTTCTTCTAGCTGGACGGCTTGGAAATCCACCCTGCTTTGTTTACCACTACTGTCAAATACTATGAAATTCCTGACCTTTTGACCGTATCTGCATCTTAGGGTTGAGATATGGTCCTTCAATTCTGGATAATCTATCATTGGTTTGTGGCCACCCCATGAATCAAGCCAGAAGTTGGCTTTCCTTCCATTGTTTATTTGCCATGTTAAGTGGTCAGTTATCAGGTGTCTGCTGTTCAACATGAAGTTCCAAACATGAGATCCTCCTCGAGGATTTGCAATAGTTAGGATCCTTTCGAGGTCCTCAAAATCTAGGTACTTTTGTTGCAATATTTTGCACCAAAGAAGATGCAGCTTTTGGTACATTTTTCAAATTAGTTTGGCACTAAGGGCCAAATTGTGTGCTTTCAGATTTTGTATCCCGGCTCTTTCCCGAGATTTGCACATTTTATCCCAATGTACTAGTGGTACTTTGTGCATCTCATTTGAGCCTTCCCATAGAAATTGTTTTAAAATGCTGTCCAAGCTGGCTGCTGCTTTTGAAGTTAATTGCATGCTAGACATAGCATAGATTGGAATTGTTGATAGCACCGCTTTGATCATTGTAATTCTTTCTGCTAGTGTAAGCCGTTTGCCTCTCCAACTTAGTGATTTCTCTTTGCATTTTTCTTTTATTTGCTCCTATAATTTTGTTCTAATGATACCTTTAAAGATGGGCACTCCTAAATATTTGCATGGGGTGACATCAAATGAGTAGTCCAAGAGGTTTGCAATATTTTTTTACAGCTGTTTCTTTGTATGGAAGAAAAATATTTTTGATTTATCTTTGTTTATTTGCTGTTCTGATGCAGTTATGTATTCCTCCATGCAATCTTTAATCTTTGCTGCCTCATCGATTGCGGCTTCACTGTAGAGCAGTGTGTCATTTGCAAATTGCTGGTAGGTGATAGCCTCTATGTTTGGAGCAATCTGCAAACCTTTCCAATTACCTTCCCTTTGGAATTTTTCTATATTTGCTGAGTGCTTCCACCATTATTACAAAAAGGAAGGGTGAGATGGGGTCTCCTTGTCTTAGTTACTTGTGCTTCCGAAGAAGCCATATGGTAAGTTAACCAAGACTGAATATCTTGCTGTTGATAGGCAGAAGATCATATTTAACCAATCCTTGCAAAACCCAAACTGCTCCATGATTTTGATTAAGAATCTCCATTCCGACTCTGTCGTAAGCTTTGCTTACTTCTAGTTTTATGATCATGCTTTGGATCTTATCTTTATTGATAGAATGCAGGGCTTCATTTGCAATGATGATGTTGTTAGTTATGTCTCGCCCTGGAGTAAAACCACTCTGATTGGCTGAGATAAATCTGCCAAGAATTTTCTTTTGTCTTTTGGCTAGGGCTTTTTAAATGATCTTGTAGATTGTGTTGCATAGAGAGATAGGATGGTAGTCTTCGAGATTGGAACATTCTTCCTCTTTTGGTATTAGGACCAAGATAGTGTTATTGATATCTTTGATGCATTTCTTTTTTATTCGGAATTCTTCCACAATTTCCCAAACTTATTTTTTCAGAAAGTGCCAACATTTTTGGTAGAAAAGTGTTGGGAAACCATCTGGTCATGGTGCTTTGTCTGGATGCATTTGAAATATAGCAATCTTGACCTCTCTTGTAAAGGGGGCAGTGAGCATCACATTATCTTCCTCTGAAATTACTTTTGGGATGTTTCTAAGGATATCTCCATAATTGAAGGTATCGGCTATTGCAAGGTGTGCGCCCTTGGTCTCCTTGTGCTATGCAGCGTAGCGCTTGGGTTTGTGACATGGCTTAATCGCCTCCCATGGATTCATTAACTCTGGCGGTTGTATTGGGCATTAACAAGTCAATCTTTTGGTGCAATGGCAATTGTCTTTGCAACAATTGGTATCAGAGCCTAGGTCACGGGTTTGAACCCCTTGCCTGTGCTGGGGGGGGATTGTTGCTATGTGTGCGCCCTTGGTCTCCTTGTGCTATGCAGCACAACGCTCAGGTTTGTGACATGGCTTAACTGTCTCCCGTGGATTCATTAACTCTGGCGGTTGTATCGAGCATTAACAGGTCGATCTTTTGGTGCAACGAAAACTGTCTTTGCAACATCAATTGCATCCTTTGGAGCTAACAATTCTCTGAAATGCTTGATTGCTTCTTCCTGGATTTCCTCTATTTCCTCAGTTATTCTTCCTTTAGAGGTTTGAATGGCTATTATCCTCTTGTAAGCTTTCTTGATTTTGGATGTATTATGAAAGAACTTTGTATTGGCATCCCCCTCACATAACCAGATTTCTCTCGATTTGGATTGTCAAAACTCCTCTTCCCTTGCTAGTATCTCCTCATATTCCGCCTTTAGTTCTTTTTTAATTTTTTAATCATCTTGGAACATTCCTTGGTTCTTTACTTTTTCATTAAGTTCTAATAGAGCTTGCTCTAATCTATCTTTCCCAGAAAAGATATTCTTGAATACTGTCTTTTTCCAATCAAGTAATTTCCTTTTGATACGCTTCAGCTTGTTTGTGAAGATAAATTTTTTATTTATATTTATAATATTTTTTTTGTTATTTATTTTATTTATTTATTCGTATTTCAAGGGTTGCAATTTCGGGGACATGACACCCAGTAACTTTCTAAAATTACCCCAAACTACTAATGAGATACTAACTATATTAACAACATTATTAAATAATAAACCACAAAGTCACTAAGGTGGCTTATTACAATACATAAACCTTAATATTCCAACACATTGCACTAATTGTGGTATGAAATTGCAGTATGGAAAGTAGAAGCATGAAATCCCACACATACAAGGGAAACATATAGGAGTCAATACAACATTTTCATGTAAGAAAAGTTCCATGTTACCAGTGGAAAATCACAAGGCTGAAGGCAAGTACCAGGGCTTAAAAGTTCAATTCCCATCTTGAGACTAATTCTAAGATAGAGGGGAAAGATGCTTGGGGTATATTGTATCCAAGATGGAAAATTAATAACCTCCACCTTTCTCTTGTTGATTGCCATAATCATTGTTTCTTGAACTCCTTAGGGAGTTCCATTTCCAAGTTACAGAGGACATCTTGTGTGCCACATGGTAAAATACAGATCCGTAAATAAATATATTGGGGAGAATCAAGTTCACTCCTCTGTATGGCATTGGCTCAAACTTGTTGATTGTATAAATGTAAACACTAAGAAGCAAGGTTATATGATGCAATATTTCCAGATTTTTAGTTGCATTGTGATGAGGTGAGAGAAGTTCAAATTGTTTCACCATCATCCTAAATGGATATTGATACTTATTCAATTGTTGCAGTATAGAAACTAATCGTGGTATCAATTGGACTACATCTCAATCAGTTATGATTTTGAATGTGCATTCTTTGAGCAAATCAATTTTTATTAATTTGAGACTGGAACAAATTCATTTTCATTTTGACAAGTTCTGAAGAGTTAATGGATAAACTTGAAGTTTCTGGGGGGTATTGTGCCATGTCATTGTTACATATTTCACATTTTTCTTAGAGTCTGAGTTGTGTCCAGATGAGGTATGTTCTTTTGATTTTTCTATATGAGTCCAAGGACAAATTTTGTGTTAATAATATGTTTCAATTTATGATTTTCACTAAAAATCCACATGGCTGTACGGTACTGAAATTGCTTTTTGTTGTACATTGCAGTATGTTTTGTCAGAAGCCCAAAGGATTGAAGCAATGGCTCATTGGGACGTTGAAGTTGAAGTGGATTACTTTCAGTCAAAACCTGGTGTAAACCGTCTCAAGGGAGGCCTTTTTGGTGGACGAACATTGGTCTATAGTAATTTAAACCATGTGGTTATGAGAATCACTCCAAAGTATGCTACAGATGCAGAAAATAATGCGGTTCTCATTTCTTCTCACATTGATACAGTCTTCTCCACGTATGGTTACTGGATATTCTCTCTCATTTTACATGTTATCCTTTTCTCCATGGTGTATATTAGAACACGTAAAGTTTGGGAAACATGATAGCTTGCTTATAGATTTTTCCACCAACAAAGTATTTTAACAAAGCCACTCGATTGTGAATTGCATGAAACTCTTAGTAGGATTGTGTGCTCCATCTTTTTTGATCTATATTCTCAAGGACTATGCAGAATCCTAGATCTACAATTTGTGATGTCTTATTTGACTTGCAGTCACAATGGGATTTTTTTTTGGTTTTTTGTTTTTGAGTTGTACCTATTTGAAAAGGACATGTAACAAAGTTGAAGCAATTTAAACTAATTTTAGACAGGCATAACTAGATTGTGTAAGGGCTAATCTCAACCAAACTTGATTCTATATCCCATCACAAGAGTGATACCCTTAAGTTTGATGAATAAATTTTCAAGGTCCGTTTAGCCCATAGAATGGCTTATGCTTGTTCTCTATCTCCACTGCAATATTTTTTGTTTTCAAGCTGCTTCTTATTTCTAGACCTTGACCCTATAAAATAGTCTTCGTCATATGTTTTAAAATGTGGTTGGATTCTCATTTGTTATTTTATAAAAATTATTCACCTTTTATAGATTTTAAGTTGACTAGGACATTGGCATAAGCACAGAAGTGTTTATGTAATGATCAAATGTTATATTTGGTTGATTGGTTAAACTGTGCAACTTTACAACAAATATCCCCTTGACTTAGTATGATTCCTATAGACAGATACAGATCATTTTCTGTTATAGTTCATATGTTCTTGAATTTTGGGTTTACTGTACAAATTTTCAGTTTCAGCGATTATCCTTATGCATATATAACTGAATAAGTAATGAAAAGTTTATTTTCCAGTTTTAATATGTCTGTTTTATGATTGATCCTTGTGCAAGTAGATTTAATTTCTTTTCTTTCCATAGACAGATGTGATTGTATCATTATGCAAATGCCCCTAACATTCATATCTGTGGGTTACCATTGGAAATAGAGCTGTAAGAGTCTGCCAAGACGCAATAATGTGAGGTCAACCTTTATGAATGTGAGGTCATTTCTTCATCCATCAAGTTAATGCTAGCAGTTGTAATGTCACATAGTTGATATTCTTCCTTGGCCTCCTTGTTATAAGGGGTCTGTGTCTATATCCTAGATTCAAGAAGTCACTTTCCATCTCTGAGGTCTGATGAGTTGTTAGTCAGCCCAGGAGAAAGATTTTATGTTATTACCCTCCCTTAAGGTCATATAAATGACTACACCAAGTTTATTTCTAACATGATGAATCAGTTTCAAGAGTTTCCTTTAGGAGTTGGATATTTGCTCTTTGATTTGCACAGTATTAGAACTCAACTTATCCATTTTCCACAAGCTCTTGAAAGCAAGAATGGTGTACTTACATTCTTTGTGTGTGCATGGTGAAATGATATTTATACCTTGCTAAAGAACTAAGTTATTAACAGATATAACAACTGCCATTTGAAAACAAATGCTTATATATAATTTGAAATAAAACAAAGCCAAGATGTAGATGAAGATAATTTGCAGAAATACTGAATAGCTGAATCATGAAAGCTATGCCATTTTGAAGGGAAACCTACAAGTAAGAATAACCAAACAATAGAATTGGAAAAGGGATAATCCTTATTCCTATCGACTACCTTGCTTACTATTTTAAAAATCCCCATAAACACTAATTTGGTTGACCTAATAGAAAATATAAAATCTAGATACTGCCAGAAACATACTCAATGGTTATGCATCCTTCAAGTTGGCCGCTGCGCAACCCAAATTCAAAGAAAAGTGGATGACTAGGTTTGTAACACCAACAAGGATGAATTTTCCTTTCTAATTCAGCTTTTGATGTTTTGTTTGCTTTGGAAATTTTTTGCCATTGATCTTATCAAGGAAAGATACATGGGGGCATTGGATGAATTCAAAAAGAAGGTTGCAGCTCCAGATTGTAAGTGGCACAGCCAATACTATGAAAGCACCATATGAGGACCATAGAACTTAGGGGCAAGTGTGTTGTCTTTCTATTACTTGTGAGAGAACTATTTGTATAGCTGAACCCTTAGACAGACCTTGGATTCCTTCAAAATCTCTTTCTCTCCTATATTGATCCACTTCTTGCTTCAAAGCAATATTGCTCTTGGATGCTTCGTTGGTGCTGGAAGTGTTCATCTATGGCCTAGACCTTTGGCTGGATCTGCAGATATGAAATCTGTAATGTCCTTGTTTTCTGAGTGATCACCCAACGAAGTCTAATTTAATTATTTAAATATTAAATCGTCCTAAGTAACATTTTGGACATTTATATTTAATTAATTAATTTAATATTAAGTGACTTTATTAAATGTATTATTGAAATATTAAATAATGTCACTTTAGAAAGGTGGTGATAAATATAAAAGGTGGTGAAAAGGAATTCATTAACATCTTTTTGGAAAATTATTATCAGAAAAAAACTGGAGAGCTTGGTTTACAGGTTCTGGAAACTTGGGACAAAAACCCTCGGGTTCGAAGGATTGGATGGAAACCCAAATCCTTTTGTAGTTGAATTCATCTTAGAATTCACACAAAGTTTCAAGTTTGGTTCAGAAGGTTGTTTGAAATTCGTGAAGTCTTTGGGGAAGAGACAAATTTCCGATCAATGGTTTGATTTCAGAGTTTAGACATTTTTTAGAATTTCTTGAAAGATATAGAAGGGAAGAAATATGGGCACCACAGTCAAATAAGATAAAAATCTTGAGTATTTAGAGGGATCACAGTTTTGAAGAATGATACCGACCCATATTGAAGTTGAGGAGTGTTGATAAAGTTTGTTTGGCTTTTAAACTCACGGCTTGAAAAAGGAGTCATGTAAAATCCTCAAAGTGAGTTGGTGCCATTGGTGGTATACTGTTGCTACATTAGTAGCCACCAAGCGTGTTAAAGTTGAAATTGGTAGTATGCCGTCGCTATATTACTAGCTGCTAGCCTAAATCCTACCAACTTGGAGGGTTATGTACACCAATGATAGGGCCAAATGATACGTTGAAAGAGAGCAAAATTGAAAACAATTTCAATTTTTGGAACCATATTCAGAGGAGGATACATTCTTAGTTGTATTAGTAGCAAGGTAGTCACTTAGAGTTGCACAGGGAATTGAAACAATGGTGGGTTTAGGTGGTGAGATTCCTTGTGATAGGATTGAAAGAAGAGTCAACCAGGATAGTGTACAAAATATACTGAACGATCTAGCAAGGGGACAACAACAAATGATGCAACAATTCATGCATTCACAATAGCAATTAATCACAACTATTGGTCAAATGTCACAAGAAATGAATTCTCTCAAGGTGAACCAAAATGTTACAGGTGAAGGTAGCAATGCAGGTAATGACATTCTTAGAGGAGCCAGTATTGGTGGGTCAAATAGACTGTTTCAGCCTACTTTCACACCTAGGGAGGATGAGGAAGAAACCCAACATGAAGAGGAGCAACCATTGGTTGATGAGGTGGTTGATGAGGTGATGGCACTCTCTGATGAGTACCATACACTTCCTCATGCAATAAGACATGAAATAACATTTAACCAATACATGAACCAACGAAAAGATAGGAAAAGGACACAATAGGAACAAAGACCTTGAGGTCCACATAAGGAGTATCAACATGCCTTGAGTAAATTAATTCTTCTTAATTTTGATGGTAGTAGGAAAAGCACGACATGTGCTTGGATACATTTTTGATTCTCAAACTCATGCTAAAAGTAGAACCAATTAAGTTTGCAACTTTACATTTGGAGGGACTAGCATATGATTGGTGGCATCATGGTTTGGGACACAAAATCATGCATTAATTCAGTCCTATGAGCAAATCTAAGAGGTTTGGTAAAGGCTTTCAAGACTAGTACACTTTGGGATGCTATTAAGATGGCTACTGATCTTGAAACTACACAATCCTACACATCAACCCCAAAAGAAGATTTTTAAGAGTAATAAATTGTTTAGAAGAACTTTCAACCAGCCTAAAATTGCGCCACCTAGGTTGGACTTTGAGACAAGGAATGAGTTGCATAGGAAGAAACTATGTTTCTCTTGCAAGGAACCATGGGAGCCCAGTCATAGGTGCCTTGGAAAAGTTAAAGCCCATTATATAGAGGTCACTTTCGACATTGATGAGGAGGTAGTAGATACTAGTTCAAAGAGCAATCATGAGGATCAACAGTTAGATTGTGATGATAATGCTACAGGAGATGTGACACATGGCACTATTGCTACATTGTTAGGGGTTCCTAAGTACCATCTTTTTAGAGTTAGAGGAGTCCTGAATGGACAACAGGTTACCTATTTAGTTGACAGTGGGGTAACTCATAACTTTATTGATGAGGGTCTTGTAGTGAAGAGGGAATTCCAAGAGGATTTTCTTGGGTTTAGTGTCATGGTAGTTGATGCGTTCAAAATGACTTGCAGTTGCACCAAGAAAATTCCATAGTGGAGCATTCAGTTCGAGGATTACATAGTTACTAATGACTTTTATGCGGTTGGGATTTGTGATATTGATACATTCACTAGGTAGATACAGTCAGGAATTTCAAAAGATGGACTTGGAGTTCATGGTAGGTGGTAGGACGATAGTGTTGAGAGCGTTAGTAGATGGTGTGCCAAAGGTGGTGACAACGAAGAGGATGGAGACTTTGTTTAGACATGATGAGGTTGCATGGGCAGCCCAATGTTTTGTGTCTTCCAAATCTTTTTCTAGTGATGACCGGTAGTATCATGTGGACATTTAGTCGGTTTTGGATAAACGCAGTGTTGTGTTTGGAGATATTCCTCTAGGTAGACCTCCTAATCATGGATTTGAGCTTGTAATTGAGTTAGAGGAGGGCAATTATATTCTACCTATGACAAGGAAATGCTTGCCATCATGCATGCGTTGGCAAGTTTAGACAATACCTAGCGGGTGGAAAGTTTGTGGTCAAGACGAGTCACAATAGTTTGAAATATTTTCTAGAGCAAAAGGATTTGAATGAGTGCTAGTAAAAATGGGTGAGTAAGATTCAAACATATGGCTTTGACATCGAATATGTCAAGGGAAAAAATAATGTTGTGGCAGATGCGTTGTCCAAGAGACCCACACTGTGCTCTATGCTAGAAATTTCATTTGATTGGAAGGCTCACTTGATGATTGAGTATTCCAAGAATACATTTGCATGCAAGCTCATGGATGGCAAGTTTCAGGATGACATATATAAGGTGATTGATGATGTGATATACTACAAGGATAGGATATATTTGGTACCTGAATCTAAAATGAAGAGTAAGATTTTGAGACTTGTTCATGAGACTCCTTTTGTAGGACATCTAGGGTTCTTCAAAACCTATAGGTAGATTCAGGAGAGTTTTTCATGGAAGGGTCTCAAGTGTGATGTCTTGCAATATGTTAGAGAGTGTATGGCTTGTTAGCAAAACAAGTTTGAGCATACTTTTCCCGCAAGTTTACTTCATCCATTGCCTATTCCCAAGTAGAAATGGGAGAGTATATCAATGAACTTTATTACTAGTATTCCAAAATTCCAAAGTAGAGATTGCATATATGTAGGTGTTGACAGATTGACGAAGTATGCACATTTTTTTGCTATTTCCTCTGATTACAAGGCACTTCAGGTGGTAGATTTGTTCTTTAGAGAGGTGTTCAGGCTTCATGGGCTTCTAAAGAACATTGTCAGCAATAGGGACTAGAAATTTCTCAGTGTGTTTTGGCATGTTTTGGCAAGAGCTGTTTAGATTGGTTGGTACTGAGTTGTCCCCAAGTACTAGTTACCATCCACAGATAGACAGACAGACAAACAAAGATTGTAAATAAGTGGGTGGACAGGTACTTATGTAATTATGTAGGGGGGTAGCAAAAGGCTTGGATCAAATGGCTATACTTAGGTGAGCATTGTTATAATACTACCTACCACATGTCGATAGGCATATCACCATTTAGGGCCTTGTATGAGTATGATGCTATGTCTTTTGTAGACCTAGCATTTGATGACACTAGAGCTCCCAAGGCGAGAGAGTTAATGCAGGATAGCTAGGATATTCTTAAGTCACTTAATGAAAATTTGCATCGTGCTTAGAATCAACATAAGACATGTAGATAAGCACAAGATTGAGAGAAATTTTGAGGTTGGTGATTTAGTTTTCTTGCGCCTACAACCATACAGATAGTCTACACTGAAAAGGAGTGGTGTAGAAAACTTGAAGCCTCAGTTCTATGGCCCCTATAGAATTGCGAGGAGAGTAGAGAGGTGGTGTATGAGCTAGAGTTTCTTGAAGCTAGCAAAATTCATAACGTGCTTTGTGTGTCTTGCCTCAAAAGGATGTTTGGGCAGCACACTACTTTGTCTCTAGAGCTTCCACCATTAGATGATGAGGGAAAATTGGTTAAGGATTATTTGATTAGATGGAGGGATTTGCCTCTTGAGGATGCTATGTGGGAAGGAGAACAGATACTACAACATCTAGGTTTGCAATCGCTTGAGGGCAAGCAATGCCGAGAAGAGAGGACTGTAATGTCTGTGTTTTCCAAGTGATCACCCAATGAAGTCTAATTTAATTAATTAAATATTAAATCGTCCTAAGTAAACATTTGGGACATTTATATTTAATTAATTAATTTTATCTTAAAGTGACTTTATTAAATGCTTATTGAAATATTAAATAAAGTCACTTTAGAAAGGTGGTGAAAGGAATTCATTAACATCTTTTTAGAAAATTATTATTGGGAAAAAAGCTAGAGAGCTTAGTTTATAGGTTCCGGAAACTTGGGGGCATAAGCCCTTAGGTTCAAAGGATTGGACGAAAACCCAAACCCTTATGTAGGTGAATTCATCTTAGAATTTGCACAAAGTTTCAAGCTTGGTTTAGAAGGTTGTTCGAAATTTGTGAAGTCTTTGGGGAAAGACAAATTTCCGATTAATGGTTCGATTTCAGAGTTTAGACATTTTTTAGAATTTCTTCAAAGATATATAAGGGAAGAAATATGGGCACCATAGTGAAATAAAATACAAATTTTGAGTATTTAGAGGGATCATAGTTCTAAAGAATGATATCGGCCCATATTGAAGTCGAGGAGTGTTGGTAAAATTTTCTTGGCTTTTAAGCCCATTGCAACCAAGAATGATTGACGGTCTGAAAAAGAGTCATGTAAGTTCCTCAAAGTGAGTCGATGCTATTGGTAGTATGCTGTGCCGAGGTTTAAAACATTCATCGCCATAAAGCCTGGGGGCGACCACATTCCTTTAACGTCGACATAAACATTACAATCTGCCCTTCCCAAAGATTGCTTGTCCTCAAGCAATGCCACCACAACTCCAAAAAATCTAGATTGATCCACACCAAACCAAGTAGGATCCTAGGGTCTCATGTTCGGCTTAGGAAGGATCCACCATGCTGATGCTGCACCACTCTAATCACATCAGTGAAACCATCATGCCAAAACTACACTAACCTCCCCTGTAACCCCAAAATGTTACCATCCATGAAACTCAAGCTGAAAAAACTGGAAGGACTGAAATCAATACCATGCAACATCTCATGCCCAAAAGACTCTGAGTAATGAATATCAACAATGTCATTGTCTATCACAAAACTGGGCAATAGGAAAGACAATCTACTCAACTGAAAATCAAACTCTTTAGCATAGTTGGAAAACTCGCCCCAAGAAAAAACTCGCCAAGCAAAAAATTAGAGAGTTTTTAAAACTCGGAAAAAACTCGGCAAAAACTCGGGAACTTAAAAAATTGCATAAATTTCATTAGAAACACATTTTTTTTGCAAAATTCAATGACAAGATGAATCCAATGAATCCATAAATGAGTACAAAAGTGTTTTCTATTAATTTTGATTGACTTCAATGTAAATTGATTACAAAATCGCATTCTTATGCGGAATCCCGATGGCTAAAAGCCTGAAAGTCTAATACATGAAAGTTTGAAACTATGAAAGCAATAAAACTAGAACTAGGAGCAAATACTAAATAGTATCTAAATACAACATGCTAGGCTTTCCTCTTCCCTAGTCTAGCAGTAGCTAGGGAAGAAGGGGTGGGTCCTCTAGCCCTCCCGCGTGTGCATGGTGGTGGTGGTGGTGATCGCACTCACAGTGCTACTGCTACTGGCTCCTCGGCTGGCATGGAAGGCTGTGTCTGTGGCTCTGGCCGAATCTCATCGATATCCTCAGGAATGTCCTCCAACCCTACATCTCCTGATGCACGCACATCCTCCATTGCTTGTCTCTCAAGTCAAGGATCTCGTCCGCGCTAAACAATGGAGGCTGCTCATCTCGCCCTGTCCAATCACTATAAGGATCTATCTCATCTAAATCAATAGGATCCAGTGATTTTTCTTCTACTCTCTTTGTGCGCAATTGAAGGTTGTATTGCACAAAGACAAGATCATTGAGGCGCTTTTGTGCTAACTTGTTCCTCTTTTTCGTGTGAATGGACTCGAACAAGCTCCAATTGCGCTCACAATTGGGTGCACTATAGGGCTGACATAATACGCGGAGGGCAATTTTTTGAAGATGTGGGGTTTTTCCACCCCAATTTTTCCACCAAAGCTCTGCAAAATAAATAAATATTGAAGAGTTATAAAACAAAGTCAAAGACTCCAAAGTCAAAAGTAAAACACATTTTATCAAATTATAAGATGCATGTGAAATAAACTTAAAAGTTAAAGACTCCCAATTTTATACCTGGTGGCAGAGTGTTTCTTCCTCTAAGAGCCATTTCCAAAGAAAAGAGATTACCGGTTGCTTCTCTGTACATATCCAACTCGATGACGATGTGGTCTCTCGCTACAACCTCGGATTCCATCCTCTGAAAGCATGTCATGAGCCCCTCCATAACCTCTCCATTAGGATCAGAGAAGTTCTTTGAGAAGAGATAAGAAGGGTTGAGGAAGTACCCTGCTGCATGGATGGGTTGGTGGAGTTGATTGTTCCACCTACTATCAACAATTTCCCATATGGGATCAAATTTCAGGCTGTCCCCCATGTTGTAACTTTTGATAGCCTCTTTGGCCCTATCCATGGCCTCATAAATATATCCCATGGGATTTTGATCCCCATCTACCAAACGAAGGACTCTTACCAAGGGCTCTGACACCTAGATTAAAAATACAAAAAGGTCAAAGTTAGAAATTTATAATGAAAGGCTTAAAGCCTTAAAGTTAAATTAAAAAAAAAATATTTATATTAAACTTGAGTTTAAAATTAAAATCAAAGTTTTGAAGTTACCTTCACGATCTCTGTAGCTTTTTGTGCAAACAAGGGGTCGAAGACTATTGTAGCAACTCTCTCTCCTTCGGGCTTCTTTGAATTTGAGGAGTCATTCCATGCTTGACTCACAAACATTTGTTTTAAAAAGCTCAAAGAATCCAAAACGATTTTCATCTTTGAACTTTGGATGTTCTATTTTGTCAACTTGGTGTTAGAGGGAAAAGATTACATGGATTGGGCACTGATGATCAGTGATAACATACATGAGCAGCTTCGTGGTGTGAGAAGAACGAAGACATTTTACATGGGCTCCTACCTTGTCTATATGCTGGCTCGCATGACGAGATACAAAGGAATCTCCTACAAAGAACCAATCGGTTGCGGTTCCCATCAGTTTAAGATATATGAGGCTTGTCCACAGTTGCATCTGACAAGCACAACTAATTACAAGAGGGTTAATGATGCCTTTACAATGCATATCACGAGGACCTTGCAGCAGAGAACCCACCACATAATATCAAGGGAGGCACAAGAAATGATTGAGAAATTCGGATGTTGGTTTATCCAATTTCCAAAATTCACCTACATAAGGCTGCAAGGATTTTCCTCCTATCCATATAGATTGCCTCGGTATCCCACAAACAGGATAGTGATGCTGGAAGTATCTAGGCAACTGATTGCCTATGATAAGATTCAGAAGAAGAAGAAGAAAGGTGGACTTGGATTCCCAATTACTATGGGAAATTCAGATGAAATCTGCCCATCGCTGCAAACAGCAAGAGAGGCAGAAGCAGAGCTCCAATTCTTCCACCTTTCCTATCACACCAGCAGGCATTACTACGATCCCCACAAAAACATCATCTGGATATTGACAGAAGAGTTCAGGCACAAGGTGCAAATCGAGGACTTTTGGGCAAGTGCAGTGGATGAGATCGAAGTCAAAAAGAGGATGTTCTCTCGGATACCGTTGGGGATGGTCAGAGAGTGTGAGATCATCCCAGTGCCGGATCAGATTGAGGAACATATAAATGTAGTACAGGCTGACTACGAGACAGTAAGAGATACACCTTTGCCACTTCCAGATTGGTCTGAGCCAGAGATCACTGACTTGGATACACTTTGTATCCCAGTCTTGACATTTACACGGAGTTGGGTAGAAAGGCATGTCAGCCGACTCAAGGGAAGGTCAATTCTCCTTACCTACAATTTGATGGGAGACAGCAGATTACAGGCAACTAATCAGAGGAGACGGAGTAACCCAACTCCAGAGCCTAGAGGAAAGGAGCCAGTTTGACCTGAGCCTGTGGTAGTTCAGGAGTCCATGCATACACCATCTCGGACACATTCTCCAAGCTTACAGGAGGTGTCGTTATTTGTTGATCAGAGGGAGAGATTGGATGTAGAGCAGACGGTGCGAGTGGAGAGTCAGCCACCTCGTAAAGAATTAGTGGGTCAGAGCATCAACATGCCCCAAGAAGATCATCAGCAGGAAAATCAGCAAGAGACAGAGGAGGGGACGGCTACTGATACTCAATTTCAGTAGGAAATTGAGGCGGCTACTCTCGAAGGTGATGCTACTTCAGATCAGGATGCCCAGAGCTCGGGAGACACGATGTCTATTGATGACGGTGAGCCTCGTCAGAACGATGGCAGAGGAGAGGTTCACGAGGTAGAGGCTGAGGTAGAACAACCTTTTATTATATTTGACATGTGGCAGGAGGTGCCAGAATGGCTAAGGGACAGAATGAGGCGTGATCCCATGGATGAGACCGATCCCGCAGCCGAGATAGAGGAATTATTACAGAGGATTAGCGCACCTCTAGCAAAGAAAAAGGCTAGGAAGTTCTCCAAAATATCCACAGATGAGGATGGATCCCGAACCTTGCATATGGCAGTTCCTCGGGTAGAATGCGATAGAGACGAGGCCGTTCCTGAGAACTATGTTGTGACAACCATGGAACTAGGCCGCCCTACTGGAGCACAAGTGGTAGGAGTGCAATAATTCCTATCGAGCACTCAAGGATAGATTGTCCCATGTTGAGGGCAAGTACAAAAGGTTGAAGGTAGACTACAAGACATTGACTGGCTATGTGCAGCACTTGTCCCGTCCTTGTGGGCAAGAAAATTTGGCAATTGAGCTTCCAGCTGAGTTTTCCAGGGAGTCAATCAGTGGGTTAGAAGATTTGAAGAGAATGGCACAGCAGGCAGACAAGTGGGTCGCCAGTGTGCGTATAGAAACAGGAAAGTTCATGGAAGATCTTGCACATGCCTATGGGCAAGCTTCCGATATTATGGCCAGAATGGAGGCAGTTAACCATGTTTGGGGTGAGGCTCGCATCTATCAGACGAGAGTTGTTCTCCATTTAGGGGCCTTGATGAGCATACCTCAACAGACTTTGGTTGAGGGAGGTGTTATTCAGCAAGGAGATAGATACGACTTCGCCAGATGGTATTCTTCAATAGTCACAGGCCGGGGATTCTATGATGCATCACAGGCAGATTCTGTCAGGGTCAGAAAGGCCATGACGAACATCTTAGATGGAATTCTCAACACGTTGGAGACAATCTTTGCCAAGAGGTTGACTGCTGAAGAAGTAACTGCAGATGGATTGAAAGACAGATTGGCGCCATTCTTCTCTGAGGTGAAGACCTTCACATAGGATGATTTCGAGAACACAGCCACGTTCTCCAGTATCATACAGAACACCCAGGACGCCCTCGTTGCCTAGAAGAAATCATGTGCCCGGCATGGGCAAACAGTTGCAGTTTTAGAGTTTTAGTTGGATCACATTCCTCCTATCTCCGATCAGGAAGTTGAGGCAGTCTTGGCCAAATTCATTAGATTTGCAGCCAACGAGAAGGAGAAAGGAAACGCCCTTCTGGACGATGACCTTCTGGAAGGAGACGACATGCATTGATGGCAGGGTCTGGTGCATTGATGAGGAGTGGAGGGCGCATTCATTGCCCCACTCCTCTCGGTGGCGGTTTTTAGGGTAGAAACCCTAATTAGGGCATAGGTGGCTCAATCTGAGCCCTTTATTGTAATCGGATCTGAACCGTCCACTAATTGGACTCACTATAAAAGGGGCATCCCCCCTCATTTGTAAATAATTAGAACTAGAATCGAATCAGAGATAGAGTTGAGCCAGAGAATAGAAGGCATATAGCATTTAGCTTAGAAGTTAGCTTAGATTGAGGAGGAAAGGAAGTTTTCCCATTAAGGACTTTGTAAGAAGTTGTTGTGAACACTCTCATAATATAAAGATTTATCATTGTTTGGTGGTTCTATCTTCTATTGTGAGTAGCTAGCAAGGCTTGTTCGTCTTTCCAATTCAAGTGGATAGAGTAGAGTAGACTTTGTTTTATGCAAGTA
The DNA here is from genome assembly GCA_007115665.2 of Sequoiadendron giganteum. Lineage (NCBI taxonomy): Eukaryota > Viridiplantae > Streptophyta > Pinopsida > Cupressales > Cupressaceae > Sequoiadendron > Sequoiadendron giganteum. The sequence continues at coordinate 528,961,990 of CM021107.1, read as the reverse complement.
GTTGTTAATTGTGGAGTGTGGCGTTGCAATTTGAGCACATCTTCTTTCATCCATACCACTAGCGGGCTTACTGATGGTAAGTTCGCCTTGCGTGGTTAACTGGAGTATTGGCACTTAACTTCAATTGTGGCTCATATGTCCGTCTGCATCGTGGTGATGGTATGTACATGTTGTGTCCTAATTTGAACACCTTTCTCATCCTTTGAAGATTGCACCAACTTTGTCAGAGTTGTCCGAAAGGAGACGAAGCAAAGTCTGGTTTGAAGATTATTTAAGTCGATCCTCGTCCTCCACCCTTTAGAAGTAGATTTGTAGAATTCCTATCCCTATCCCTTTTTAATTCAGTATTTCTCGGTTAATTTAGGAGTCAGAGCAATATTGTCGAATCATTTATGCCTTAACTGCTTCACATAATCGAACAACTACGTAAGTCCCCTTGAATACCCAGCATATTCACATTAGCCAACTGAGTCTATTCGCGATAAAAGGAACCTTGGAGTTGAACGCATGAACTTTCATGCAATCTTAGCATGCGGGATACTTTGATCAAGAGAGAATAGAGTGGCCGTTGGACATTTTATTCTGTGCTGGCCCTGTCATAAAACACACGTCAACACTACCGAGCCGTACGATGTGGCTTCTTCTGCCTTTGCTTGACCGTACGATGGAGCCTTTGCCAAGCTGTACGATGTTGTTTCCTGCATTGCCAGGTCGTACGATTCTGTTTTCTGCCTTATTGCCAGGTCGTACATTTTCCTTCCTTGAGCCAGGTCGTACTGTTCCTTTCCTTGTGCTAGGTCGTACGATTTCCTTCCTTGTGCCAGGCCGTACGAACTCCTTGATGTTGCTTGATCGTACGACGTGATCCCCTCTCTCTATCCGTACCTTGTTCGGCCGTACGGGCCTTCCTGCTCCTTCCTCAAGTCGTACGCCTTGCTCTCCTATCTTCCTGCTAGGTCGTACGGCATATCCTCTTGTCTTGTTAATCCATACGGTGTAACTTTCATTCCCTTTGCCAGGTCGTACGCTGTGGTCTCTTCCTCGTACATGCTTCTCCGTCTCTTTTCTCTCTCCTTCGTCTCTTTTTTCTCTCTGCATTTTCTACATTTTCTAATTCCTCTACTTTATTTTTTTCATTTTTTGGCTCTAACACAATTTTTCTATCTCATACCTGTTCGGATTTGTGGGTTGGCGTATCGTCCGGTTCTGATATTCTTCCTTTGTACTCTCCGTACTCAGCCAAAAGTGTCTGGCTGGACATGCCTTGTTTCTCTTCTTCCTTGATTTCCCCGATCTGTAGCATGTTACACTCTCGGTGGAACACTTCATAGTCTTCCATCTGGTAATGAAATAAGCCATTCAGTGAGCTTGTCTCATCCTCCGAGTAACTCTCAAGTTCCAGTATGCCCTCGACGTTTGGTTCCATCATCTTCCTTCCTTCGTCAACATCTGATTCCCCTTCGTCTGATCTGATCCGGAGGAAGCCAATTCTTCGCGCACGGCCTGGTTCTTCAAGTCGATGACGTACTTTTGTTCATTGTTCTTGATCGAGAGTGTGTTTCTCTTCCAATGATGATTTGCCTTGGCAGCTATTAACCATCCTCTCCCAAGTAGTGCATCATACGCTTTCCTCTGTAATGGGATGACGACAAAATTTAGCACAAACTGTTGTGTCCCGATCATCACCTTCTGTGTCATCAGCGTCCCCAACGGCTTGATACCATGTTGATCGGCACCGACGAGTTGGAATATCGGTGGCCAGAGTGTAGGCTTCCCCAGGCTCTTCCATGTGTCTTCAGGCAGTACGTTGACTCCTGATCCTCCGTTGAGGATAGTATTTGTCAAGATATTCCCTCTGATCTCCATGTGCACAACCGCTGGCATCTTCCTGACATTCCCCATGAGTAGTACGGGATCAATGGTTTGTTCACCGTACGGTGGTGAATTTGGTACTAATTATTGCCTTCGGTCCTCCACTCGCGATTGCTTGACATCCCAGAGGACATTTGTCATTGCCAGTCCCAACTGCGGCAACGTTTGGAGAAGGTCAATTACTTTGATCGGTATGGTGGTTTGCAGTACCTGTCGTACGATGTTGGTTTCCGCCTCCGACCGCCGAGAGGTCTCTGGTTTCTCTAGAGATATTTTGTTCTCCTTTGCCATCGCCAATTCCACTTCAGCTTTTGCTTCCTTCATCCTTTGTTTTGTTGTACTTGGATCTGGGTAGGTTGCGTTCTTTGCTTGCGCTCTGGTGATCGCCAGTACCTCTTGTTCTTCTACTTGCAGCATATGGATACCCTTCTGCTTGGGGCATTCACTATCTTCATGGTCGCCTGGTCCACACCACTTGCACAATCTTCCTCTCGAACCTTGGCCGTTCTGGCAATCCTTGGAGAAGTGACCCCATTCGTTGCACTTTCGACATTGGATCATGGGTTGTCCTTTGCCGTCGTACTGTATTATGTTCCTCAGACTCCTGTTGCTCTGGTAATCTCCAGGGGATGCATTGCTATTGTACTGGGGCTTCGATTGTGTGTTCGGCGGTGTCGACGGTTCTCCTTGAGTGAAGAGTATTTGTGCACTTTTGGCTTTTAAATTGTATGGGCATTCCTTGACAGAATGTCCCATCACTTGGCAGATATCGCAGAATAACTTCTTCGGATAGTTCGCCTTCGTGTGACCTGCCCTAATGCAGTCTGTACACGATAGTTCTCGTGCTTCCCTCGTACTCTCTTTGTTGGCCTTCAATTCTTTCAGTCGTACGGGCATTCCAGGTCTTTCATGCGATCATTGTTGGTTGCCAAGGTATGTCTTCGGCTAGTGTCTCGTTCCTCCTCTTCCCATTTGGTTCGTTCTTCGTACCGCTGCAAGATTTGGTGCCTTCAGCGTTCTTGATCCTCTTCCGCTCGAAGATCCTGTAAAATAATGTAGTGGCGTGCTATCGGTCTTGGCAGTCTGGTAAGAAGATGGTTGACCTCTTCGTTGACGCGCAATCTATCCCAAATGACCGCTTGAGGGATCTCTCGCCTGAGAGCCTCCCTCTGTATGTGGTCCTTTAACGAGATTTCCCACAGACTGCAGAGGTCTTTCGTTAGAGCGTCTTCACGATCCTCGTTTGCTTGTGCTAGCCCTTCGGTCAACTGCCCCATCACAACACCATTCTCCTATCTGGGTGGTTACCGGATTCGCTTAGGCAACGGTGCCAAATGTTTACTCGCTACGGGTACAATGATGTACGGAGTAAACGAAGATATAAAATAACATTGACAGCATATAATAATCACATGGCAATCGCACAAAACATAGATATACTTCTTTATTCAGTATTTGACAATTACATCATAATGTCTCCAGACAAAACATAGCATAACATAGTAGTACCATCCCCCTTCCCGACTACATGACTCAAGTACATATAGTACGTTGGCGGTGGTTAAGGTACCAACCGTCGCGTCCCTTCATTATAACTAATTACTTCATCAGGAACTGTTCTCGAGACAACTAACTAACATGACCCGTACATAACATAAGTACATGGATTATTAATATTAACTAATGTCTTATTTACTTATGGCTCACAACCGACCAAGTACACTCTCGGCCGAATACATCGACTCACGGCCGACTACATCAAGCTCTTCTCTTGAATGCAATCTCTTATGCCTCTTGGTCCGTCTTGAAAGCATTTTAGAGAGTTTAATAATAGTTCATAGAATTCAACTATCTCGAAGAGAAATACCAATGTTGGAAGCATACATGATCCACTATCCCAATGTTATAGCATGAATTAATAACTACATAAAAATTCATGAACATTATTCAAACATGAAATACTTATCTCGTTGAAATCAGAATCTCCTTAAGTGCTGTGCTTAAACGCTTTTCAGGTTTGCACTTACCTTTCCGGACCTAGTGAACCCTCACCGAAGATGAATTGAAATGCTCGATACAATATGTGGGTTAACTTTTGTAATCACGTAATTACTATCACTTCCCTTTGTCAACGGTTCCTCTTAAGATCTCCCTTGTCATCAATGGATTCCAAATTTTCTCCACAATGGGAAAACAATCCTACCGATTCTCCAACTCACAAAGCCCATGCCCAACAAATGTTTTTGATGATTTCTTTGATTCCACATCTAACTGCACTAACTTTGACGATATTCGTTCAGGCCAAGCCTTCAGCTTTGGCCGAACTTCCAGACTTGAGTTAATAGCAACGGCGAGTGCTTAGAGAACATAAACATCAGGTCTCAGTGCAGCATTTTTAAGTGCATCTCCGAAATAGACTTCCAGAGTTTCCTTCTATTCATATATTGTTCTTGACTGGTGTTTTACGACTTCTTAGACTTTCGTAGATCACCACCAGCATTCAGTTACATATGGTTATCGATCTTCCAAACACCTAGATTAATATAATCGACATCACCTTATGACTCCCGACATACCCAACCTCCCGATAAGAGCAACTGTGTGTACTTTTGTTCCAATGAAATGCAAAATGAGAATATTCCCAATTCTTGTATATACACAGCCACAATTAATGGACTCAGGCTTCATTCCTTTGCTGTATGAATATCTCCATTTAAACTCCCGATGGAAATTGGTTCTATAAAGACATCAACCCTTCAATAAAGCACTACCAGGTAACTATAAGGGCGGTCAGCTGGCATTAATTTGTTTATATTATCCCTTCGCCTTTGACTAAAGAGATTGTCGATGCCTTGAAACGGCTATGAAGCGACAATGATAATCATTCTGGCAAGCATAATACAAGATGCTCGAAACTTCAGACGATCCGTTCCTATCGCCTTATTTAAAGAAGATAGATTGATGAGATATACTCTCCAATGTAGGATACTTCTCTATGCCACATCCTTTATACCTGACTGGGTTTTCGTCCAACCAAGATTTCATCATCTGAGAGGTATTGATCTCAGATCTTCTTCACCAAATTTCAAACGTCAATCAATTCTCCGTGATAATCCTCTTGTCCGCCAAAGCCCCAATATATCTTTGCCTCATTCAGTTGATGCCTAGACAAATCTAATCAGATCTTACCCCGAACCTGCTTTGATACCATGTTAGTTTTAGGATCAGATTTAATAGAAAGCAGAAATACAACAACACATGAACAATAGAACACAACATATACCCTGGGAAAACCCTCCTTCTCGAGGGAGAAAAACTCAGCCAAAATTAATCTCCTATATATTGAATTGAATGAGCAAAAATCTGCTTACAATCTTAGGCCAAACTCAAGGCCAATATGATGCAATGATAAATCGCACCTCTCTTAGATGCAAAATACACAATGATAATAATCTCTCCTTGATATCGATCTGCACTAAGCAATATTATACTCTGTTGTAGAAGTACAAACCCCTTGATGTGTTGCGAATGTCTTGAGAATTATATATCATGTAAGAATGAGCATCGCCTTCTTTATATACAAGGTAAGGTGCCTCTTCACAAGCAAGGCAACTCTTCACAAGGGTCGGCCTCATTCAAGAAATATAAATAGAAAATATAATTTGCAATATGAAGGCCACCTGCCTTTAATTCAGGAGAAAATATCTCCTGAAGCTACCAAACACTAACACTATCCATTTGATAAAGCATGCAAAGCTCTATGACTAATTGTATTTCTCTTCTCCAAATCTGATGTCCTCCTCATATGCTCATTGACAGCTGTGGGTTTAAGAACCTGTTGACGTGTTTTTTATGACAACACCAACACAGAATAAAATGTCCAACGGTCACTCTATTCCCTCTTGATCAAAGTATTCCGCATGCTAAGATTGCGTGAAATTTCATGCGTTCAACTCCAAGGTTCCTTTTATTGCGAATAGACTCAGTTGGTTGATGTGAATATGCTGGGTATTCCAAGGGGACTTACGTGAGTTGCTCATTCAGAAGAAAGGATCTTCAAATTTCGGGAAATTTGTCGATGAAGCTCAAGTCCTTAAACTAACCAGATAATGCTGAATGTAAAAGGATATAAAGATTAGAGAGGCTACCATCTACTCCTAAAGGGTGGAGGACAAGGATCGGCTTAAACAGTCTTCAAACCAGACTTTGCTTCGTCTCACTTCGGACAACTTTGACAAAGTTGGTGCAATCTTCAAAGGATGAGTAAGATGTTCAAATTGTGATTCAACATGTGCACCCCGTCACAACGACGCAAATGAACACACGAATCACAACCGAAGTTAGGTGCTGATATTCCAGTTGACCACACAAGGCGAACTTACCATCAACAAGCCCGCTAGTGGTATGGATGAAAGAAGATATGCTTAAACCACAACGCCACACTCCACAATTAACAACTACTTGCATAAAATAAAGTCTACTCTACTCTATCAATTTGAATTGGAAAGACGAAAAGGCCTTGCTAGCTACTCACAACAAAAGATAGAATCACCATGCAATGAAACTCTTGATATTATGAAAAGTGTTCACAACAACCGTTTACAAAACTTTCAAAGGGAAAGTTTTCTTTCCTTTCCAAACTAAGCTATCTTCTAAGCTATCTCTCTATCTATTCTAACTTCTATCCTCTCTATTCTCAATCTAATGTCTACTCTGTTACAAATGAGGGAGGATGCCCCTTTTATAGTTGGCCCAGTCCAACAGACGGTTTAGATTGAATTACAATAAAGGGCTCAGATTGAGCCACATATGCCCTAATTAGGGTTCTTGCCCTAAAAACCGCCATAGAGAGGAGTGGGGCAATGAATGCACAGAATATTCTCCACTCCTTTGCAAGAACCATTATCTGCAATTAATGCCCACTATCTTCTTCTAGAAGATTGTCATCCAAAAACGCATTGCCACTGTTCTTTTCTGCCAATTCTGTTGCATTAGGAAACAACACTTGGTTCAAATCCTCCTTGCAAAAAGCTCTTCTGCGTTAATTCTTCTTGTTGCTTTCATTCCTGGATGCATTTCCTTCCTGTAGCTTTCACATTTCTTTAGCCCACTGCCTTGGGCGCATTTGCTTCTTTTGCATCACGTTCTTAGTGTCTTAGACAAATCTTCACTTTCATTTCTCTTTCCAAAGTTATAACATTGTCCAGCTTCATCACCTCAAGTCCTTACGCTCAGGCTCCAGTGTTCATCCTGCAAAACAGAAAAAAAAAGCATCAGAACGCTTATAATATAAATTCACTTTACTTACCCAATTTCCATGTTCTGACCGTTTGATCTCCGGATCTTGATAGAGTTCATTATTTCCAGCAAACTTATAACTTTTCAACGTCTGAATGCTTGATGTTCTAGCTTCATTTCATCTTCAAATTCCCCTATGCCTTGGACAAATTTCATCTCTACCCTGTGAGTATTTGACCTCTTAAGCTTTATTTTATCATGCCTTAGAAAATTTATCCCTCAGAGCCTTAGGAAATTTGTTAAACGGGTGCCAAGCCGAAATCTTTGCCGAAACAACATGAGCAAGGTGTGGAAGAACCTCAAATCATCTTCCAGTGAGAAATATCCAATACCCAGAAGAAATTTCCCCTCAGAAATCATCGTTTTCATGTGTATCCAAATGAAGGGGTACATTTAATTTTTATTATTTTTGAAAAATAATAAAATTTGCTAAGGTTGATTCCATTTTATTTTGGACGTATTCCACACCCGCTGTCTTCATTTTTTTATGCCTTGGCACTTTCCTTATTTCTTGAAGAAATTCTCTTCCTGCTTATGGGCCCAATTCACCTTGTACTTGGAAAATTTAATATCATCTCTTGCTTAGGCGAATTTTCTAATTTCACCTTGTAAAATGCCTTAGAAACTTTTTAATATCTTTGCAGCCTTGGGCGCATTTTACATAGGGAAGAGGAACCTTCTTACTTAGAATATTTCTCATGCTCAAGCCCTTTACCTTGGGCGTATTTCATACATGCGACTTCCACTTTCAAGCTTGGGCGCATATAGCATGTGGTGAGGGAACCTTCTCTTGCTGGGCACATTTGGAGATGAGTGAGAGAAACTCCATGCCTTAGACAATTTTTTTTTATCACCACATCCTTGATAGCTGGGCGCATTTTGATGGAGGAGCTTCCATTTACTTGCCTTAGAAAATTTTATAAGTCACACACAAGCTGGGCGCATTTCACATGGCCAACCTTTAGTTTCCATGCCTTGAAAACTTTTCACGCCTTAGACCTTTTCTTGACTCCCCATTTACCTTGGGCACATATTACATGTGCTACTTTTATCTAAGGGCGCAAATGAGAGGGGGAAGCATTGATTTTTGACTTAGACAAATCACTTCTCTTGGCCACTTCAACTTGGGCGCATTTGGTGTTAGTGTTTCTTAGATCAGATTGAATAATGAAAGCACTTAAAAGAATTGCAACACATAAGACAATGAACACACAAAGATACCTTGGGAAAACCCTCCTCTTGAGGGAGAAAAACCCAACAATGAATCTCTTCTATAATATAGAACAATGGCAGAAGTCTGTTTACAACTCAGGCCCAGCAATGGCCAATAATGAATGCAATGAGGTCGCACCTCTTCTAGATACACAAGATACAAATGAATATGTTCTTCCTTGAAATCGGACCTGCTCTTCTAAAGTGCGAATTCTGCTCTTGAATATAAAATGCGAACTTGCTTGAGATGAATGTATGTAATGACATAAATGACCTTGCCTTTATACAAGTGAGGCGTCTCTTCACTTAGGTCGGCTCATATACAAAATAAATAATAAATACATAAAGTCGGCTCAAGCCAAGACTAAAATATGCGAACCAAGAAGGGTCGGCCCTTTAGCATTTACATTTATTGTTTGGTATAAATTAAATAGCCGAGAGGCTATGCATTTAATTTATCTTTTCTTCTTGAAATTCGTGTGATGAAGTGCAGACCATAGCTGCAATAACATCAACACTCCCTCTCAGCTAGGGATGAACTTCCATCTGCACAAGACACATCATATTAGAATGAAAACAAAATAGAATATCACCTCAATGTGATATTAACCATTATGGCTACTTCCATAGATGGTATAAATAAAATCATCACGGATTCCCTCACGTGATGCTGTCATGGAGTCACACACATGACATCCACCATAGCTCTCCCAGAGGGTGGAAACAAGGGCTTTCACCTCAAATCTCTCTCAATAGAGAATTGCATTATCAAGGGCTTACACCTCAACTCTCTCTCAACAGAGAATTGCATTATCAAGGGCTTGCACCTCAACTCTCTCTCAACAGAGAATTGCATTATCAAGGGATTTCACCTCGAACTTCTCTCAAAGAAGAACTCATTAAACAAAGGAACACTGATACTGAGACTCCCTCTCGATCCTGGCTTCAGAGATTGCAAAGAAGACTTCTGGAGATGTACTCCCTCTAGCCACCAACTCAGTCCCTCTAGTGTTTACTCCCTCTTGATCATTTCTTTGGTTGACATGACTTCTTCACAAGATGCCTCAAGCTTTTCATCACTAAGTAATCTCTTATCATCTTCTTCCCCCTAAACCTGTCCAGGAAGCATTTTAGATAGAGATTACTAACAGTCCATAATTATCCAAAGAAATATCAAGATTAGAATCGTACAAGTTATATCATGAATGAATTTTTTTCCAAAGATCTTATGCTAGTGAACACAACACAATTCAAGAGAATCTACTATATCTCTTAATTACAAGATCCAAAGAATAAATAAATGATATAACTCAGCAACCAAAGAATACTTATCTTTTTTTTTAACTATTCCGATAGGTCCAATTGTTGGACATAGTGTGATACGTTGTACTTGAGCTCAGATCAATCCGTACCCTTCACAGTTTGAACACAATGACGACCTGAAAGGTACTTTGTCTTTGAGAGATATCTCCTATCATCAATATAGTCCAATGATTGTAAGCTATGACTCCAAGCTTGATCGTTTCTTCATTCGGTATGACTTCGATATCCAATCTTTCCAGATGCAGATTGCTTGATGCTCAGGTTAACTCAATGTTATAGCATGAATTAATAATTACAAAAGCAATTCATGAACATTTTTCAACCATGCAATACTTATCTCATGGATTTCAAAATCTCCTAAGTAATAGATACTTAATTCATCAATCATGACATGTTTTTCTTTCAATTTTTTCAGCAAAGCAAAAGACAATCTTCACAAATTAGCATGATCCTACTTGCAATGAATAAATCTAAAGAATTTTATCACAGTGATCACTATTTACTAGTCACACATAATCCTAAGTAAATAATGTCAGAATTGCATAACTCAACAAATTGAATTTTACCCTAGAATAGTAAATACAAAAACAAAGAATACTTATCTCTTAAATATTCAGAAGAGTGGACACCGTATGATATGTTGTTCTTGTGCTTAGTACACAACCTTCACAGCTTGAACATAGGCCCATGACTAGAGTAGAAATTCACTAGAATCATTCTGGGGAGAGATCTCAATCACATCCGCAAATGAAGCATGCTGATTAGGCCTGGTAGGACAATCCCTTGCATAGTGACCAAATTTGTCACATTTAAAGCATTGAACACGAGAGAGGTCCCACTTCTTCTTGAATGCAGGGGCACCATCTGACCCATTATCTCGATTCCTTTTAAAAAATCCTTTCTTCCAAACTTTTCCTTTCTTCGATGAATGAGAGGCGAGAACATGTAAATCTTCATTCTTTGAACTTTGACCAATGCCCCTTGCCGTTAGTCTCGACTCCTCTTGAATGCAGTCAATCCTCAATCGATCAAACTTGGGAAGTTTAGATCTTGCACTGATTCCTTGAATAAACGACTCCCATGAAAGCGGAAGACCATTGAGAGCAATCATGGTCAAATCCTTGTCATCAACAATATGACCAATGGTAGAGAGTTGATCTCTCAATTCGGAAATCTTCATGAAGTAGGTGATGACAAACTCTTCTTCCGCCATCTTAATGTGAAGTAGTTGTTGCTTCAAGGTTAGGGCACGACTGGTGTTGTTGATTTCGTACATCTCTTCCAATGTTTTGAACATCTCCCTTGCAGTATCCAACTTGAAGACAATCGGAACAATATGATCTTTGACGGAATCAACCAACACTTTCTTTGCCCTAGTATCTTTCTTCCTCCACTGCAACTTCTCTTCTTCCTTCTCAGGTTCGAGAATTTTTGTTTTCACAAACTTAGCCAAATCATTCTCTTCTAATGTGAGCATGATCCTGAACCTCCATGATGTGTAGTTCGATACTCCTTCGAGTCTATCCTTGATTTTCAGACCATTCACCATCTTGAATTTGAGAAATAAGAGATAGACTGAAAAGCAATAAAGTGAGTGTTGCACACTAAATCTGATCACGATCTTTTTCACACCCGCTTTGATACCATGTTAGTGTTTCTTAGATCAGATTGAATAATGAAAGCACTTAAAAGAATTGCAACACATAAGACAATGAACACACAAAGATACCCTGGGAAAACCCTCCTCTTGAGGGAGAAAAACCCAGCAATGAATCTCTTCTATAATATAGAACAATGGCAGAAGTCTGCTTACAACTCATGCCCAGCAATGGCCAATAATGAATGCAATGAGGTCGCACCTCTTCTAGATACACAAGATACAAATGAATATGTTCTTCCTTGAAATCGGACCTGCTCTTCTAAAGTGCGAATTCTGCTCTTGAATATAAAATGTGAACTTGCTTGAGATGAATGTATGTAATGACATAAATGACCTTGCATTTATACAAGTGGGCGTCTCTTCACTTAGGTCGGCTCATATACAAAATAAATAATAAATACATAAAGTCGGCTCAAGCCAAGACTAAAATATGCGAACCAAGAAGGGTCGGCCCTTTAGCATTTACATTTATTGTTTGGTATAAATTAAATAGCCGAGAGGTTATGCATTTAATTTATCTTTTCTTCTTGGAATTCGTGTGATGAAGTGCAGACCATAGCTGCAATAACATCAACATTTGGGAGGTAGAGCTTTTACTTCGCCATACTTAGAAACCTTTTCATCTCTTCTTTCCCCAAGGGCGCATTTCAGCCCATTGACTTTTGTTTTTGACACTTAGAAAGTTTACATTCCTCCTGCTTGCCAAGGGCGCATTTGAGGCCATGTGCTTCTATTTCACTTACTTAGAAGATTTCCCAAGGCATTCTTTCATCATGGGCGCATTTGAGGGCAGAAGCTTTCATTTTAATGCCTTAGAATAGTTTCAACCAGCAAGCTGCCTTGTCTTGCCTTGGGCGCATTTTAGATAGGCTACTTTCACTTTGTGCCTTAGAATATTTTACTTGAATTCTTCATGGTGGGCGCATTCAACCTATGGAGGAGGAATTTCAACTGTGAGGGCGCATTTTGAACATGCTACTTCCATTTGTGCCTTAGAAACTTTTTCAAACACCTCAACTTACCTTGGGCGCATTTTGACCCATGCACTTCCATTCTTCAAGACTTAGAAAATTTTCTAAGACTCATGCTTACCTTGGGCGCATTTGAGGGGGTCAACTTCCAGTTTTCAATCCCTTAGAATTTTTATCACCATCTCTTCAAGACAGGGTGCATTTAGGGGGTTCTCCAAGAATTTGCCATGCCTTAGATATTTTCTTGCTTGATATCCTTGCTTGAGGGTGCATTTAGGGGTGGCTACTTCTGTTTCAAACTTAGAAAATTTTCAGGCTATCATCCTTGATGTGGGCGCATTTCCACTAGCATGCTTCCATTTTGAGTTGAGGGCGCCTTCTGATGGTGGAACTTTTGTTTTATACTTAGAATATTTTGACCTCTTTAGCCTGCCTTCACATTCTATTTTTAGTAAGTCTCTGCTATTTTGACCTCCACAACCCCGTCTATCATGCATTTTACACCATGTGACCTCCTTTGCTTGGTGGACTCGTTTTCGCCTGTCCTACATGCCAACTTGCTATTTATAGCCACCTGCTATTTATAGTAAGCCCTTGACTTTTTGACTTCCACTGCTCCGTTTGACTTGAATTTTTCGCCAAGTGGTCCTCATCACTTGATGAACCTGTTCACACATGCCCCTCGTGTTGACCTGCTATTTATAGCCCTATTCTGGAGACGACTTACTATAAATAGTAAGTGCCCGGATTATGCCCAAATTTTACCAGCAGATTGCCTAAAGGATGCTGATCGCAGTGGGATACCTTCGTTTTTCGAAATTCTGGCCTTTTACCCTACTTTTTAGGCATCGAAGATGGAAACCCTAATCTAACTTGCATGTGGCTCAAATGACCTTAGTTTGACTTGATTTTTGTCGCCTGCTGCTCTGCTCGTGAAACTGAAGTGTCGGGGAGCTACTGGAGTGAACTTGCTAAAAATAGTAAGTGTCCGGAAAGTGGTCAACCGGATGTCAGATGAATTTGCATGTCACAGCGCCCATGGGATCTCAAAAAACCCAGAAAAACTCAGAAAACTGGTCAGCATGCGGGCATTGGCTAAAAATAGTAAGTACTTGAAAACTGATCTGTTCCACTTGCATGTCATATCATTGCGAAGCTCTCGCAAAACCCACATGGAATATCCGAACATGCATTGAAAATTCCTACATGCAAACCCTAAAATTAGCTTCGGAAGGCTGAACTCTGAAAGTCACCATCTTGGCTTGCATGTTACACCATCGCGAAGGTCTAGAAAAACCCAGATCAATTCTCCTGTCATTTATTGGAGAATTGTATGTTGAAGCCCTGAAAATAGCTCGTGAAGCCAGAACTGCTAAAAATAGCCAGTTGTTTGAATCAGCTCAAATTTCATGTGTAGGCCCTTGGAAGCTGCCTGAATGTGTTGAAGTAGTTAGAATCCCGAAATCCTGATGAAAAGCTCACAGATTGAACACTTACTAAAAATAGTAAGTCGTCAGAACATGATGAAAATTCAGTGGGAGTCTGTTGGAAGCCTTTTGAAAGCAATGTTAAGCTTAGCTGTCAATTTATCAACTTGATTTAATCTTAATCCAGCCTGAAAACCCTAACTTCGAAGATTCACTTCAGACTCAGCCAAAATTTCAAATTAGGTCAAATACAGAAACATCCCTAGAAGAACAGAGAAATCAGAGAGAGAGAGAGAGACGCAAAACAAAAGCCAAAAAACCAAAATGGAGCAAAAATTGGGGGTCCCCATTTGAATGGGGCGATGTGTGGAAAAGGTCACAACAGAACCCTTTCATCATATACTGAATTTTATCATGCAAACCACCTATGTAAAGTTCAAGTTGTTGCTACTGTGAAAGTTGAGGGTTCATGTGGGCAACTTCACATGATGGGAATTATACCTGGCTACAGATCCAATTTGTTGTAATTTTAAATTTGGCAAGCTTCCCAAAGTAATCCCTTCTCCAAGAGTTATCATTATTAGAGGATAGGTAATTAAACTTTTTTTGCTTATTCGTTGATACCGTGAATACAATTCAAGATCCAAGTTAAATAAAGCACTATCTACCGTGAGGTCTGGAGCAGTATTTTGGAGCCAGAGGTATTTTTCCATCAAACCTATCCATGATGCAACATCAAAACCATCAAAATTTTTAGGATCAATCTTGGGAGCGTTGTGCCTGGGAAAGTAGAGGTTGCCAACATTCTCTTGATTAGAGAATGCTGGTTCTCCTTACATGTCAAAACTCTTTCAAGCTAAGAGATGACAACACCCTTTCAAATAGATTTATTGCCAAAAGTGTGATATTGGCCTCCTAGAGCTACAATGTGACCAGGAAAAACTGCTTGAAATTCATTTCCATTGCCATGGTTGATCAGCTTGAAACCTCACTCTCCTCCTAGGGTTGGGTTAGTTTTGACGTGAATCTTGTTATTTTGTGGAATGTTCCATTCATAGGCATAAACAATTGGTGAATACCCTTAGCCTATTTAATTTATATAGGCTAATTAGGATGTGGCAAGGGAATAATTAATTAATTAAATTAATTTGTCTAAAGCCATTAATTGTATGGGCAAATTGTATCTAATTAATTATTTTATTAAAGTTGGATAGTTTATTAACAAGTGACTTATTTGGGGCCCAAAAGTAAAGTTTAGTTAAAAAGAAATTTTAAAAGTCACTTTGAGGGGCAAAATGAGATATAATATTTCAATTATATAAAAAGGCTAAGTTACTGGGTTCGGCCCTGGGGGGCCCGGGTTCGATCCGGGTTCGAAATTCGGGTCCGGTTCGCCCTAATTCGCCCAGGGTCCGAAAAAATGCACTGTGGGTTTGAACCGGGTTCGGAACCCGGACTATGGGTCCGACCAGGGTTCGAATTTTTCGAACCCGATTCGAACCCGGGTAGAATTTCGTGCCTAGGCGGACTTCAAAGCACAAATTTGACTTTTTTTTATAATTTTTTAAGTCTTTGTTGACTTTTAAATATTTTTTTATTCTTTCCAACCCTAATATGTGCCTCTAAAACATGAAATAGGTAAAGTGATAGTCATTTACCAATTTGTGAATGAGAAAAAAGGATTTTTTGCCTCCATTGCTGAACTTTCTCTTTTGCTTGCACAAGCTTGAATAGACTTGAAGGTTGATTGTAGATTGTTCGAAGTTGGTTGTTGTGCTATTCCTAAGCACTTGCAAGTGCCTATTCGTTGCCAAGAAGATCATTGAGCAAGATTTCTTCAAAAGAGGTAGGTTTTTTGAAGTTTTTTGATTATTTTTTTTACATTTTTTTTAAACAAATGGACTTCAACTCTTTTGTTTTGTTTTTTAGTTTTAGTTTTGTTTTACTTTTCATTCCTCTAAATGTCTATAACACATGTTCAATTTTTTCATTTTTTGAAATTAATTAAGTCTGTTAGTTTCAAATTCAATCAATCAATACCAAAATTTCAATATGTTGTGCCTTAGGTATTCCATATTACAATGGCAACCGGTACCTCCTCAGGCTCAAGCCAATCTCGTTTCAAAACAAACCCAAACTCTCCCCTTTGGAAATATGTAGAAATGGTTCAACAACTTCCAGGTGGTGGAGGATATGTTTGGATTTGTAGTCATTGCCATGTTCAGTATTCGAGCTCATACAGTCGAGTGAAAGGTCACTTGTGTGGGATCTCTGAAACAGGCATAAAAAATTGTCCAGGTGAAGATGAGAAAGGCATTCCAGATAATATAGTGTTGAAATATATTGCTGAGCAAGAAAAGGCAGACCAAAGAGCAGCCAGTGGTAAAACAAGCCATCCTTTGAAGAAAGGATCTCGTTTCATGAAACCCCCTACACCGCCTTCTTATTTTCCACCTACAGGAAGCCATCCATTTATGGACATCCCTCAAGAGCAAACCACGCCCTCTTCAAATAAAAGATCTAAGGGACCGTTGGAAGCTTCATTTCAGAATGAGGCAAGAGAGATTGCTGATCAAGACATAGCAAGATGTGTCTATGCCAATGGATTGGCATTCAATGTTGTTCGTTCACCATATTGGCAAAAAATGGTGAAATCTATTAATGAGGCTCCAAAGGGGTATAAGGGCCCAGGTTTTGAGAAGGTTCGTTGCACCTTATTGGAGAAAGAGGTGAAACATGTAGCAGACTCTTTGAAGCCCATAAGGGATTCGTGGATCGAAACAGGGGTGACCATCATTTCTGATGGATGGAAAGATGCAAAAAATCGCCCATTGATCAATGTTATTGCTATGTCCCCTAAAGGGGCAATGTTTTTGAGAGCAGTGGATTGTGAAGGATAGGTGAAGGATGGTCCATTTATTGCTAACATCATTTGCCAAGCTATTGAAGAAGTGGGCCATAAAAATGTTGTGCAAGTTGTAACTGATAATGCCAAAAATTGTAGGGCTGCTGGGTTATTAGTTGAGGAGAAGTATCCACACATTTTTTGGACACTTTGTGCTGTCCACTCCCTTAATCTAATGCTACAAAAAATTGGATCCAAAATTGAATGGATCAAACAGGTGTATGCTGAGGGCGAAGACATTCAAATGTTTGTCACCAACCACCATATGACACAAGGAATATTTAGACAATTCTCAAAATTGGAGTTGTTGAAGGTAAGTTAATTCTCAATATTTTTAATTTTTTTAATTTTTTAATTTTTTGTTAATTTTAAATTTTGATTTTGTAAATTTAAATTATATTTTAGTTTTAATTTTGATTTTCAAACAGGTTGCCGAGACTCGTTTTGCCTCCAACACAATTGTGTTGAGACGCCTTATAAAGGTTCATGAGGCACTCTCTGGAATGGTAATCAGCCCTAATTGGGCCATATGGAGGCAATCTACTAGTGAAAGGGCAAATAGGATCAAGCAAAGGATCCTAGATGATAGTTGGTGGGACCTTGTTGAGTATCTCGTTAGTTTCACTGAGCCCATATTGAGCATGATCCGTTACACTGACATGGATAGACCTTGTTTGGGTGAAGTATATGATGGTATCGACTCAATGATTGAGAAGATGAAAATCATCATCAATGCAAAAGAGGAAGATCCCGAAGAAAAGTTCTTCAAAGAGCTACAAGAAATCATTGTTGATAGATGGAACAAAATGACCACTCCGTTGCATCTTCTTGCTTTTGCATTGAGTCCCAAATATTATAGTCCAGAGATACTTTCTGCTTCAGCAAGAGTTGCTCCATATAGGGATGTTGAAGTGGGTCAAGGGTACAAGGCAGCAATTCGTAGACTCTTCACTGATCGTGACCAACGTGATCGAGTGAGGGCTGAGTTCATGGCTTTTGCATGCTCTGGTACTGTTGATCATAATCTTGATGCTGTTCGAGACAAGGTTAGGGTGGATGCTCATAGTTGGTGGTACTTCCATGGGCAAGAATACAGGCACCTCCAACCTATTGCAATAAAATTTTTATCCCAAGTAAGTTTTATATTTTGTAATTTTAATTTTAATTTTAAATTTATATTTATATTAAATTATTAATTAATATTTTTGTTTAGTTAAATCAACTTAAATTTTGTAACTCCTAACTATTTAATTTGGTCTTAATAGGTTGCTAGTTCATCTTCTTCTGAGAGGAATTGGAGCACATACTCCTTCATCCACTCAATAAAACGCAATAGGCTACATTCGAAAAAGGCAGAGGACTTGGTGTATGTGCATTCAAACTTGTGCCTCCTTACACACAAGCAAGTTTCCTACAAAGAAGGAGACACAAGGAGGTGGGATATTGAGCCAGAGCAGCTTGACTTGGATGCTTTCACAAGTCACTTAGCTGCACTTGATATTGATGATGACTATGAGCCTGAAGCAACCGTTGAGCATGAGAGTGGTAGTGTCAGTGCTAGTGGCAGTGCTTGTGCGAGTGCAACTAATGCTATTTGTGGTTCTACACATAATGTAGCATCTAATGATGATGATGATGCTGCTTTTTTTGATGACCCATATGACTTAGATTGATCAATGATCAATAATTATTAATTATTAATGGCTGATTGTAAACACTTTACATTTTTATGTTTGAACTTTGATGATTTGAGTATAAAATGGTGGTGTATTTTTCATTTTCGCTATGTTATTTAACTATGTTACACGGGGACGCGTCCCCTGCCCCAAAACCCCTCGTCCCCGTCCCCTGCCGTCCCGGGGACGGGGGGACGCATAGGGGACGTCCCCCTGCCGTCCTCGAAAAAACAAAATCGAGAGGAAACGGCAGGAAACGTTTCCTGTCGTTTGGGGACGTCCCCCCGTCCCTGGTACAGATTGGGGACAGCTAGCCGTCCCCCGTAGGCAAAAACTTCGAAATTTTAAAAAATTTCAAAATTTCGATTTTTTATTCCCAGATCAATTAAATATTAATAATTATTTTTTTGGGACTAATATTTTATTATTTTATGAAAGCAAAACATAAAATTTTTAAGTCTAAAGTTTTTACTTTTTACTTTTATATTTTTATTTCTCAGGTCACGGCTGAAGGCACCCCCAAATGAAGGTTGAATAAAGAAAGAGTAATAAAAAATAAAATTGCAATGCAAAATATGAGCTATCGAATCTAATCACAAATCATAATAGCTAAAGCCTAAAATAGAAAAACGTAGATTACTGGAGGCGAGCAGCTGTGGGACATATTTTCATTTTGAGCCGACTGTGGCACACGCGACCAGGCGACCAGGAGACTAGGGACGTATTTTCATTTTGAGCCGACTGTGGCAAGCTCGACCACGCGACCACGCGACCAAGGGCGGCGCTGTTTGTTTCTCAGGCAACCAACTACAAACAGGGGCGACCAGCTAGCATTTCCTCTGACGGATTTTTGTGCTGAAGGCGCACATTTGCAGTGAGTGTGACGGCCGACGGGTGAGGGCTCAGGAGTCATAGGCAACCATTGAGGTTCAGGTATGAAGCTATGAGCTTAGTTTTAAGCTTAAATTTTATTTTGTTTTCAAATTTTAATTTTTTCATCAGTGATTTGAATGTCTTTTCAATTTTTTTTTTTAAATAATTTTTTTAAACCCTTGTATTCTAATTTATGTGTTATTTTGAGCATAAAATTAAAAAGTAGCCATAGGGCTTTTTTAATTTTATGCTCAAAATTGCATTCTCTGTTATTAATTATTATGAGCATAAAATTAAAAATTTAAAAAGCCCTATGGCTACTTTTTAATTTTATGCTCAGAATAAAGAGAATGCAAGGGTTTAAAAATTATGAAGTTTAATAATAATATTAGTTACAAGTATTACTACTTAAGTTTAATAATACCTTTTTTGGTTTCAATTTTACAAATTTTCAGGCTTTCAACAAAAAAAACAGCATCCAAAATGAGCAGCAACAACAATAGTAGCAGTGACCATGACAGTGTCAATGAGGGTAGTGACAGTGAAAACGAAGCTACAGGAATGCCAGTAAACCCTTCTTCTACCTCTGAAAATCCAACCCATGCTTCTTCAGACCATTTTGCATGCCCTATACCCACCCTTCAAAGGTTTGCAAAAGGCCCTTTCAACAAGAAGAAACCATTGCGTCAATTTGCCACAGATGTGACCGCCAACAAGAAGAAAAATTTAGGGGGCAGCAAGAAATGGTTGTGTCATGTTTGTAAAACTAATTACCATGGGAGCTATACTAGGATTAGAGGCCATCTAGTGGGTGACTGTGGAAAGGGTGTTAGAGTTTGTACGGAAATAACATTGGAGCAGCAACTTCTATTTGCAAAGTTGGCTGGAGTAAGTGAGGACCAAATGATTACTATCCAAAATAAAAAACGGTCATTAGCTGATTTGCAAGCCTCTTCCAATGTATCAGTTGGAGAGAGTTGTGATAGAGGGAAGAGGAAAGCAAGTGAGAAAGCTTCAGTCATGGGGTTAATGAATGTGCAAAAACGTGAGCAAGCAGATGATGCAATGGCCAAATTCTTTTATGCACATGCTCTTCCATTTCATTTGGCAAGGTCACCTTATTTCAAAACAATGGTGAGAGAAATATTGGCAGTTGGATCCTCTTATGCCCCCCCTGGAGAACATAGATTGCGTACCTCCCTCCTTGACAAACAATATTCAAAAGCTACCATGATGATGGAGGAGATGAGGCAAACATGGATTAGGACTGGCTGTTCCATTGTCATGGATGGGTGGAGTGATATTCGGCATAGGCCACTTATTAATGTTATCGTTACATGCCCTGCTGGTTCATACTTTCTTCGAGCTATTGATTGTTCTGGGAAGCTTAAGGATGCTGATTTTCAGTTTGGCATTTTGAGGGAGGCCATAGAGGAGGTTGGGCCTTCTAATGTTGTGCAGGTTGTGACAGATTCAACTCGTGTTTGTAAGCTAGCTGGTTTGATGATTGAGAGTGCTTACAAACATATTTTTTGGACTCCATGTTGCGTACATGCTTTGAAAGACATTGGCAAAATAGATTGGGTGAAGGCAGCAATTTCAGAGGCTAGAAACATACAAATGTTTATATGTAACCATCATACTTCACTTGCACTATTCCGATCTTATTCAAAGAAAGAATTCCTCAAACCAGTTGAGACTAGATATGCTAGCTACTATATTTTGTTGGAGAGGATGTTGGAGATCCAAGATGCTCTACAAGCCATGGTTGTTTGTGCAGAATGGAAAAGGTGGACTCTATCGAAGACAAGTGAAGGCAAGGAAGTGAGAGATAGAGTACTTAATGAAACTTGGTGGGCCAATATCAAGTAAGAAGTCTGAAAATTTAAATTGTTTTTGAATTTGTTACACTTACACTTTGTCTTACTTTAGTCTTTGTATTTTAAAAGTTCTAATTTTTAATTTGTTTTTTTGTAGGTATATTTGCTCTTTCATATCACCAGTTGTTGCGGTAATCCGGTATGCAGATACAGACTCTCCTAGCTTGGGAGAGATATATGAGACTTTTGATAGCATGCTTGACCAAATGAAGCAAGCTATTCGTAAAAAGGAACCTGAGATGAGTTTTTATGAGGACCATATTAGGCCTATTGTGACAAAGAGGTGGAACACAATGAATACCCCTCTTCATATGCTTGCCTATGCTCTTAATCCGAAGTGTTATGTACCTAGATCTGGCCGAATGCTTCCTTCTAAGGATGACGAGGTGATAGAGGGGCTTACAACAGCCCTTCGTAAAATGTATGCCAATGAGCATGCAACCATTCTTAGAGAGCAATGGCTTATGTTTTCTGATCTTCAAGGTCCTACATTCAGCAAACCAGAGGCTAGGACGGATAGGGCAACCATTGCACAGAACAACCCCATTGGATGGTGGAAATTCCATGGGAAGGACACACCGGATTTGAAACAACTTGCCATTCGTTTGCTCTCACAGATTGCTAGTTCCTCTACTGCAGAGAGGAATTGGTCCACCTATGGCTTCATCCATTCCATTAAGAGAAACAGGCTTACTTCAAAACGAGCTGAGAAATTAGTTGCAGTTCACAGTGCCTTAAGACTTCAGGACCGATAGACTACTGAGTATCGGCAGACTCCAGCAGCACGATGGGATGTTGATCCTGAGGATGTTAGGCAAATTGATGAGGAGGAGATGCAACAAGGATTGGTCGGGCTGCCATTGGATGATCCACTCTTGCCAAAGGATGATAGTGACTTAGATAGTTTTGAGTCTTTGGATATTCATAGCCCGAATGAGGCTTAATTTCATAGACTGTTGTATTTAATATTTTGATTTTCATGTTTGAACTTTGAGACTTTTGGATACATGTTTGAGACATTTGGATGTTGGTAAACCATGGTTTTATTGATGTTTTATACTGCTGTGATAAATTTTATAATGCTTTAATGACATTTCTTATGCTGTTATAGTACTACTCTCGTGATTTACTTACATATTGATATTGTTGTTATGATTATCAATTATTAATTTATTGAAATATCTATCTCTTTCCCTCTCTCTCTCTAATATATTAATAAATTTTGAAAAAATCATATATATATATATGTATTTTGTATGTCGCCGTCCCCTGCTGTCCCCTAAAAATTGCCCCTTAGGAAACGTCCCGGAAACGCGTCCCCTGCCGTCCCCCCGTCCCCGTCCCTGACAGGGCGTGGAACATAGTTATTTAACTATTAATATGGTGGTGTATTCTGAACTTAATTACTGCTGCAAATCTGTATATATTTCTGATTTTTATATGTTTTTGTATTACCGAACCCAAAACGAACCCAAATCGAACCCAAATCAAAAAAAAAAAATCCCGAACCGGCGAACCGGGTTCTCGAATCCGAACCCGAACCCAAAACCGAACCGGTAACTTAGTAAAAAGGTTATAAAAAGGAGAGTTTGAAAAGAGAAATTCATTCATGGCTTTTTTATTTGCAAACCCCAACTTGAGAGTGAGCAATTGTTCATCTATTCTTCCTTAAGATGAAAACCCTTTGACAAAGATTGGTTTCGAGGATGGAAACTCTCCTAGCCAATTTATAAGTGGATTCATCTAAATTCAGAGGTGTGCTGAATGTTTGGAAATTTTGTGGATATTTGTGTTGAACAAATTGAAATATTATTTTCAGATTTGTAAATATTGTTCTAGTTTGAAGTAGAAGGTGGAGATTGAATGAAAGAATCATTTGCTAGCGAATTTATATTGATTAATTGCTGTTAAGAAAGATACAGAAGCAGACCGTACCATTTGGAGGTTGCCGTTGTAGGCTGTACCATTTTGTGAGTGGCTGCAATCTTCCTAAATTTGAACTGTATAGGTATAAGGGAGGTGTTTGGAAAGTTTGAGGTGTGTGACCAGTTTTGGGGGAGTTTGGATGGTTCTAAACCCTAGTTTCACTATTATTTGATGAACATTGACTTCATATGCTGGGTGCAGCTTGTTAGGGACCAGAAAAAAAGGTTAGAAATGAATTTAATTTATTTCAGATCGGAACTCGATATATGCAGTACCAAGTTTATCAAATGAGAATATTGGTGTGACAATTCCAGCCATAGATAGATGTTGTCTTCGTGTATAGTTGTGTTGAGATAAATTCAATTGAATAGCATTAATATTTTGTTCAACTGTGTGAATTGTGGTTAGATTGAAATAATTTAATTTCTTGTATTTATTTAGTTTGTGAGCATTTTGTGAACAGTTGTTAAAAAAAAAAAAATAATAGTTAGAAATATTTCATTTTGCCTGATACTGTTATCATTGTTGGTTATTACTCACAGGATGAAGCCTTTTGTGCCATATGTTGTGTCAAATCATCAATCATGAATGCAAGAATGTTTTACTGTGCTAGTATAGTGTTGTACATGAGCCCAATTGACTACTCTTGGATATTTGACAACTTTCTTGCTACCTTTTAGCAGTGGAGAAGTTATTAAAATTGGCTGATATCATTTCTTGTATTAGGTTAAACCACCCTTTCCAATTGTGCCTATAGATTGGGGGCTATATGCCTTGTTATGCAATACTATTGGTTGGGGCTCATTTAGTGTTTCCTTCAACACTGAGACCTTAGTGAACTTGCTTGATAGATGCTTGTGTGTGTTGTGAGTATAGGAAGGGAGGTTTCTAGATGGATTGCCGAGGTTATGTAGATTCAAGGTCTAGGTTTCTATAAATAATTGAATTGATCTCCTTTCCTGCTGCAAATTGGAATATAGAAACTTGAAGGCAAATCGATCTAGAAATTTGCTTCAAACTTAGGGTTTCAATTGGCAAGAGACATTTTTTTTCTTTTTCTAGTTAGGGTTCCAATTGCAAAAACTATAGTGCAAAATTTTAAAGTTATTGAATTACCAAAATACTAGGCTAATTTCGGGTACGAGATGTCTTGGAATCAGAATTGACACAATCGGTGGGGAATTGATGCGAAATAGGATTTTTTGTTTTTTGACCTCGAAAAAACAATCACATTTTAATTCCTGAAAACATCTTTGACTGCACTCGTTTTTTATTACAAATTGGATAATGGAAACAAAGGAACGATCAAGGCCTCTACCAAAAAATATGTGGGTAGGATGGATTTGGTCCACATAGCGATATATCTTTTTTGATACCCCGATCACTGAGACTAGTTCTCTATTGACCCGAGGATATGGATGCAATGAGAGGGTATGGGGAGAAGACCTGGTTATGAGATATCTTTCGACTAGGGTCACTCACCCAATGGGTCCTTGTAATGTGGATTCAATAAATAATGTAATTCAATATCTATTAATTGCTGTATATTATTAGTATATTGTTTATTAAATTATATATTAATGATTGTATAATAAAATAATATAGTTAGATTATATAATTATATATTAAATATTATATTAGTAATTAGTATATTGGGGTGTTAATTTATTGTTTACTAAATTATATGTTAATAATTATATAATAAAATTATAAATTAATAATTATATAAGCCAGTATATATTATTATTTGTATTAGTATATTATTTATTAAATTATATATTAATAATTATATAATAAATTTAAATTTTTTTTCTTCAACACGAAATGGGCTGTCTAACGTGTTGTACCCTAACCAATTTTTTTCGCTTCATTAAGGCATTTTGCTTAAAATGGCCTTAACCTTGTAAAATGATGTCAAAACATAGTTTTTGGGCAAATCAAGTATGGGCCTTGAGTCAGTGTGATGTCACGAAGATACTGAAAAAAATAAAATTAGGGTTTTTGGACCCCTATTTTTAGGTAAAAAAACCCTAAAAACTGAAACTTGTTAGAATTGATTGAAAATTGTTTTGATTGGCTTATTTTGCTTCATGATCACAATGGTGAAGTCAGCTTCAGTTAAAACTCAGTTAAATCCTGGTGGGTAGTTTTCGCTTTTTCAAGTGAAAAGTTAGGATCTTCGAAGTCAACAATGGCAGATGGCTAGGTGCCAAGTGCCGATATCTAAGCTTGAAATGCTTTGGTAAAGATTCTATGGTGATATATGTCCAAATTGATGCTTCATCTCAGAGGGGATTTTCTTCAAGGTGAAAATATTGAATTTTTTTCTAACTCTGGAGCAAAAGTGTGCCTGTGAACCAGGGGCACCCTTGATTTTGGGGATTCAGATCAACTTTTGGAGACTTGTCACTTCTAAGAGGTCTTCTTTGGAATCCTATTAGCTTCGTGATGAGCCAGCCAACCAACCCGAAAGATATGTCTAGCGCTTGAAATTGGAGATTGAATGCAAAATGAGGGAGTGAAAAGCGTGCCTCTTAGCCAGGGGTGCCCATCTTTTTGAAGCACCAGATGGTGGTTTTTGATCAAATGACACCCAGGATGTTTGTCTCAAACTTGGTCTGGCTTCATAATGCATCTGTTAGCGGTTGAATTGTTGAACTGCTAGAGTCAGGAGTCAAACATAGGGTTTTAGTCATTGTCAAAATGTCAAGAAAAAGAAAAAGCGCCCCCGGAGGCCAGGGGCGCCCAAGGTTTTAGAGATTCAAACATAGTTGTTTTGGGCATCTTAGATACACATCGTGTTCGTGACGCTTCTAGCTTTCCATTGCATACCTCAGCCGTGTCAGAGGATTTGTCAGTAGCCTGTAGCGGGAGTTTAAGTGGTTTTTAGCCAGTTGCAAAAATGGCTAGGTCTGGGAAGAAAAGCGCCCCTGGCCTCTAGGAGCACCCATGTTTTTCAGCTGTTAGATGATGTTTTTAAGAGAAGTGTTCTCCAGGAGCTCTTGTTCAGAATCCAGCTGGCTCCACAGTGAGCTTGTCAGCTACAATTGAAGTTTTGCCGAACATTGGGAAACACAAGATGAAGTTAGGTCAGAATCACCTTGAAAATGATAAAATGGATTGAAATTTTTTCCAAGTCTGAGGTCAAAAGCGCCCTCGAAGGCCAGGCGCGCCTTGAATTTTGAGGCCTTAGATGGTTGAATTAGGGTTTGCTACCTCCAGGAGACTTGTCAGATTTGATCTTGCTCTTCAATGAAATTGTTAGCCAGTCAATCTGACATGTCAGTCAATCAGAATCAGTAATCGAACGTGGGCTGCGGTGAGGTTTCCAAATCCAAATTTTCAAGAAATTGGTTAAGTTTGGGAAGAAACGCCTAAAGTCAAAGGTTGACTTTTTGAACTCTAGAGAAGTGGCGCCCTATAAAGGTGCAGATAGTTAACTGAAAATTAGCTCTTCAGTTCAACTCTTTTCAAGTTGACTTCTTGACTTATTTTTGCATGCACAAGTTAATTGAAGCGTTGGAGGTAATGCCCTTATTAGGGCATATTTTTCATTTAGTTAATTGTTTTGAGGCCCAGTTACAAGCTAGGCGTTGGTTTTGGAGGTCCAATCTGAAGGCTAGCGCCATTTTAAAGATAATGCATGCATTTATGACGCCTTTGAGGGTTGATTTTTATTTATTAAGGCATAGGCGTCCATTATTCTTCATTGCAGGTGAGAGAAAACATGCCTTTCTTGAGCAAATAAAGATCTGAAGGTGCTATAGGTATCAGTTTTCAGTGTTCTTTGCAACTCTAGGTCCAAAATGTTCAGAGGAAGAATATTATAGACTTCATTTTTCGTTTGCATGCAGACTACATCGAATCCAATTCAAGCATAGGCGACTTTTTTAGAGATAAAACAAAAACTTCTATTTCTCTCTCTAAAAATTCTTCTATTCTCGTCTTAGATATTCTTCGCATGTCAAAGTAAACGACGGAAATTTTAGAAACAGATCATCTGGGTTCACATATTTCAGCGACAACAACAAAACCCATGTATTAGATTTCTTTGAGAAAATTGCCCCCCTGCCTCCATTTTGGAGCACTGTGTTTTTTATTTATTTATTTGGGTTTCTGAAAATCTCTTTGCATGTGGACCTAAAACTCATTTTTTCCAAAATCGAATCATTTGGGTTGGCTTAGAATTCCATTGCCTACAAAACCCATGTGCCAGTTTTTCTTGGGAAAATTACCCCTAGAACCCCTATAGCCACTACAGTTCTTGACTGGAAAACCCTTTGCATGCCAAGGCAAAAGGCATTTTTTCGAATTTCTAACGTTGTGGGTTTGCTTAAAATTATTTTCTCTAGAAAACCCATGTCTCAGAAATTTTCGTGAAAATTTCTCCTCAACAAGCTATTTTTAGCCTTGTCAGAAGTTATTTTTAGTTTTCTGGAAAAGTTGTCAGAACATAGCCATGTTTATAGTCAACAGGTGAGTTTTTTAGATTACAGTTCATTCAAATTGAATTCAAGACCAAATTGGTCTTAATTCACGATTTCATAAGAAAAGCTGACACCGTTTTGCATCAAGCGCATCCAGAGGGTTGATTTAGACAATTTGACAAGCGTAGTCACTCAAAGTCCACATGGTTTCATACCTCGTATAGCTGATAGCCTTCCCAGGCCAGTTTAGAGGGTTGATACCGTTGGAATTTTGCGTGTGTGGCGAGTTCGTGTGCATTTCTCACAACTAGAGTGTTCACGGTCAAAGTTCGTGGTTTCGTCATGCAACACTTTTCCATGAGAAGAATCAAGAAAAGCATCAGAGGCATAAAGCTGGAAAAGAAATAGAGGCCATCACTCTAGTTGCGGAGTCGCCAGAGTTATCAATCAGTGAATTGCTAGTTGATGTTGCGCATGTTGAGTTTCAAAAGCTGGTTCGTGATAACCTAGGTGGAGATCCTGAGGCGTTAAAGTTGAATCACTTCTTAGTGATGACTACCAGCTTCAACAACGCGACTGCAAAAGTTAGAGAGAGTCAAAAGGTGATCAAGGATGGAGAGAAGGAGTTGAACAGGAAGTTCATCATCGTGGATAGTGTTAGAGTGCTAAAGGAGACCATCGACAAGTTCCTAGACGAGGTGATAGACAGAGAGGGCTTGTAGAAGACAGCCAGTTAGAATCCGCAGTTATTTTCGAGGATAGAGCCAAAAGTAACAGTTAACTCAACATCATTTCTTGAGTTCTCATTGCTGATCTCATGCACGCCTATCTCATTCTTGGAGATGTCTTCGCAAAAGGATGGACTTTTAGTTAGGATCCAGTTGATTGATGTTAGTTATCAGTTAGCTTTCATTTCAATAAGGATGTGCATGTTGCACATGTCCATTTAGTTTAGTCTTGTTTCAGTTAACTGATGGTAGCTTTCCAATTAACTATATAGTTTCATTTATTTAGACTTAGAGAATAAATTCTCGCATGCTTGCGAGACTGTAGTTGACTCAAGGTGATTTTAGGGTTCCCTACACCTTTGATGTTTATAAATAAGAGCTCTTTGCTCATTTGTAAATAAATTTTGCATGCAATAGTAATATATGTTGCACCACCTTGCTTGAAATATTGTTGTTCTATATCTGTTCACGAGATTTTACTGTGATAATAAATAGTTGCGCCACCTTGCCTGAATGTTATGATCATGATACTTGTTCATCTTAGTTAAATATAGTTGCTAGTTTGATCGTTTATTGTATGCATGTCTCGCCAATGCAATTTGCTGTCCTAGTTTGCTATCTTATGTTGTGATTAATAGTTGTTCTTTCAATCTACGCCTCGAATAGGGGTCCTGTTGTGACCTTTTTCACACATCACCCCATCCAAGATGGGGACCCCCTAATTTTTGCTCCATTCTGGTCTTTTGGCTTTGCGTCCTTCTATCTCTGATCTTTTGTCCTTCCGGGGATGTCCCGTCTTTTGACCTAGATTGAAATGATTGCCAAGTCTACGAAGTTAGGGTTTCCATCCTTTAGGCTTGTTTCGGGTCAAATTGAGTTATCAAGATGAAATCTAAGTGCAACAGTGCAGTCAGGAAGCTCAAGGCAGGATCCCACTGAAATCTTATTGAAATCTGACAACTTACTATTTTTAGTAAGTACCTAATCTGAGGTCTTTTCCTCAGGATTTCGGGATTCTAATTATTTCAGCACATTCAGGCAGCTTCAGAGCATCCACCCGTGAAATTTGAACAGATTCAAACAACTGGCTATTTTTAGCAGTTCAGCCTTTGGAGGCTATTTTCAGGGCTTAAACATACAATTCTTTGACGTATGACTGGAGAATGGATCTGGGTTTTTCAAGACCTTCGCAACAGTATAACATGCAAACCAAGACGAGGACTTTCAGAGTTAAGCCTTCGGAGGCTATTTCTAGGGTTTGCAGGCAGTGATTTTCAGCGCATGTCCGGATATTCCATGTGGGTTTTGCGAAAGCTTCGCAGCGGTATGGCATGCGAACGGAATGAGTCAGTTTTAAGGGATTTACTATTTTTAGCCAGTGCCAGAATGATTGACCAGTTTTCTGGGTTTTTCTGGGTTTTTTGAGATCCCACGGGCACTGTGACATGCAAACTCATTCGACGTCTGATGAACCACTTTCCGGACACTTACTATAAATAGCAGCTTCAGTCTAGCAGCTACCCACCACTTCATTCCAGCAAGCAGAGTGACAAACAGTAGAAATCAAGGCCATCAGGAGCAGTCGGGAACACATGCAAGTCAGATTAGGGTTCCCCTGCTATGTCTAAAAATAGATGAAGCAAAATGCAGAGATGTCAAAACGACGCATGCCACCGGGATCAGCATCATCCAAGCAACCTATTGGCAAATTTTGAGCGAAATCGGGGGACTTACTATTTTTAGCAAGTTAGGACATGGCTATAAATAGCAGGTCTGCGCCGGAAGTTGGTATGAACAAAGCACTCAAGTTATCAGGATCAGACATAGCAAGTTTCAAGTCAAACGTAGCTACTGAAGATAGGCAACTTTGAAACTTACTATAAATAGCAAATGGCTAAAAATAGTATGTACTGTGCCAGATAAGGTGTGAACAGGTTAGCAAAACCAAGTGGAGGCACAACCACGCCACCTCCAACTCAGAACAGGATGAGATGCAATGAAACCCTAATTTCTTTGAGTTTACTAAAAAGAGAAAGCCAGGGCATAAAGGGCGTTGGAAATTTATAAGAAGCAACTGGCATAGAAACACATGATATGCGCCAAGAAGGAATAAAAGGGCATGAAAATCTCCAAATGCAAGATTTTCTTGAACAGGGGTCAAATGCGCCCACATGGCAAAGGCATGATGAAATTCTCTAAGTCATGAAGTTTCCCCCTCATACCCCTAGATGCACCTAAGGAAGGTGAAAGGTCACCAAAGACATGGAAATATTCACTAAGGCATTAAAAAATTCCTCGAGGCATCCTCAAATGCGCTTGGAAATGGAGGTTGCATAGGCTAAATGCGCCAGAGGGAGGTGAAGAGTCACCTAAGGCGTGGAATTTTCCTCACACACCCCAATATGCGCCTAAGGCAAGGAAGTTTCCCCCTCTCTATAGCAAATGCACCCAAGGGAGATGAAGAGTCACTAGAAATGGGCGGAATTCCTTGTCCACATGCAAAATGCGCCCAACATGGAAGCAACATAGCCAAAATGCGCCAAGGGAAGATGAAGGGTCATTAGATGATGGGGCTTTCCCTTGCAAAATTGAAATGCGCCCAATATGGAAGTTGCCTAGCCAAAATGTGCCAAGGGGAGGTGAAGAGTCACCCAAGGTGTGGGAATTCCTCATGACACCCTCATTTGCACCCTCAAGTTCCTCTTCCCCATAGCATATGCGCCCAAGGTAAAAGGTAGAAGGTGAAAGGTAAAAACGTTGAAGGTGTTAAGGAAATGCGCTTGACTTGAATATTTTCCTCTTCACATGGTAAAAGGCGCTCCAAGTTTCCTCATGACATGTGAAAAGTCACCATGCGCTAAAAGAAAGAAAATACTAAGGGTGGCGTGATTTTAAAAGAGTAAGGGTTGATTTTTTTCCTCCTCACCATGTGAAATGCGCCCAGTGAGTGGGGACATGAGAAATGAAAATTGCTGAGTGTGATGAAGAGGGTCTAGGCGTGGAATTGCCTAAGGAATGAAATGGAAGCATGACATGCTAAATGCGCCCTTCAGAGGTTAAGAAGATAAAATTTAAATTTTAAAATAATTCCTAAGGCATCTTCTAAGGAGAAAATGGGTAATACGCCTACAGGTGATGCTAAAATTTCCAGAGTAAAAAGGGTCTTCAGAGAGAAAATTCTTCAGAGGGAAAATCAAGAAAATTTGCCATGGCCAAGAAACTGCAGATTGCAAGTGGAAGACATCCGGATGTGAAGGAGAAATAAACATTAGCCATTTTTATTATTTTTAAATAATAAAAATTAAAAGTACCCCTTCGTCCGGATACACATGAAAATGATGGATTTTGGAAAGTTTTTTCTTCTGGGTATTAAACGTTTGCAATTCAGAGGTGATTCAAACTTACTCCACGCCATGTCCATATCGTTCCGGTGGATATTTTGCCCAGTGCCTATTTTAAATAAAATTCCTAAGGCAAACTTGAGGAATTTCTCTAAGGCAAACAGATAAAATGAATGAGAGGCACTTCGCTAGAAGTTCGGGCTGGATAATTTTGCCAAAACGAAAGAGATCAAATGACTTAGCCAAACAATTCGAAGTTGTTCAATGGGGTGAGTGATTTAATATTTTAAAGAATCCAATGCAACAAGGCAGGCCTGTGCAGAGATGATGAAATCATAATTCTAGAAACTTGAGATTCTGATGCCTCAGATGACAAGTGTTACGACTGGGAAAGAGAGGGAAAATGAATTCAAAAATTTGCTAAGTATAGCCTCTGCAGGAATTCGACCTGGCTATAAGATTTTAAAGTCCTTCATTCCTCTCACCAGTTGCTGAGAGCAAAAAAAAAAGGTTGCCAAAGTGAAAAGTACAAATTCTTGAAGAGGCTGAAGTTGCTGAAGAGTTCAAAATTGTGAGATAGTTGGAGGTTGCTAGAGTGCAAATTTGCTAAGTCGAAGTTGTTGAAGAAGTACGACTTAGCTTGCTAAGACTACATTTGCTGAAGAGGTGCAAATTTCCCAGTAGCCAGTTGCTGCAGTTGCTGAGGAGGTACAACTTTGTGAAGAAGTTTTATCCGACTGCTGAGAGAAAAGAGATTAAGTTTGGACCTTTTTGAAGTTGCTGAAAAATCTAAAGTTGAAAGGGCTGCAGTTGCTGAGAAGTACGGATTTAAGAAGAAACTTCACGAGGTTGCTGAAAACGCATTTAGGAGAAGTCTCCAGTTGCTGAAATACGTTTTTTTAGAAGAGAAATAGGAGTTTGGGAGAGGTCTCTGAAGTTGCTGCAAGTACAAAGATTTCACAGTTGAAGTGAACAAGACAGTTGAGGTTTGCAGTTGGAAATGGCAAAAAGTGTTGCAGCCTTTTCATTTAAAAATCTGCTGACATCCTCAATGATGATTATTTTATTATTTTAAATTTGGTTTTCTAACTCTCTTGCCCCCTTTTGCAGGATGGTTGAATCAAGCAGAAGAGCTGCTGGCAAAAACAACCACACCGAATCCAGGTAGGCATTGATCAAGAAACTGGGCAAGTCATTTTTGCCAGAGTCAAAATTTTCATCTAAGCTCGGTAGGCTAGCTGACACGAACTTAGGCTCGTTCAACATGGAAGCATTCAGAAGGAGGATAATGGGGACTGGAGGCCATCATCCATCAGTGACTTCGCACAGTATTGTTAGAAGTGGACTGTATGCAGCTGCCAATTTTCTGCCGACTGTCCGATGCCCAGAGCTCATCATGGAGTGCGCCCACCACTACAATGCAGAACAGAGGACAGTCACTTCGCCAGATGGCAAGGTATTGGCCAACCTGACACCTGAAGCAATCAGAGAGGCATTCAGGATTCCAGCCCATGAGAAGATGATCTACAAGACAAAGGAAAGAACTGGAAAGATGTACTCATCCACCACAGACCTGTGTGCTGATTTGATAAATACTAGGTGGATGATTAAACCCAAGCCAACTCGCACAAAATTGCCCAAGCAGATAGTCTCGGAGGATTTGAGGCAGGAGTTTGGTGACCTGATCATGATGTTAAGCAGAGTTGGAGGATGCCCCCAAGCGTTCATCTTTGAACCTTGGATGTTTTATTTTATCAACTTGGTGTTAGAGGGCAAAGATTACATGGATTGGGTGCTGATGATCAGTGACAACATACATGAGCAGCTTCATGGCGTGAGAAGGACGAAGACATTTTATATGGGCTCCTACCTTGTCTATATGCTAGCTCGCATGACGAGATACAGAGGGATCTCTTACAAGGAACCTATCGGTTGCGGTTCCCATCAGTTTAAGATACATGAGGCTTGTCCACAGTTGCATCTGACAAGCACAACTAATTACAAGAGGGTCAACGATGCCTTTACCATGCACATAACGAGGACCCTGCAGCAGAGAACCCATCATAGAATATCAAGGGAGGCACAAGAAATGATTGAGAAATTCGGATGTTGGTTTATCCAATTTCCAAAATTCACCTACATAAGGTTGCAAGGATTTTCCTCCTATCCCTACAGATTGCCTCGGTATCCCACAAACAGGATAGTGATGCTGGAAGTATCTAGGCAGCTGATTGCCTATGATAAGATTTAGTAGAAGAAGAAAGGTGGACTCGGATTCCCAATCACCATGGGGAATTCAGATGAAATCTGCCCATCGCTGCAAGCAGCAAGAGAGGCAGAAGCGGAGCTCCAATTCTTTCACCTTTCCTACCACACCAGCAGGCATTACTACGATCCCCACCGAAACGTTAGATGGATATTGACAGAAGAGTTCAGGCACAAGGTACAGATCGAGGACTTTTGGGCAAGTGCAGTGGATGAGATCGAAGTCAGAAAGAGAATGTTCTCTCGGATACCGTTGGCGATGGTCAGAGAGTGCGAGATTATCCCAGTACCAGATCAGATTGAGGAAGAGATAAACGTAGTACAGGCTGACTATGAAACAGTGAGAGATACGCCCCTACCACTCCCAGATTGGTCGGAGCCAGAGATCACCGACTTGGATACACTTTGCATCCCAGTCTTGACATTTACACGGAGTTGGATAGAGAGGCATGTCAGCCGACTCAAGGGAAGGTCAATTCCCCTCACATACAATTTGATGGGAGACAGCAGATTACCGACAACTAATTCGAGGAGACGGGGTAATCCAACTCCAGAGCCTAGAGGAAAAGAGCCAGTTCGACCTGAGCCCATGGTAGTTGAAGAGTCCATGCATACGCCATCTCGGACACATTCTCCAAGTATGTAGGAAGTGTCCCTATTTGCTGATCAGAGGGAGAGATTGGATGTAGAATGGACAGTGCAAGTGGCAAGTCAGCCACCTCGTAGAGAATTAGTGGGCCAGAGCATCAACATGCCTCGAGAAGATAACCCACAAGCAAATCAGCAAGAGACAGATGAGGGGACGGCCACTGATACTCAGTTTCAGCAGGAAATTGAGGCAGCTCTCGAGGGGGACGCTACTTCAGATCAGGATACCCAGAGCTCAGGAGACATTGAGCCCATTGGTAATGATGAGCCTCGCAGAAGCGAAGGAAGAAATGAAGTTCATGAGGTAGAGGCCGAGGTAGAACAGCCTTTTATTATATCAGACACACGACAAGAGGTGTCGGAATGGCTAAGGGATAGAATGAGGCATGATCCTATGGAGGAGACCGATCTCGCAGCTGAGATGGAGGAATTATTACAGAGGATCAGCGCACCTCCAGCAAAGAAAAAGGCTAGGAAGTTCTCCAAAATATCCATAGATGAGGATGGGTCTCGAACTTTACATATGGCAGTGCCTCGGGGGGAGTGTGATCGAGACGAGGCCGTTCCCGAAAACTATGTTGTTACAACTATGGAACTTGGCCGCCCTATTGGCGCACAAGTAGTAGAGGAGTGCGATAATTCCTATCGAGCACTCAAGGATAGATTGTCCTATGTTGAGGGCAAATACAAGAAATTGAAGGTAGAGCACAAGACACTGATTGGCTACGTGTAGCACTTGTCCCATCCTTGTGGGCAAGAGAATCCGGCAATTGAGCTGCCTGCTGAATTTTCCAGGGAGTCAATCAGTGGGTTAGAGGATTTGAAGAGAATGGCACAGCAGGCAGACAAATGGGTTGCCAGCGTCCGTGCAGAAACGAGGAAGTTTATGGAGGATCTTGCACATGCCTATCGGCAAGCCTCCGATATTATGGCAAGGACGGGTGCAGTTAACCATGCTTGGGGTGAGGCGCGTATCTATCAGATGAGAGTTGTTCTCCGTTCAGGGGCTTTGATGAGCATACCTCAACAGACTTTGGTTGAGGGGGGTGTTATTCAGCAGGGAGATAGATACGACTTCGCCGGATGGTACTCTTCAGTAGTCACAGGTCGGGGATTCTACGATGCATCATAGATAGATTCTGTCAGGGTCAGAAAGGCCATGACGAACATCTTAGGAATTCTCAACACCTTGGAGGCAATCTTAGAAGGAGGTTGACTTATGAAGAGGTAACTACAGAAGGATTGAAAAACAGATTGACGCCATTCTTCTCTGAGGTGAAAACCTTCACACAAGATGATTTCGAGAACACTGCTACGTTCTCCAGTATCATACAGAACACCCAGGACGCGCTTTTTGCCTGGAAGAAATCATGTGCCCGGCACGGGCAAACAGTTACAGTTTTAGAGTTTCAGTTGGATCACATTCCTCCTATCTCCGATCAGGAAGTTGAGGCAGTCTTGGCCAGATTCATTCGATTTGCGGCCAGCAACAAGGAGAAAGGAAATGCCCTTCTAGAGGGAGACGACGTGCATTGATGGCAGTTAGTGGTTCGTGACGGGGGGTGGAGAATATTCTGCAGCGCATTCATTGCCCCACTCCCCTCAGTGGCAGTTTTTAGGGCAGAAACCCTAATTAGGGCTTAGGTGGCTCGATTTGAGCCATCCATTGTATTTTGATCTAAGTCGTCCACTGGACTGGGCTAGATATAAAAGGGGTATCCCCCCTCATTAGAATTATAGTTAGAAGATATCAGAGCTAGACAAAAATCAGAGATAGGAGTAAAGCTAGGAGTTAGCTTAGTTTGAAAAGGAAAGGAAGCTTTCTCTTTGAAAGTTTTGTAAGAAGTTGTTGTGAAAACTCTCATAATATAAAGATTTATCATTGCTTGGTGGTTCTATCTTCTATTGTGAGTAGCTAGCAAGGCTTGTTTGTCTTTCCAATTCAAGTAGAGTAGAGTAAAGTAGATTTTGTTTTCATGCAAGTAGTGTTAATTGTGGAATGTGACATTGGTTTGAGCATATCTTCCCGTATCCATACCACTGGCGAACTTGCTGACGGTAAGTTTGCCTCTTGCGTGGTCAATTGGAATCTCAACGCTTAATTTCGATTGTGATTAGTGTGCTCACTTGCTTCGTTGTGAAGGGGTGCGCATGGTGAATCTCAATCTGAACATCTTATCCATCCTTTGAAGATTGCACCAGCTTTGTCAAAGTTGTCCGAAGGGGAGACAAAACAAAGTTCGGTTTGGAGATTGTTAAAGCTAGTCCTTGCATTCCACCCTTAGAAATAGATAGTAGAATTCCTTTCCCTACCTCCTTTAAATTCAGTATTTCCCGGTCCGTTCAAATACTAGAGCATCATAGCCAAAACGTTTCATTTGCTTGAGTAATAAAATCGAACAATTGCGTAAGTCCCCTTGGAATACCCAGCATATTCACATCAACCAACTGAGTCTATTCGCAATAAAAGGAACCTTGGAGTTGAACGCATGAACTTTCACGCAATCTTAGCATGCGGAACACTTTGATCAAGAGAGAATAGAGTGACCGTTGGACATTTTATTCTGTGTTGGCGTTGTCATAAAACACATGTCAATAGGTCCCTCCTTGGAAATTTGGAAAGAAGAATTATCATTTAAGTGTTGTTGCCAATAAGCTTGTTGCATATCTACACCTCAGATAGGGGTTCCTCCTCCTTGGAAATTTAGTAATTGAGCTTGTCGTTTGATGTCGTGCCTAATAAACTTCATATCAGCCAACGCCTCAGATAGGGGTTCCTCCTCCTTGGAAATCCTATTTTAAAGTTTATCGTATATCACATTCTTGCTCCTAATTCCTCATGCTCTGTTTTTCTTGAGGGAATAGGATAGATTAAAGAATTTAGTTAGTTGTAGTTAAGATTTGCAAAACCAGAGAAAACCCTTAGCTGCAACGTTCTTGGTTTCCTTAACCTAGTGCCTCTTCTAGCTGAGTCAAAAAGATAGGATTTTAGAATACTTTACTTTTACGCATATCAGCAAAAGAGGGAGCTTCCCCTCCTAATTTGAAGAGCAGTCATTACGAACTGTGCATAGCTGTTTGTACCAACGCGCACTCCAGAGGTGCTAACTGTTACGCCAACACAACGCATAGTAGCTTTATTGGAATTCAATATTGAATCCCTCCCAACTCCATACTTGGGAGTCTCACTATTCCAAGGAGCTATAAGGTTTGTTCATTGGGAAGATACAATAGCAAAGTGTAGGAAAAATGCCGCATCTTGGTGAGTATACCGACCACAAGGTTCACACATATGGGACTACATGATGAAATGTCATCAAGTAATAACATACCACATATCTTGGAAAGTGAATAATGGGAAGTCCACATCCTTTTGCTATGATTCTTGGAACGGTTATAAAACTATGGCTATTCAGAGCTGCAAGATGCACATGACCTAATAAATGGATACGGCGAATGAGTGGCAGATTTTATCTCACCCCTAGGTAAAAATGATGATCACACCGAAATGGAAAAGTTTTGAATTCCTCCCACAAGATATTAGAGAGACTCTAAAAAAAAAAAAAAACAATATCGAAAGAACCATACTGACATTGGAAAAAGAAGATGAAATAAAATGGTGGTGCAAAATTGGTAAGATATTCGGTGAAAATGGGATACAAAGTAGAGATTACGGAACAACATCAAATCAATGGCCTATAGACTTATGTTGGGGCTCTAAAATTCTACCGAAAGTTTGGGCATTCGCATGGATGGCTCTGCAGAACAGGATACTCACCAGTGAGAGACGAGAAAAGTTAGGATTCTCTAGACCTTTCAAGAACAATCTTTGTGAATGCTATGAGAAAACTACTGATCATTTGTTGCTATCATTTAATTTTGCAGCAAATGTTGGTAGTGGGTAACAAACAAACTCAAGTGGTGTGTTCCCCTCCCTAAGAAAATTGCTGAACTTTTCATTGGATGGCCAAGATTAAATAGTAGTTCATTGTAGGCTGGCTTGTGGAGAGTACTAACCTTCCATGACCATCTAGTTCTTCAAGGACATGACATCAATAGTCGAAATGGTGTTGAACAAAATAGAGGTAGGAATATGTGAATTCCTTAATGTAAAGATAGGGTCCAAGAGAAAATGGTCATTCACCAAATGGGTTGACAAGATGAGTAAAAAATGGCCTTTATTGAAAATTCCACCCAACTTGGGGGTAAGCAAGGTGCAAGTAATCGTTGTGCACATGCCAAATGGACTACTCTGCCTAGGGGAAGACTGAAGTTAAACTTCGATGGCATTGCGAAGCGGAACTAGAGACCCTTTGGTGTTGGTTTCATCATAAGGGATGCATCAGGGATATGCTTTGGGATGGATCCTGTAAATTAAAGGAAGGAACAAATAACAACATTGAATGCTTTGCATTACTAGCTACAATAAAATTTTGCATCAATAATCAGTTGGGACCAATGGATATAGACGGGGACTCATTGATAGTACTACGAGCCATCAATTCTCAAAAAGCCATGAGTTGTAAAGCCATGAAATGGATTGAGCAAATCTATTGGACATCTATAGAGGGCCAATACGACAATAGACTTCTTAGCCAATCAGGGGGTGACATGGGTGGCAAAATGTATAACATCCAACAATTAGGAAGCTTGGAATGAGCTTCATGAACTCCCACTTTCTTAAATATTATAGCCCGAGAGTCATGGATGATATTATTGTTATAATAAGGAAATAAAATTAGTATTAAATAAATAACATTAAATTTTAATATTAATATTAGTAGAGTAAAGAAATAGAATTAATGTTATCATTAATTATTAGTATATTTTAAATATTGGTATGTTATTATTCTTATTTTAAAAAAGAAAAGACAAATTATTTTAAAAGAAATAAAATCCAAAAAAACCTCTAACTTAAATTATTTATTATTTTCCCCTCCACATGCCTTTAAGATGCTTCCACATCTTGTATGAAATCCTAATGTGGGGGAAGCTGGCAAAAGGTTGTATAATTTGGCTTACACCTGCTAGATGCTTTTGCTTGAAAAGTTCCAAGGGCTTTTCAAAGATAAATATATAAGAAACGTACCCTATTTTTCATGCCCTCTCTCTCTGTGTTTGGTGTTCAGTATTAGTAAAGGTAAAATATTGGGAAGAAAAGGTAATGTTATCCACTTCCTTCTGTTTTGAATAATTACAGTCTGAACAACTATACAACTGCTTTGCAGTTACATCATTTTTTGGTATGGATACATTTTTTCCCTCTTACCCTGCTCTTTTTCTTTAATTTAATGTTTTGAACTGAGCTCTGCACTTTTCTTTTAGTTATGGTTCGGTTTTTGTAAGATTAGTAGCTATGTATTGCATTGAATTTGAAA
Organism: Sequoiadendron giganteum; assembly: GCA_007115665.2. Lineage (NCBI taxonomy): Eukaryota > Viridiplantae > Streptophyta > Pinopsida > Cupressales > Cupressaceae > Sequoiadendron > Sequoiadendron giganteum. The sequence goes on along the minus strand of CM021107.1, from coordinate 528,922,180 downwards.
GATTTATACACAATCTAGGTTTTTTAATTGTGGAATCTTTCCATAATCCAGTGTAATACTGGTTTTTTTTCAATTGTTTTCATCTTGGATCTGCTCTGCCAAAAAAAGATGACGTGGGTATCTAAAAAAGACAACATATAAATTCTTGGGCAATAATGTGAAAACAATTTCCTAGCAACCTGCTACTGCTGGCATTATAAGCAAAGTTATATTTTTTCTCTTCAATCTTTAGACATCAGTGACATTATAGAGTTTTGATTTTGAGGTATCTTAGAGGTATTAAAAATATATAGTGTGCTGTGTATAGTCAAGGCCTACTGCCATTGGGCAGTAAAACTGAAAGCATAATTAATTTTTTTTTCTAGCCATGAGAATTATACTAGATACATTGTAGTGCATTGGACTTGTCAATAATACTCTAGAAGCACTACACTTTTTTATCATAGATGGAGACAAAACAATTATATTTTCACCTCGATGACGCTCTCTCTCTTCTTCTCTTTCTCTTGCAGATTTTGAGTATGGTTTTAAGATGTGCGAACTAGTAATTGTAACGTAAAGCAATTGGAGTTTCGTTGTCATGCTAAAATATTGTAAAGGATTTTGAACTAATTGCAATTATTGGAAGGTCGTTCTATAAAAAAATGGTCAAATGTTTGACTCTTTGACTTAGAGTAACCATTATGTTTACTTTATTCATTAATTTCTGTACTTTATATTTGATAAATTGGGTAGATATTACAATTTTTTTGTGAGTGATTCTGACAATAGGTTTGTAAGTTTGTTTTGGCAAAAATCATTTCATTTAACAAGAACTAAACTTAACTCCTAGTACAAGTTACCACCCCCAAATAGATGGGCAAACTGAAATTTTCAATAAATGGGTGGAAGGATATTTGAGAAACTATGTTTCTAGTCATCAAAAGGCATGGATCGGATGGCTTCACTTGGGGGAGCATTGCTACAATACTACTTATCATATTTCTATCAGGAGATGCCATTTATGGCTTTGTATGGTTATGAGGCTCCAACTTTCATTGACTTTGTTATTTTTGACAATAGGGTACTAGGAGCCAAAGATTTGATTCGACAAAGATAGGGTATTTTGAAATCTCTCAAAGACAATCTCCGACATGCTCAAAATCAACATAAATTATATGCAGATCAGCATTGTATTGAGCACTCTTTTTAGGTGGGTAATATAGTCTATTTGGGATTGTAGCCATACAGACAACCCTCTCTTAAAAGGACTGGAGTAGAGAAGCTTAAGCCTTGTTTTATGGCCCATATAGGATCAAATAGAGGATAGGGGAAGTTGCTTATGAGTTGGAACTGCCAAAATAAAGTAAGGTACATAATGTGTTTCATATTTCTCGCCTCGAGAAGGCACTTGTTTATCATGTTATTCCTTTAGTTGAGCTACCACCCTTGGATGAAGAATGGAAGTTGATTTTGATTTGTGAAGGGTCTGCTGATTATAGGGAACAAAAATTGACAAACAAAAGCATAAAAAGAGTACTTGGTTTGATGGAAATATCTTCCAATTGAGGATGCCACTTGGGAAGTTGAGCAAATTTTGGAGCATTCTAATTTGCAATTGCTTGAGGACAAGCAATTTTTTGGGGAGGGGAGAGGAGCGGGGGGGAGGACTATCATGTACCTTCTCAAGAGTAAGTTCATAATTGACCCTTAGCCTAATTTCAATATTCTTCCTGTAGGCTAATGGGATGGTTAAAAGGGGAAAGATTAATTAACTAAATAAATATTAAAATTGTCGAAAAGTTAAGATTAAAAGACAACTTATATTTAATTATTTAAAATAACGTTATAAGTGATTAATTTAAGTGCTTCTAGGCTCATGGTACAAAAAGCAATTGGAAAGGACACTTAAATTATGATATTATAATTTTGAGGAAAACTATTTCAAAAAGAAATTAAAATTATTTTATTTTCCCAAAATAAAGTAATAAATAAGAGGAGAGTTTTCAAAAAAAAGACTACATACTTTTTGAAGCAATCATATTTTTCAAGAATGAACACATGTTCTTCTCCTTCCAAAGATGAAATCCCTTCGAAATTTTAAAGCTTTGCGAATGAAAACTCTTCTAGTTTTTATACTTTCTTTTCAGTGCTCCCATTTGGTGTGATGTTTCAATATTTTATTCCAGTTTTAGTATATCTTCCAGTTTGGATTTGAGTTTTGGTATGAATGTTTCAAAGTTTGTAGAATGAATTTATATTGTTATTATTTTTGTGTTTGATGAATTTATTTAGCTTGCAGGCTGTACATTGTGGGTTTCTGTTTGGTTTTTTGGTGAAGATTTTTATTGATGCATATTCTCAATTGATTTGAAGGAGCTAATCCTGAAGTTGCAACCCATCCCTTTTTGTTGCCTTTGGAGATTTGATTGAAAATGAATATATCTAGGTCATACAGCTTCTGCTCTTCCCTGCAGGCTGTATCATCTAGTTTATACTCCTTTTGTTTGCTTTACTCTAATGGGATTTGATCAATATTATATATTTTGGTTGATGCTTTTAATGTTGGGTAGTAACTGGTAATTTGTTAATTTTCAGTCTGGATAAAGGAACCATACCATGCATATTTTGTCCAAGTTTGGTGCCTAAGGACATTTTATTTGCTAGGCGTGATTTATGAGAGATGGCACTGGATTTAATATTGATTTTGATTGTTATGAGGGTATTGTCCTTCTTAATAGAGGGTATTCAGCAATTTAAGTTGATGAAAGGGTGATTTTTAGCAGTTGTACCTTGTTAAATCTGATCGTAGCATGTTCAAAAGTAAGTATTCTATCATAGTGAATAATTTGGGCGTTGAGTGTATCATCACAACTATGAAGAATATCAGAAAATTTCTGAAGTTTGCTATTTCAGTGCCAAAAAGCTGATTGTTCTTCTTGTGTAAGGTGAGGCGATTGAGCCGTGACTTAGTATTTGTTTACTCACTGGAGTACTCACGACATACTATGAGAGTAAACGGGAATCAACAGAACATAGACAAGTATGAACAATCATGAATGCATATTGCACAACAAAATAGTACTTCATTTATTATTCACGGTAACCAAGTACAATTAGCCGTACTAGAATGTAACATCAAAATGTAACATGTAACATAATAAGTACCAACATAATGTCTCTCGACTATACTGACTCAAGTACAAATAGCCACTAGCGGTGGTTGAGGAACCAACCGTCACGACGCTTCATGACAACGACTAATCATTAGTCGGGAATTAATCTTCCCGAAACATGTACAAAAGTGTATGAAATATTATAAACTAACTATAGTCTTATTTAAATATAATTAACTGTGGTCAACTATGATCGCCTATGACCAACGACCGACTACATCATCCCCCCCCACAAAATTAGTCGTCTTCTAGATGATTGAAAACCAAAAACAAGCTAGTCAAGTCTTTGTCTTTTTCGTCCACTGCCATACATTGTGCATCCTCCAGCTATGTGTCCCTCTCTGCCAACTACCTATCCCTCTTGTCAGGACTGCATCCTTCTCATCCAACATTTGGTCCTTCTCTGCCAATTGCCCCTCGAGAGTGGCAACGCTCATTCGCTCGACAACCATCACCTGAGCCAACTGAGCCAACACTCTGTTCCGCTCAACCCGTACCTGATCCTTCTCTGCCAACTCTTTCTTGGTAGTCTTGGTTGGCTTCATAAACGCCAAAATCCTCTCGACCACATGAACCAATAAGGAATCATGTCCCATGTCCAACTGTGATGGTGTTGTGCATGACTACGGGGCTAGGTGAATTGACTGTAACATTGACGACTTTGGTCATGAGGCAGGCGGCTCTAGCTCCACTGGGATTTGGTACTTTAATTGAATTTGATGGGGGTCTGGGGGCAACACCCCCAATGGGGTCAAGGGACAACTTCCCTTGCAAGGGTTTGGGGGCAGCGCCCCTTGCAGGGTGTTTGGGGCCAGTGCCCCAACAGGGTCGATGGATAGCGCCCCTTGCGGGGTTCGGGGGCAGCGCCCTTGGCGCGCTCCTTGTCGTGGTACAGGGCGGGGTCGAGGGGCAACGCCTCTGCCGCCAAGACCAATTTAACACTTCTGAACCCACTTGAAACTGCATGGTGCACCTCATTTTCATGATTTTTTGAGAGGCAAAAACTAATGCTGACAAAACTGGAAACTACAAAATTTTCACTCTCATCTGCGTAATTTGCTTCCTCCTTAGTGGGATGTTACCTTTATTTCCAACTTCCTGCTTCGTATTAACTACAACCTTCTCTTGCTTTGTTTTTAAATTCTGTATGGTCACTTGTATAATTGGCATATGGAGCCGTACAAATTGTCTCAATTGAAATCGTACGGATTTTCGAAATTGTGAAGGCTTTTTGTCTTGAGATTGTGTTGACTTTTCTTTTTGAAATCGTACGACCCTTTCATTCTTCAAAAATTGGACGAGCTTTTTACTCTCTTGTGATTGTACAAACGTTTTGGCAATTCCTTCATCATATGGATTCCCCTCAAGACTTCGTACGAACTTTTTATTATGTATGACCTCTTTGATTTCCAAAACTTGTACAACACTTTCTTTCCCTCTTCGTGTGAGCTTCCTTTCACTTCGTACGGGCTTCTTAGTTCTTGCAATTCATACGACTTTCTTAAGTTTTGTAACTTGTACGACCTTCCTGTTCCCCTTGATCCATATGGCTAACTTTTTGACTCGTACGAACTTCTTATTTTGTTTTTGTACGAACGACTCCTTGTATCATACGACCTTTTTAATCCCTTTGTGCAGATGCTTGACAACTTTGATAGCTAGGCACTGGAGTTTGATACATTGTATGGAGTTTGATAGTCACACAGACTTTTCTTCCCTTAGAACTCGTACGACACTCTTCAATCTCACTCTTCGTACGACTTCTTTATTGCTCCTTCCAGATTGTATGACCTTTGTGGTTTTTGAGAATCGTACAAACATAAATGTAGTTTCACTTTTTGTTGCTTTTGTCGAGCTCCCTCCCTGCTCTTCGTACGACTTGTGAAAAATCCCATGATTTCCTGTTGTTTTGTCAGAAACTTGATTTTCCTTTGTTTCGCCAAGATTTGCTAATTGCTTGGTTCGTATGGCATAACTTTCCTCTTTTATCTCTTTTCCTTTGTCATGTAATTTTTTAATTTCTCTTTGCCTTCTTGTCATGCCTCTTATTTTTATATATTTTATTTTCAAATTCCATAGCTCTGGCTTTTTTAATTTTAATTTTTTTTCTTTTCTTTCCTCTTCTTCTTTTTCTTTCTCCTCCTTTTTTTCTCTCTCCTCCATCTCCTTTTTCTTCTCTCTTTTGTCCCCTTTTTACTCTCCTTTCTCTTTTTTCTTCTGTCTCCTCCGTCTCTTTTTTCTTTTCTCTCTCCTTCGTCTCCTTTTTCTCTCTTCTTTGTCTTTATTTTTCAATTTTTTTAGTTCTACTTTATTTTTTTCATTTTTTGGCTTCGACACAATTTTGTCACCTTGGGCTTGCTTGGACTTGTGGGTTGGTGACATTGTCCAATTCTGATACTCTTTCTTTGTGCTCTACGTACTTGACTAGAAATGTTTGGCTGGATGTCCCCTTCTCCTCTTCTCCTTCTTTGTATTCGTCATACTTGGTCGAAAATGTCTGGCTGGACATGCCCTTCTCCTCTTCTCCTTTGATTTCTCCAGCCAAAAGTGTCTGGCTGGATGTGCCCTGCTTCTCTTCATCCTTGATTTCCCCGATTTGTAGCATGTTACACTCTTGGTGGAACACTTCATAGTATTCCATTTGCCAATGAAATAAGCCATTTAGTGAGCTTGTCTTGTCCTTTGAACAACTCTTGAGTTCAAGTACGCCTTCGGTGTTCGGTTCCATAGCTTTCCTTCCTTCGTCGATATCTGACTCACCTCAATTCGATTTTGATCTAGAGGAAGCCAATTCTTCGCTCACTGCTTGGTTCTTCAAGTCAATGACGTACTTCCGCCTGTTGTTCTCGATTGAGAGCATGTTCCTCTTCCAATTATGATTTGCCTTGGTAGCTATCAGCCATCCTCTCCCAAGTAGTGCATCGTACACTTTCCTTTGTAATTGGATGACGACAAAATTTAACAAAAATGATTGTGTTCTAATTATCATCTTGAGTGCCATCAGTGTTCCCAACGACTTGATACCATGTTGATCAGCGCCAACCAATTGGGATGTTGGCAACCAAAGTGTAGGCTTCTTGAGAATCTTCCATGTGTCTTCGAGTAGTACGTTGACTCCCGATCCTCCGTCGACGATAGTATTTGTCAAGATATTCCCTCTGATCGCCATCTACACGATCGCTGGTATCTTCTCGATGTTCGCCATGAGTAGTATGGGGTCAATGGTTTGTTCACCGTACAATGGCGGTTCTAGTACCAATTCTTGCCTTCGCTCCTCCGATCGCGGTTACTTGCCATCCACGATGACGTTTGTCATTGCCAGTCCCAACTGCGACATAGTCTAGAGAAGGTCAGTCACCTTTATGGGTACGGTGGTTTGCAATACCCACCGTACGATGTTGGTTTCTGCGTTCAACCGTCGAGAGGTTCCTAGTTTCTCCAGAGGTGTTTTGTTTTCCTTAGTCATCGCCAGTTCCTCTTCAACTTTTGCTTCCTTCATCCTTTGTTTTTCCACACGTGGATCTGGGTAGGTTGCCTTCTTTGCTTGGGCACTGGTGATTGCTAGTACCTCTTGTTCTTCTACTTCTAGCATATGGATACCCTTCTGCTTGGGGCATTCATTGTCTTCATGGTCGCCAAGTCCACACCACTTACATAATCTTCGTCCCAAACATTGACCATTTTGGTAGTCCTTGGCGAAGTGGCCCCATTCGTTGCACTTCCGACATTGTATGATGGGCCTACCTTTACCGTTGTACTGTATCTTTTTTCTTGGACTTCCATTGCTTCGGCAACCTCCAAGGGATGCATTGCTATTGTATTGGGGCTTCGGTGGTGTGTTTGGCGGTGTCGACAGTTCTCCTTGAGCAAAGAGTACTTGTGCACTTCTTGCTTTTAAGTTGTATGGGCATTCCTTGACGGAATGTCCCATCACTTGTCAGATATCGTAGAATAACTTCTTCAGACAGTTCGCCTAAATGTGACCTTCCCCATTGCAGTCTGTACACCATAGTTCTCTGGCCTCTTTCGTGCTCTTGTTATCGGCCTTCAATTCTTTCATCATCCTTAGCACATCCTTTCAGAGTGCTTGCACCATTTTTGACTCACTGTCGTTGTTTTCTGTACTCTCCTTGTCGTCCGTCTTCCATGTCCTTTGGGACGTTTTATTTTCGCTCTCTATATCCATCGCCTGATTGTACGCTTCAACATACGATGACGGAGGTATGACTTTCATATTTTTGCTTAATGACGGCAGTGTTGTGACCTTTTTCACACATCACCCCATCCCAGATGGGGACCCCCCCTAATTTTTGCTCCATTCTGGTCTTTTGGCTTTTGTTGGTGCGTCTCTCTCTCTCTATCTCTGGTCCTTTCGGGGATGTCCCGTCGTTTGACCTGGGTTGAAGTATTGTTCAAGTCTGTGAAATTAGGGTTTTCATCAGTCAAGCTTATTAAAGGTCAAACTGAGTTATAAAATTGAAATTCGAGCTTAGTGCGGCAGTCAGAAGACTTCCAGCAGGGTCCCACTAAATTTTCACTGTATTCCGGCAACTTACTATTTTTAGTAAGTATTCAATTTGGGACTATTTTATCGAGATTTTGAAATTCTGTCAGTTCCACCACAATCAGGCAGCTTCAGAATGCCTACACGCGAAATTTGAATGGATTCCGACAACTGGCTATTTTTAGCAGTTAAGCCTTCAGTGGCTGTTTTCAGGATTTAAACGAGCAATTCTCCGGTGAATGACAGGGGAATTGATCTGGGTTTTCGAAGACCTTCGCGATGATGTTACATGCAAACCGAGATGGTGACTTTCAGAGTTCAGCCTCCCGAGGCTATTTTTAGGGTTTGCATGCAAGAATTTTCAGTGCATGTCCAGATATTCCATGTGGGTTTTGCGAGACCTTCACAATGATATGACATGCAGATGGATCGGGTCAGTTTTCAAGGACTTACTATTTTTAGCCAGTGCCAAAACTTTGACCAGTTTTCTGGGTTTTTCTGGGTTTTTTGAGATCCCACGGGCACTGTGACATGCAAACTCGCCGACATCCGGGTAACCATTTTCCAGACACTTACTATAAATAGCAGTATCATCCTAGCAGCTACCCACCACTCCAGTCCAGCAATCAGGTGCAATCAGGCACGATCAAGAACAGCCAGGAACAAATCGGAGCACATGCAGATCAGATTAGGGTTTCCCCTGCCACATCTAAAAATAGATGAAGCAAAATGCAGACATGACAGAGCGAAGCAACGCCACCAGAATCAGCATCCTTCAGGCTACCGGCCGGTAAAATTTGAACATGATCTGAATACTTACTATTTTTAGCAAGTCACCTCATGGCTAAAAATAGCACGTCCTCGTCAGGAAAAAAAGTGTGAATGAGTCTCTTTCAGCATCGAGTACAAATGGAACAAATTTCAAAGCAAACAGAGACACAAAATTGGTCAATTCTGGGGTTTGCTAAAAATAGCAAATGGCTAAAAATAGCACGTATTGCACCAGATAAGATATGAATAGGATGACAGCACCCGATGGAGGCACAACCACGCCAGTTCTAGTTCAGAACAGGGTGAAAATCAACGAAACCCTAATTTCTCCGAATTTGCTAAAAGTAGAAAGCCAGGCTAAGGCATAAAGGGCGTTGGAAATTTTACAAACATAACTGACAGGCAAAACACCTTCATATGCGCCCTGGAGAAATGAAAGCTTCAAAATTTCCTAAGTGTGAGATTTCCTTGAGCAAGGGCTATATGCACCCAGGGGAGGTGAAAGGTCACCAGAAATGCATCAAAATTTCCCAAGACGTCAAAATTTCCTGAGGCATCCTCAAATGCGCCTAAGATGGAAGTCTACAAGGCAAAATGCGCCTAAAGAAGCTGAAGGGTCACCAAAAAATGTGAAAAAATTCACTAAGGCATAGCATTTTCCTCCTCACAAGCCAATATGCGCCTAAGGCAAAGAAACTTCCCTCTCACACTAGCAAATGCGCCTAAAGGAGCTGAAGAGTCACTCAAAGGGGGCGGAATTCCTTCCAACACAATGAAATGCGCCCAAAATGGAAGTCTACTAGCCTAAATGCGCCAAGGGGAGCTGAAAATTCACTCTAGGCGTGGGTTTTCCACCTCACATGGGAAAATGCGCTTGAGAGTGGAAGTTGCTTGGGCTAAATGCGCCCAAGGAAGCTGAAGAGCCACTAGCTAGGCGTGGGGTGAAGAAGGAAAAGCGCTCAAAGATGAAATTGAAGTCAACACCCCCATATGTGCCAAAAGGAGATGAAAGGTCACCACATGAAATGTGCCTAAGGTAACATGGTAACAAGGTAAGGGTAAAGCGTTGAAGGTAAGGGAAATGCGCCAAGGGTAAAGGAAGTTGTCTCCTCAACATGCGAAGTGCGCCTGGAATGGAAGTCTACTATGAAGAATGCGTTGGAAGAAGGATATAAAGGGTCGCCTTGTGAAACATGCCTAGAAGGAAATACTCTAAGTATGGGCGGAATTCTTTCTCCCCCCCCTAAATGCGCCCAAAGGTGAAAGTTGGCTACCTCAAATGCGCCTAAGAGTGGAAATTGACTAGGGGAAATGCGCCATGAAATTCCTCCACCACGCATGAAATGCGCCCTTGCTTGTGAGAAAGAAAGGGTAAAGTGTTAGCTTCTAGGCGTGAAAATGCCTAAGGGGTGAAAGCAAAGGTTGATGCATGAGATGAAATGTGCCCTTCATGGGTAATTTAAATATGAAATTTTCCTAGGAATTTTTCCTAAGGCAAAATTTTGCTAGGGCGTGGAAAGATAAGGAAGCTAAAATGGAAGTCTACATGCTCAAATACACCCCTCGTGAGTGATTCAAAATTTTAATTATTTTCTAAGGGTGTAAAATACGCCTAGGAAGAGGAGGTATTAAAATTTCCAAGAACATGATGAAATGCGCCCAAAGCCAGACAAGAGGGGAATTTTTTCAGGAGAATCACAAAGGGTGCCAAGGCAGAGAAAATTGAAGGTTGCAGGTGTGGAAGACATCCAGAAAAATAAAATAAAATATAAACATTGGCCTTTTTATTATTTTAAATAATAAAAATTAAACGTACCCCTTCATCCGGATACACATGAAAACTATAAGTTCTGAAGGGAATTTTCTTCTGGGTATTGAACGTTCGCAATTCAGAGATGATTTGAACTTACTCCACACCTCGCTTGTGTCGTTTTGATAGAGAATTTTACTTGGTGCTTGTTTTGATGAATTTCCTAAGACAAATTTAAAATTTCTCTAAGGCAAAAGAGACGAATATCTCTTCTCGAAGGATGTTTTAGCTCAAGAATTGAACTGGATGACTTGAATGATTTTACAACATGAAATCAAACGACTTAGCCGGATAAAGTAAAATTGTTCGAAAGGGTGATTGGTTTAATATTTTAAAAGAAGCAAATATGATGAAGCAGGCCTGTGCAAGAGTGATGGAATTTCGAAATTCTAGAAGCTCAAGATTCTGATGCTCCGGATGACAAGTGTTGTGACTGGAAAAGAGAGGGAAAATGGAATTCGAAAATACACTAAGTATAGCCTCTACTGGATTTCGACCTGGCTATAAGATTTTGAATCCTTTTCATTCTTCTCACAGATTGCTAAGTGCAAAACATTCTCTGAGGCTGGAGTGCGAATTTGAGAAAGAAGTTTGAAGTGGCTGAAATTTTTTTTGAATTTGAGTGAAGGTGTGGATTTGCTGAAAGGTACGATTTGAGAAGAAGCTTCTCAATTGTTGAAGTGCAAACTTCTGGAGTCTCAAGTTGACTTGTTGAAGTAGGAGTCTATAGACATAGAAGCTTCTTGAACTATTGGAGAAGTGCGAAGTTGCAAAGAGAGGTCTCAAGTTGCTGGAGGCTGAAGTACAAATTTGAGAAAGAAAATTGAGTTCTTGAGAAATACGAGTTTGCAAGCAGAGGTATTGTGTTGACAAGGGCGTGGCTTTGCAAAGTTTAAAGTTCGAAGTTGCTGAAAGTGCAAAGTCAGAAAGAGAAGTGCGAACTTAAAAGGAGAAGTTTCAAATCTGTTGAGGGCGAATAGCTGCAGGCAAACATTTCCCAGCATCTGACATTGTGTTGCTGCAAGTAGAGAAACTTCTAAGAAAACCTTGAAGTAAACAGGCGCAGTTGAGGTTTGCAGCTGAAAGTGGCAAAGTGTTGCAGCCGTTTTTTTAAAAATCTGCTGGCACCCTCAAAAGTGATAGTTTATTGTTATGAAATCTTGTTTGCTGACTATCTTACCCTTTTTGCAGAATGGTCGAGTCAAGCAGAAGAGCTGCAGGCAAGAACGTCCACGCTGAGTCTAGACAGGCAGTAATCAAAAAATTAAGCAAGTCTTTCTTGCCAGAATCAAAATTCACATCAAAGTTGGGCAGGCTGGCAGACACGAACCTGGGCTCGTTTAACCTGGAGGCGTTCAAAAGAAGGATAATGGGGACTAGAAGCCATCGCCCATCAGTGACTTCACATAGTATCGTCAGAAGTGGGTTATATCCAGCTGCAAATTTTCCACCAGCTATCCGGTGCCCGGAGCTCATTATGGAATGCTCTCACCACTACGACTCGGAGAAGAGGACGATCGTTGCGCCAGATGGCAAGGTGTCGGCTAACCTGACACCACAAGCAATCGGAGAGGCATTCGGGATCCCCGCCCACGAGAAAATGATTTACAAAATGAAGGACAGGGCTAACAGAATGTATTCATCTACAACGGACCGGTGCGCTGATGTAATAAACACTAGGTGGATGATCAAGCCCAAACCAACTCGTACGAAGTTGCCCAAATAGATAATTTCCGAAGACTTGAAGCAAGAGTTTGGCGACCTGATTATGATGTTGAGTAGAGTTGGAGGGTGTCCCCAAGCGTTCGTCTTCGAACCTTGGATGTTTTACTTTATCAACTTGGTACTGGAGGGCAAGGATTTCATGGATTGGGCACTGTTAATCAGTGATGGTCTACATGAGCAGCTCCGCAATGTGAGGAAGACTAAAACATTTTATATGGGCTCTTACCTCGTCTATATGCTGGCTCGCATGACAAGATACAGGGGGATCTCTTACAATGAACCAATCAGTTGCGGTTCTCAGCAATTCAAGATATTCGAGGCTTGTCCGCAATTGCATTTGACAAGCACTACTAATTACAAAAGGGTCAACGATGCCTTTACTATGCACATCACAAGGACCTTGCAGCAAAGGACCCATCACAGAATATCGAGGGAGGCGCAAGAAATGATTGAGAAATTTGGATGTTGGTTCATCCAATTCCCAAAATTCACTTACATAAGGCTGCAGGGATTCTCTTCCTACCCATACAGGTTGCCCCGATATCCCACGAACAGGGTAGTGATGCTGGAAGTTTCTAGGCAACTAATTGCCTACGATAAAATTCAAAAGAAGAAGAAAAAGGGCGGACTTGTGTTCCCGATGGCTATGGGAAATTCAAACGAAGTGTGCCCATCACTGCAGGCAGCAAAGGAGGCAGAGGCGGAGCTCTAGTTCTTTCAGCTTTCTTACCATTCCAGCAGGCACTACTACGACCCTCATAGAAATATCAGGTGGGTATTGACAGAGGAGTTTAGGCACAAGGCACAAATAGAAGATTTTTGGGCAAGTGCAGTAGATGAGGTCGAAGTCAGAAAGAGGATGTTTTCCGGATACCATTGGCAATGATCAGAGAGTGCGAGATTATTCCTGTGCCAGATCAGATTGAGGAGGACATAAACGTTGTACAGGCTGATTATGACACAGTAAGAAACACGCCCTTGCCACTCCCAGATTGGTCAGAGCCAGAGATCACCGACTTGGATACACTTTGTATCCCAGTCCTGACATTTACACGGAGTTGGATAGAGAGACATGTCAGCCGACTAAAGGGAAGGTCAATTCCCCTTACCTATAATTTGATGGGAGACAGCAGATTGCAGACAACTGATCCGAGGAGACGGAGTAATCCAACTCCAAAGCCTAGGGGAAAAGAGCCAGTTCGATCGGAGCCTGTGATAGTTGAGGAATCCTTGCACATGCCGGTTCGAACACATTCTCCGAGCCTACAGGAAGTGTCCCTATTTGCTGATCAGAGGGAGAGGTTGCAGGCAGAACAGGCGGAACAGGCAGTACAAATAGAGAGCCAGCCACTTCGTAGGGAGTCCGTGGGCCAGAGCATCAACGTGCCCCGAGAGGATAATCAACAGGAGAACCAGCAGGAGACCGATGAAGGCACTGCCACAGATACTTAGTTTCAGCATGAGATTGAGGTAGCTCTCGAGGATGATGCTGCTTCCGATCGAGATGCCCAGAGCTCAGGAGACACTGAGCCCATAGATGATGATGAGCCTCGTCGGAACGAGGGCCATGAAGTAGAGGCCGAGGTAGAGCAGCCTTTCATCATAGCAGACACACGACAGGAGGTGCCAGACTGGCTGAGGGATAGGATGAGGCGTGATCCTGTGGATGAGACTGATCCTGCAGTCGAGATGGAGGAATTGCTGCAAAGGATCAATGCACCTCCCACGAAGAAGAAGGCTAGGAAGTTTTCCAGAATATCCACAGATGAGGATGGATCCCGAACCTTGCATATGGCAATTCCACGGGAGGAATGTGATAGAGACAAGGCCGTTCCTGAGAACTATATTGTGACAACCATGGAACTAGGCCGCCCTACTGGGGCACAGGTGGTAGAGGAGTGCGATAATTCCTATCGGGCACTCAAGGACAGATTGTCCCATGTTGAGGGCAAGTACAAAAGGTTGAAGGTAGAGCATCGGACACTGATTGGCTACGTGCAGCACTTGTCCCGTCCTTGTGGGCAAGAAAATCCTGCAATCGAGCTCCCAGCTGAGTTTTCCAGGGAGTCAATCAGTGGATTAGAAGATTTAAGGAGAATGGCACAGCAGGCAGACACGTGGGTTGCCAGTGTGCGTACAGAGACAAGAAAGTTTATGGAAGATCTTGCACATGCCTATGGGCAAGCTTCCGATATTATGGCTAGAGTGGAGGCAGTTAACCATGCTTGGGGTGAGGCTCGCATCTATCAGACGAGAGTTGTTCTCCGTCTAGGGGCTTTGATGAGCATACCTCAACACACTTTGGTTGAGGGAGGTGTTATCCAGCAGGGAGATAGATACGACTTTGCCAGATGGTATTCTTCAGTAGTCACAGGCCGGGGATTCTATGATGCATCACAAGCAGATTCGGTCAGGGTCAGGAAGGCCATGACGAACATCTTGGATGGAGTTCTCAACACATTGGAGGCAATCTTTGCCAGGAGGTTGACTTCTGAAGAGATAACTGCAGATGGACTAAAGGATAGATTGACGCCATTCTTCTCTGAGGTGAAAACCTTCACTCAGGATGATTTCGAGAACACTGCCACGTTCTCTAGTATCATACAGAACACCCAGGATGCCCTTGTTGCCTGGAAGAAATCATGTGCCCGGCATGGGCAAACAGTTGCAGTTTTAGAGTTTCAGTTGGATCACATTCCTCCTATCTCCGATCAGGAAGTTGAGGAAGTATTAGCCAGGTTCACCAGATTTGCAGCCAGCGAGAAGGAGAAAGGAAACGCTCTTCTGGATGACGATCTGCTGCAGGAGGACGATGTGCATTGATTGCAGGTAGTGGGCCTGCAGAGGAGTGGAGAATATTCTGCACATTCATTGCCCCACTCCTCTCAGTGGCGGTTTTTAGGGCATAAACCCTAATTAGGGCATGGGTGGCTCAATCTGAGCCCTTTATTGTAATCAGATCTGAACCGTCCACTGGACTGGGTTTATTATAAAAGGGGTATCCCCCCTCATTTGTAATTCATTAGAACTAGATTTGAATCAGAGATAGAGTTGAGCTAGAGAATAGAAGGCATATAGCATTTAGCTTAGATGTTAGCTTAGATTGAGGAGGAAAGGAAGTCTTCCCATTGAGGACTTTGTAAGAAGTTGTTGTGAACACTCTCATAATATAAAGATTTATCATTGTTTGGTGGTTCTATCTTCTATTGTGAGTAGCTAGCAAGGCTTGTTCGTCTTTCCAATTCAAATAGAGTAAAGTATAATAGATTTTGTTTCCATGCAAGTAGCGTTAATTGTGGAATGCAACATTGGTTTGAGCATATCTCCCTATATCCATACCACTAGCAGGCTTGCTGACGGTAAGTCTGCCCTGCGTGGTCAACTGGAATTTCAGCACTTAACTTCGGTTGCGATTTGTGTGTCCACTTGCTTCGTGGTGAAGGGGTGTGCATGTTGAATCTCGATCTGAATATCTACCTATCCTTTGAAGATTGCATCAGCTTTGTCAGAGTTGTCCGAAGAGGAGACGATACAAAGTTTGGTTTGGAGATCGTTAAAGCTAGTTTTGCCTTCCATCCTTAGAAATAGATTGTAGGATTCCTATCCCTTTCCCTTTAATTCAGTATTTCCCGATCAATTCGAACATCAGAGCAATATCGTCAAAATCATTCATTGTTTCACTGTGATTGAACAACTACGTAAGTCCCCTTGAAATAACCAGCATATACACATCAACCAACTGAGTCTATTTGCGATAAAAGGAACCTTGGAGTTGAACGCATGAACTTTCACGCAATCTTAGCATGCAGAATACTTTGATCAAGAGAGAATAGAGCGACCGTTGGACAACTTTATTCTGTGTTGATGTCGTCATAAAAAACACGTCAACAGGCAGCAAGCCTTCGATGAACCACCTTTTCTTTAACCCGTCGGCCGGCTATGCCTCCAATTTCCCTAGCAGATCTTTAAGTCTCCTATTATAGGTATGCACACTCCTTGCTTTGTATTGTAAATTTCCGCTACAATCTCACTGTCTTCCTTTAAGAGTTTGAACTCATTTTGGAATGCTTGCTTGAGTAATCTCCATGATGCCCTGTGTACTTGGTCCAATTTTGAGTACCAGTCAATGGCACTGTCTCTCAGTGTTGCTGGAAATGCTTTCAGCTAGTAATCCGGATCATCCTATTCGTTGGCTACCCAAATTGTTTTGCATGTTTTACAATGCCGTAGTGGATCTTCTAACCCATTCCCTGTAAACTTCGGCAGCTTCTGCCGCTTGGCTGGCAGAGTCACCATCCTTCCTTGATGCCCTCCTTGTGTGTTGGACCTGACTAGACTGGTTCTCTCGCTATGTTCCAGCACGTCACTTGCACTCTTGGCCATGTGCGAGTCTCTCCTACGTCTTCCGTTAGTGTCCTCGACACCTCGAGTCTCCTGGGGTTCCCTCCGATGTTCCCTTTGCCCTAGGGTCTTGGGCTTAGATCTTCCAGTCCTCAGTCTTTCGTCGTCGTCCAATATGGACAACTTCCAAATGCATCGGATGCTTCTGTCGAGTTTTTCACTTAATTCATCTTCATTTTCACTGATTTTGTACCTTTCTATGTACGGAGTGTTGAAGGGTCCTTCGTCCCTTCCCTTAATGAAATTTTGATGTGCTCTTTCGATAGATTGATCTATTTTATCAAGATTTTCATGTGCTCTTCTAATGCTTTGGTTTATTTCAGTTAAGTCTTCATTAAATTCTTTATCAATTTGTCTTCGTCTTCATCGCCGGTTTTCTTGCTCCTGTAGCTTGAGTGATTGCCAAACCTTCTCCTCTTGAGTTTCGTGCCCAATTGGTACTCAGTTCTTGTCTTTGTTAGGCTACACGAGCATTAAAGGTTTTCATGCAATCATTGGTTGTCGAGAGTATGTCTCTGGCTAGTGTCTCATTCCTCTTCCTGTTTGGTTCGTTCTTCGTACCGCTGCAATATTTGTTGCCTTCGGCATTCCTGGTCGCTCTCTGCTCGAAGGTCCTACAAGATGATAAAATGGTGGGCCAACAGTTTTGGTAGACGATTGAGAAGATGATGGACTTCGTCGTTCACTTGTAATCTATCCCAGATAACTTCTTGAGGGATCTCTCGCCTGAGAGCTTTCCTCTGTACATGGTCTCTTAGTGATATATCCCACAAATTCACCAAATCTTGTGTTGACTCGTCTTCCCTTTCTTCATTAGTTTCCATAGGCTCTTCTGCTGGTTGACCCATTACACTGCCATCTTATCGTTGGGTGATTTCCTTAGGTATGCTTAGGCAACGACACCAAATGTTTACTCATTGGAGTACTCATGACGTACTACGAGAGTAAACGAGAATGAACAAAACATAGACAAGTACGAACAATCATGAATGCATATTGCACAACAAAATAGTACTTCATTTATTAATCACAGTAACCAAGTACAATTAGCCGTACTAGAATGTAACATTACAATGTAACATGTAACATAATATCATAAGTACCAACATAATGTCTCCCGACTATATTGACTCAAGTACAAATAGCCGCTGACAGTGGTTGAGGAACCAATCGTCACGACGCTTCATGACAACAACTAATCATTAGTCAAGAATTAATCTTCCCGAAACATGTACAAAAGTATATGAAATATTATAAACTAACTATAGTCTTATTTAAATATTATTAATTGCGGCCGACTATGACCGATTACGATTGACGATCGACTATGACCGACTACAGTATTTTTTTTAGATTGCGAGAATTCGGGTAGCCCCACCTATAAACTGCAGTGTGCTTGGTAAATTTTTTTTCACGTGACCGGTGATGTTGGCGCGACACCCCCTCCGATACCACGGGGATGGGGGGAGACTAGACATCGTGACCTCTTGCATGCAACAGGATGCTTCAGCCAATCAAGCTAGGCCCCCCGACCTAGCTGCAACCTAGTATTGACTTGTCCATGTAATTTTCTTTATTATCCAACCTATAACAGCATGGATGCTTATTCACGCATCTCTTGAAAGAGGGGAGAATAGCTACAACAATGGATTATTGTTACGAATAGCTAGCATCCTTCACTTTACAGAACAGGAACTAGGCACTTCATCTTCAAATTGCTATGAGTCTAAGCTGCAAACATTTCTAAAATTATATCAGTCCTTTGGGCTTCAACTATTCAGCAAGGTATTAATTTAATTTTGGTTTTTTGAAGCCAAGTTTCAGTATTTGGGTTTCCAAATTAATCATTCGTAGCACACTTTAATATTATCTCTATTATCTAGATCTACAATTAATTAATTGATCTCAGTTGTTTATCTAAAATCCAATATTGTAATATTGGACAGTTTACTGCTAGTAATTGTTCTTCCTCTAACTAAAGATCTTGGATGGTTTGACCATTGGACCTTTCTTAATTATAAGGTCTTGGTTGGTTCACTACCGGACCCATTGCATTTCATTTGTGTAATGTCCCCATTTTTGGTCACTTCGGTATTGTTGTTGGCTTCGGCTTTCTCAGTGATTGTCAACCTTGTATGAGAGGATGTTTGATGTTGGCAATGAGCTCAATTGGTCTAGAGGACTAATATGCCACTTTCCAAAGTGAATTTTGGCTTTTGGTTGGCTCACCAAGATTCTTGGAGAGTGTCTATTTATAGTAAGTCGCCTGGTTGGGCCGGATTTTCATTATTCATCATCGGTATCATTCTAGGGCAATCAAATTTTGATTCCGATGCTTTTTGTCAAGGTCTGCAATTCTGGTGTATTCTTGGCATTAGTTTTAATTATTTTAGTAAGGTTGCTTAATTTTATTAAAATAATTTAATGAGAACCTTAGTATAATAGCTCGTCGGAAAGAGGATGAAAACTTTTAAATCATGGATGCATAATTTTGGGACCCTGCGTATCAAATATTATCATTATTTTTATAAAAGTGTCTTTTGGAGCAAAAAAGAGCTTTTAATTAAAAAGTGAATTTTAAATTGTATCTTTCGGAAAGTTTGGCGGGAAAAGTATATAAGGAGGTTTTGTGAGCTCATTTGCATTATGCAGATTATTTGATCTTCTCTTGTGAAACCCTTGTGGTTCTATGGGATTGAACTTGGTTCAACTCAACCTTCTTGAGGATGAAAATCCTCTCGGAGAAGATTAATCTTGATGGTGAAAGATCCTCTTTGGTTAATTTGGTGTGACTCATTTAGAGTTAACAGGTGTGTCTAATGTATTCATTTTATGTGAAGATTCGTGCTGCAATATTATTTCCAATTTGAAATGAAAGTTTGAAGAATTTCTCGGAGATAGTGGCAAAGCAAATTATAGAAGGGATTTGAAGAAAAAGACACAAGCTGCAGGATCACTATAGTATCACTATAGTACCCCCTTTAGTAGTTGCTGCAGTTTAGAGTATAGTTTCTAGACCCGGCGAGTACTTGCCGAGTTTCCGAGTCCATGAGTACTCGTGGTTTAAAACTCAGGTGAGTGACTCGTGAGTAAAAACTCGCAAAAAACTTGCCAGAAACTTGTTTTTTTTTTGGCTTTCTAAGCATTGTTTTTTGTCTTTTAAAAAATTGTGAAAATGGTGTGTGTCATGAAGGTTTGTGCTGCCCCCAGATCCCCATGAGGGGCGCTGCCCCTCAACCCCGTTGGGGGCATTGCCCTCAAACCCCCGTGAGGGACGCTGCCCCCACACTCCTGCAAGGGGCGCTGCCCCTCGACCCCATTGGGTGTGTTGCCTCCAAACACCCACCAAAATCATTTGATTCATTTTGTAGCTATATTTTTCATAAAATTTATCTATTTTTCAAAAATTAAAGTGTTTTTAAGGTGCCGAGTACTCTCCGAGTCAATTTGTTTTTGGCTTGCCGAGTGCTCTCCAAGTTTGAGTTTGCAAACTATGGTTTAGAGTCTTTCATCAAGTCTGAAGGGTGAATTTTGAGCATTAAATAAATTATAAATTTATTGTTGAAGTCATCTCTAGCTGCCCAAGTCAATGAAAGGCCGATCTGAAGCAAGGCATGAGAACTAGGAGGAAAGTTGCTGCCCAGATCAAGGGAAAACTGTGTTCTATGCATCAGCTATTTTTCTTTCTGCATTAATAACTCTCATATTTGGTGTGCCATAGCCATTTGATGGGGCATAGGGTCTGATTAACAGGGCAGCAGTCTGAAACAGCACCAAGGAAGGTTTAAATCAGCATCTCAGCATACAGTTTGAGAATTATTCTTTGTTCTGTAATTAAGTGTCAGAATAGCAAGGGCTGATGATTTATTGATTTGGCAACCAAAAAGTGTATCCTGGTCTATCATTCACATTCCTTGTTACAACAATAAGAGGTCAGAGTTATTTATTTCAGTCTGAATACTTGAGTTATTTATCAGCAATCTGTATGCCAGTTGTTTGTGAAAATGATAGTGAATTGTTCAATGCATAAAAATTGTTTGTTAAAACTATTGGCATACTTGTGAGTAAGATGCAACTGTGCATAATCATAGAATTTTGATTTATTGAATGGTTTTCAATGTTCCACCAAGAGTTCGATGAAATGTCTATGTGCAAAAATTGAAACAAGTGCAAGTTTGTAAAAATTTCTTGGCAAGGGCATTACAGTCTCTGATTTTGGCGTCGAGTTATTAGTCCGTTTTGGCATTGATCAGATATGCATGCAATCAACCAGTTTGACTTGATTGGATTCCACTTGTAATTTGTCAGTGGCTCTTGCATTTGCACATTGATTGTAAGTTGGTTGGCTAGCTGTTAATATATTTCTTGTAATATTACTCTGCCCTCATTCTACCTCTTTGTGGTCTCACTTTGCCCTCCTCAGGATCTTGGTGATTAGGAAGAGTTAGAATTTGAGTGATGACAATTTATTTTTAATGTGGATTTTAGCTAATGTTCTGTGGGCTTATTACAAATCTCGTGTGAAATCTCAGTTCAGCTCTATTGTTATGTGATGGTGTTCTATAATGTATATAATGGATGCCTTAATAATTTTACAATGTGAATAAAATTTCCCTATTTTTTTAATAGCTGTCCCTTGCTGTCCTCTAAAATGGCCTCCCAAAAAATCTGCCCCCGAAATGCATTCCCCCATCGCCTAGCATCCCCGTCCTAGAAACTTGGTGTAACATACAGTTATACTTATGATTGAAGCCATCCAACTTTCTTTGTTGATCAAATTGGATTGAGGGAAACGAGATGACACTTTCATTGTTATGTTCTTTGATCCTGGCTACATATGTGAGCACTTATTGTCAGAGGAAGAGATTGAATTAATCACAGTGCTAAATTTTTCATTTTTCCCCTGATTTAACATATGTTGTTCATATTCCCTTTTTAGAAAAAGACAGGAACGTTTGTAGTTGTGTAGATACAAAAGCAATTCCAGCCTCTTCTGATCCCTAGGTTAAGATGATGCACAATTTTCAATAGAATTTCTATTTTTTTCAAAACCATCCTAAAGCCATTTCTCAATTAAACAAAGCACTGAATTCCTACTCAATGGACATAAATCATTAAAAGTATCACCTAGTGTGTTTGTTACATTATTGTTTTATGCCTTAAACTTGAGATTATTATGGCCTATTGATACGTTGTCCTACCCTTTTCACATGAGAATGGAAATGTGCTATAGTAACTGCCGATGTAAAAATACCAAAATACTAGTGTCTTTGATATTGCAGGACCCTGATCTTACTCCACATAATTATGGGGCTCTCAGCCCAATGGGGCTTGACTTGTGTCTCACAGTGGTGTCTATCTGGGACTTGTTGAAGTAAATGCAAGTCTCCACATAAGAAGATGTTGGGATGCAGTGGCTGAAGTGTACTTGATGTTTCTACAAATTTCAGAAGAATTTTGGTTAATTTTACATTACCCAAAGAAATCACTCTTGTTCAATCCTAATGTGAATAGTTTGTTACTTAGAGCGTGACTATGGTGTGAATATTTGGTTGAACAGGACATCACTTCATCTGGGAATGATGTGTTATCATGCTTCATTATAAATAATAGAGTGATTAAAAACATCGTTATTTCTGAATGATCTTCTGCTGATTAGATGCATTCCAGGGAGGGTGCAGGGGACTGTAGCTCCTGTGTAGCTGTGATGTTGGAGCTTGCTCGAGGACTTTCGCATTGGGCTCATGGATTTAAACATTCTGTTGTTTTTTTGTTCAATACTGGTGAAGAAGAAGGCTTGGATGGGGCACACAGCTTTATTACACAGGTCTGAATATAAAGATGCTTATTTTAATGCTATATCCTTTTGGGTGCATAAAGACTTGTTGACAAATTGCCATGTAATTCATTTCTTCTGAATATTGACAGGGAATGCTCCTGCTGAACTGAAAATATTTCCTATTAGCTTTTTGTAAATGTTGCTGATAATAGAATTTAAATTTTTTTTAGTTGTCTGATTGAGAAATAAATTGTGCAGTATATGCTTTTTTGCAGCATCCATGGAATTCCACAATTAGAACTGTAGTTGATGTGGAAGCTATGGGTATAGGAGGCAAGTCCAGTTTGTTTCAGGTTTGTGGATTTGATTAATTTGGTGGACTGCAATTTGCATAATTTTATGCATTATTGTCAAGTATATCCATATAGGGGCACATAGAGAAAAAAGAAAGAAAGGATGTGATCATTACAGCTGTTTCATGTTATAAATGGGTTTAAAATTAAGCTTCAAATACTCTACTGTTTTCAAAATGAGATTAAAGATAGTGTTAGTATGTGCTTTAGTTTTGAATAATTTATCCACTGACTCCTTGCATTTCTGCTCCTTTTGAATTCTGCTTTCCTGTGTTTGCCTGTATCTGCTATTTCTGTTTTTTGACTTTTTTCTTATGATTTCACTATTTGTATGTGCTTCTCATTTTATGTGTATGCTAAAATTTTTGCTCTAAACTACCATATGTCTGAAATAAATCGAAAGCTGTTTTCTTTGAGCTTTACATTAATGTGCAATGATCAATACACATCCATACAATTCTTAACAAAATGTCAATATCCTATTGGGGGAGTGTGTTGTGTAAATTTCTATATTACTTATGGTCATGAAAACTATCCTTCCTATCCCATTAAAACCATCCTTCCTGTACATTATTGTCTCTAGATGATGACCATGGCCTTATTTTATTCTAATGGAATATTCTGTAAAAAAGTTTTCCATAGAGATTCTATATACCAAATAAACTCACCTCATTTAATAACCCTTACTTGAGCTTTCCAGTTTTGAGGTCCTATTTCTTGCTTCATCACAACCCCTTCTAATGAATTTATGTGCCCCAGATATTTCATTTATGTTTGGGAGAATTTTACATTTGTCAAATTTGCACTGAACTTTTCCGAATTAGAAAGGATAGGATTCATTTGATGATGCCTTGGATACTCCACCTCTGTAAAGAAAAATGATATGAATTATCCATTGGTCTTTGAAGTGTTCATCATTCTCATTAGACTTGACTTAGATGGTAATCTAAGAAGTCATAACAATTTTTCTCAGGAAATGTATCATAGATTACACCAGAAAGCATGGTAGTTACATCTTGAGCATTTGAGAAACCGAAACCAAAGGCTTGTCTTATGAAATCAAGAAAAGCTAAAATCTGAGCCTCTGCAACAAGAGGCAAAGAGTTATTAACTTTTAGAAACAACTATTCTTGCTTTAATATGCATAGCTGGATCATTTTTCAAGTTATTCAGCGCTCTTAAGCACAGCAGGGAGTTATCCTATTAAAATACTGTCTGGCATCTGTTTTCTAAAGGAACTTGATAGCAGGCATCCATGCCATATGCCATCACTCTTTCTCACAGTGCACGTGTTAAACAAGTTGAAATCTGATAATACACCTCAAATACCACCAATCTATTTGGGACATGAAAGGGAAGTTGATGAGGTGCTTCAGAAGCACCCTTAATTCTGATTAGAGTTCCCTGAGGACAATAAAACAAACTCCCCACTGCTTTTATTGAGTTTAACATCTGAGGGGAAATTCCTAGGATAATCAGCCTGTTGAATTGCATTATAAACATGAGGAATAAATAAATAACAGATCTTAGTGTAATAACCGTAATGCTTGTGTTTGTTCAATCTTGCATAATGAATATGGATTGGCCCTTGAACATGAGGACTCCATAGGTGAAATAGATGCTGTTGAAAGTTAAAGTGAAACAAATACAATTTATCAGATACAAGGCCATGTAAAAGTTACATCTGTTTTGGTACTCTCTATATTTTTCTCCAGCTGAAATGCAACAGTCTTGCCCTAATCGGACACCTTTCCAGATGATCAAGATAGAGATCCACCTTTTATTGGTAGATTAGGAAGAGCAATGGATAATAGAATGGAAATTTATTAGGTCATAGAAGTTTTGACTGACTTTTAAGGCCTGTAATGGAAAATGTATTGTAAGGCTCATCATTTACAGTGTACTACATATATTTGGTTTGCTGGTTTAAATGTTCTTTACTAAAGGATCAAAGTCATTTCACATGCATGCACACTCGTATTTTTGGATTGAGAAGTTACCATTTTGTACTTTGACACTGATGTTGTTAATAGAACTTCCTGTGAGCATGTTATCAATCTTGTATTACTGTGATGAGCCCTGCTGGCTCTCTTCAAAACCCCCGTCTTTTATTTTTAAATCTATTTGTGTTTTACTTAATTTTTTAGAGAATGTTTGTAGACAGAAGAGAAGGTGCGCATCATATTAAAGCTTATAAAAGGGGAACATGAACTTATTCTAAGCAACAGAGGCAATAGATGTTATTATGCAACGCATTCAATGAGATTACAAATGAATTACATACCAGTAATGCTCTAGAATAATTAAATAAGAAATAAATCCAGTTTGCCAGTCGAAATGCTGAAAAACTGACAAAGAAGCACTCGTAGCCTCCAAATCTGACTTCTCCCAATCAAAAACCAGGTTCAAAGCAGCAGTAGTGATAGCTGCCTATGATGGAGCACAAACAGGAGCCCAAAGGAAAGCGCCCTAGTCTCTGGCTTCACACGCCCTTCTCCAAAGAGGAACAAAACCCAATGTAAATGTATGGCCCAAGTGAGAATGCTGAAGAATCAAAATGAAATGCTGAGGAACTGTTGAAGAGGACGCATCCAGTGTAGAAACCCCCTTCTTTATTGCAGCAAGCATAAACTGAAATTAAACTCTGTTAAAACCATGTAGAACCTCTGTATGAAGCTCTCACCATTGTACTAATTCAACTGATCTCTCACAGTCTCAAAAGTACTCAACATCGAAGAGGAATTGTTCTCCAATGGAATTATTGCTCAAACCCTGATCATAGAGGAAGGCACAAGAAAAGTATCCAAGGCAAAGTCAAATAATCAATCATAGGGTTTCTCATTGCCAAATTGCCTTATATCCAAGAAGGCACCCATTTCCAAGAAGATACGCACTTTGCATCATTTAAATCGTTTAATATAATATTAAGTCCTTTTCAATAGTTGGGAACTTAATATTTGGCGCCCACTTAAATGATTAAGTGATTTAATTTTAAATCACTCATTTTATGAATATTTAAGTGATATAAACATGATAAAGTCAATTTGACTTTATAAAATAATGATAAGTTAATTAATAACTTAAATCACTTAAATTAGCATAACTTCCTCAAATCTCCATGTATTCCCGTGCCGTCAGAAGCTGTCAACCCGTGAACTGCTAACACCAGCTGTGAACCAAACATTGAGCTTCGAACACAAGAACGACCAAGCTCTCCAGAAAGTATCACTGACCCTCTAACCAAACCAGTTAGCCCACAGGGGTCCAATAAAGGGCTAAAACACTATTCCCGAGAACTAACTAGAGTGGGGACATCACAGTCCGCCCTCCCCAAATTTGCTTGCCCACAAGCAAACTCAAAGCTGGATGCTAAAGAATACTGTCACTCTCCCAAGTAGCATCCTCTGTCGGTAGATCTTTCCACTTCACCAAATATTCCTTGATAACCCGACTCCGAAGATGACGCTCTCTGGAATCTAGAATGGCCTCAGGTATCAAAATCAATTTCCCCTCATCATCCAGAGGTGGTAAATCAATAGAAGGAGTCACCTGTGGTCCTAATGCCTCTTTGAGGTGCGACACATGGAACACATTGTGAACCTTACTGTCCACTGGAAGATCTAACTCATAAGCCACTTCACCAACACGTTTGACAACCCTGAATGGTCCATAGTATCGTGGCTTAAGTTTCTCGACGCCCTTCTTACGAAGGGTGGACTGCCTATAAGGCTGGAGCATCAAATACACCAAATCATCGATCTCGAAGGATCTCTCCACTCGCCTCTGATCAACATATTGTTTTTGCTGATTTTGAGCTTTTTGAATATTCTCCCTAAGTGCTCTCATAATGTCCTGATTCTCCTGCAACAAATCATCAGCACTGGGTACTCTACTGTCACTCAGCAGTAAATCTAGAAAGCTCGGAGCATCATATCCATATAATGCTCGGTATGGTGTCATCTAAATACTCATGTGATGAGTGGTATTGTAACAATACTCACAAAGGTATAACCACTTCACCCATGCCTTCTGCTGTCCTGAACTGTAATTCCTCAAGTATCCCTCCACCCATTTGTTGACTATCTCTATCTGCCCATCTGTCTATGGGTGGTAGCTGGTGCTTGGAGTGAGTTCTATCCCACAAAGTTTGAATAATTCCTGCCAGAAGTTAGTCAAAAACCTGCTATCCCTGTCACTGACTATACTCTGAGGCAATCCATGCAATCTGAATACCTCACGGAAAAACAAGTTTGCCACTTGAGTAGCTGTGTGTGTAGTAGTGATTGAGAAGAAATGTGCATACTTCGTCAACCGATCTACTACCACAAAAATGCTGTCTTTCTCTTGAGCTTTCGGCAAGCCCGTGATGAAGTCCATAGACAAACATTCCCACTTCCTCTCAGGAATAGGAAGGGGCTGAAGTAAACTTGCAGGGTATGTATGTTTTTGCTTGTTCTGCTGACAAACAAGGCATTCCCTGACATACTGAAGAACAAATGATTTGAGACCCTTCCAAGAGAATCTCTCTCGTACCTGCTTGTAGGTCCTAAAGTAACCGGGATGTCCTGCCATAGGCGAATCATGAAATGATCTCAATACCATGTCCCTCATCTCAGAACCTGGGACAAGAAATATCCTCCCTTTGTAAATGATAAGATCATCCACAAGTGAGTATCTGTCATCTTGTATTGTCCCATCCACTATGCTAGAAGCCCACAGATTCTTAGCATACTCTGCCACTATCATGTGTCTCCAGTCCTCTGAAATCTGTGTGATGGAGCTCAAGTGAGGGTGGCGAGATAAAGCATCAGCAACCACATTCTGAGTGCCCTTGACATAGGCGATGTCAAAATCATAGGACTGAAGTTTGCTGACCCAATTCTGTTGCCTTTCGTTCAAATCTCGCTGTCCAAGAAAATGTTTCAAACTCTTGTGATCGGTTTTAACACTGAATTTACTACCAACCAAGTATTGCCTGAATTTGGCCATGGCATGCATGATGGCTAACATTTCCTTATCATAGATACTGTAACTCCGTTCAGGACCTCTTAGCTTCTTGTTCTCAAAAGCTATATGGTGTCAATCCTGCATGATAACTGCACCGATACCCTCACCACTGGCGTCACTATGTAGCTCAAATGGTTTGGTGAAATCCGGCAAAGCCAATACTGGACATGTAGTCATAAGAAGTTTGAACTTCTCAAAGCACGCCTGTGCAAGAGGTGTCCACTCAAAGGCTCCCTTCTTAGTCAAATCAGTTAGTGGCGCGGCATGTCGCGAGAACCCACTAACAAACCTACGATAGAAGGCACATAACCCTACAAACCCCCTGAGCTGTGTCAACTTCTCAGGTGTAGGCCAATCGATAATAGCTCAAACTTTCTCTCGATCCATACTGATTCCCTCTCCACTGATAATGTGACCCAGATACAAAAGCTCAGCCATGCCTAAAGCACACTTGGATTCCTTGGCGTACAAGGACTCCCTGTCAAGTATACTCAATACCTCATCTAGGTGAACAATGTGTTCCTCCCATGATTTGCTGTAAACCAGGATGTCGTCAAAGAACACGAATACAAATTTCCTCAAGAGAGAATGGAAAACCCTATTCATAGTAGACTGAAATGTAGCTGGAGCATTGGTTAAGCCGAATGGCATAACCAAGAAATCATAATGTCCACAGTGACATCTGAATGCGGTTTTCTCAATATCTTCCTCTTTGACTCTGATCTGATGGTAACCAGTCCTCAAATCAATCTTCGAGAAATAGCAAGCCCCATGAAGCTCGTCTATCAACTCATCTATCTTTGGAATAGGATACCTGTTCTTTATAGTCTTCCTATTGAGCATCCTGTAGTCAATACACATCCTAAGTGTACCATCCTTTTTCTTCACCAAAACAACTGATGAAGCAAAGGGTGACTTACTCGGCCTAATGTGCCCCATAGCTAAAAGTTCCTTAATGGTTTTCTCAATTTCATCTTTTAAACGTTTGGGGTGCCGGTAAGGAGTGATCATAATAGGTTTCGTGCCCTCATCCAGCTCAATGATGTGCTCAATACCTCTATCAGGAGGTCTACTTGGTGGAATAGCATTGAAAACTTTTGCATGTTTGATTCGGAGTTCCTGTACATCCGGATGGGAAAGAGAAGCTTGCTGCTCTAACTGTGAAGGCATTAACTTGCGCTCAACAGCCCATTCTACCATGTCATGTCGAATCAAACGTTCCATTCTCCGGAGTGAAATTTCTTTTAGATTGCTGTCCTTGATGGCTTTAAGAACATGATTTGTGCCATCAATTTTAAATTTCATCTCCATATCACGCAAATTAATTGTGAACTCTCCTATAGCATGAAGCCACTCCATGCCGAGAACTATATCCGTTCCTCCCATGTTCACAACATAAAAATCTGGCTTGAACTCAAAATTGTTGAGTTTCAATGGTAAATCAGGAATCATCCTCTCACAGGTGAGAGTGTGTCCATCTGCAACCTTCACTCTAATGCCTTCAAACTGCTGAGTTTGAATTCCCCTTTTCTCCACTAACCGTGAATCAATAAAGTTGTGGGTTGCACTTGTGTCCGAAAGAGATATGACTCTTTGACCCGCTAAAATCCCACGGAGTTTGAAAGAACCCTCTCTCTGCATGTTGGACATATGAGCCTCCTGTAGCTCACTTTCAACCTCAATCTCCGCCTCATTTTCTGACTTTTCTTCATCCGTGTCATAAATAGCAGCTTGCTGATCAGAAAAATCAGTCAATGTTTCTCCCTCATAAAACCATTCCATGTGCCTGTTTTGCCCTTTAGGCTTGAGGGGACAATCATGGTTGAAGTCATACGGGCCCTTACAGTAAAAACAAAGTTTCCTTCTACGTAGATCATTCATTGTGTCATGATCTAGAGGAGCTGTATATTTTTTCTTTTGATCAGCATTATCAGCCCTCTTTGGATCAGATTTGTTCTCTGTGTAGGAGGTAGAAGGTTTTGTGCCAAATTGTTTACGAGGAGTAGTGAGCTCCATATTGCGAGCTTTCCTCATGGCCTCCTGGAAAGTAGGTGGATCAAGTGCTTTTATCCAACCTTTCATGGGCTCAAAAAGACCCTCAATAAACAATATAATCAGCCTTCTCTCTGAGATACCTGTCACCATCACAGATAGTCTTTGGAACTCTCCAATGTACGATTCCAAGCTACCCAACTGTTTTAACTGTGCAAGATCCCCGAAGAATAGTTCTGGATCCTGTCTATCAAACCTCTCTACCAATCTATCAGTGAACTCTTGGTATGAGGTAATTCGGTCATGGTGAAGAGTAGCCATGCGATGAATCCACCAGTCATGTGCCACGCCATCAAGATGTAAAGCTGCAAATCTAATAGCATCTTCCTCTGGCATAGGATGTAGTGTCAGGAATGTATCCAATTTAGTTACCCAGGCACGTGCTGTAACTCAACCACTGCCATCATAGTTCATTAAGGTAAGCTTATTGGTAGCCTGTTGTAGATCATTATGCGGATGTCTAGGCCTCTTCTCATTCCTGTTCTTGGTGTGTTCTCTCTTCTGGCTCATAAAACGGTCAAAGTTAAGGTGATCCTTAACTCGTGGAGGCAATGCATCCCATTCATCATGCATAGTCAGGATGTTGTTAGCAAAGTTCCCTTCCCCACCTTCTTCCACCTCCTCCTCAGTGTCATTCCTGACAAAAGTAGGACGTGTGGCTGTCTCAAAGGTGCGTGCTGGAGCAATATTCCTGTACGGTTCTCCATGTATGCTACCCTCTTGATCTTGATCTAGATTCGGCCTCCTCTGAACTGTCAAGTTTTGCACATTGGTGCTAAGTTGCTAAAGGATGTTTGCCACTTGTTCTTGATGGGCCACCATTCCTCTCAGTACTTCTCTAGCATCCCTGTCTTCGTCATTAAGACGAGCATCATCATTCCTTTCAGCCATATTACCAAAGTCAAAATCCTCCTCCTGTTCGTTCAATGGAATTGCCTGAAAAGGTTCAAAAGTATTTCTCGGAATTCCAGGGCCCTTGCGTATGTAGTGCCTGTCAAACCTGTTCTGGTGTGGCTGCATGGATATTTAAATTTTTCCCACAAGCTGGCAGGATTAATTTGCTCTGATATAAACATGATAAAGTCAATTTGACTTTATAAAATAATGATAAGTTAATTAATAACTTAAATCACTTAAATTAGCATAACTTCATCAAATCTCCATGTATTCCCGTGCCGTCAGAAGCTGTCAACCCCTGAACTGCTAGCGCCAGCTCTGAACCAAACACTGAGCTCCGAACACGAGAACGACCAAGCTCTCCAGAAAGTACCACTGATTCTCTAACCAAACCAGTTAGCCCACAAGGGTCCAATAAAGGGCTAACACACTGTTCCCGAGAACTGACTAGAGTGGGGACATCACAATTACAAATATGCAATTCATGAAGTGTTTGTGAAAATCTATAGAGTATACCATACAGAGCTTACATGATTTGATCTGCACATTTTTTTCTGGTTTGCCTTTCAGGAAATTAGTTTTATCTGTCTTGTGATACTGTTGTTTTTAGAATTTGACATTCCTGCTTGGTAGGTCTTTAGGTTGAATATATTTTGCATTTCATATTTTTTTCTTGAGATCATGTCTTGTTTGTTTCTTTTATCATACTATTTAGATAGTCGTTGATTTTTTATGCATCAGACTGTGATTCTAGATACATCTTTTTTTGTGTTCTGATCTTATCATCACAACCAAAGCAGGGTTACCTTTCACTTGATCCCAATGCTTTATATTTGTTCTATATGAAGTTTTAAACTGTAAGGACATTCTTGGTTTGGAGCAGGTTGGTCCTGATCCTTGGATTGTGGAAACTTTTGCTCGTGTGGCTAAGCATCCATCTGCACAAATAATATACCAGGTGAGATGTTATTTCCTTGTTTGTGGTTTGTTGATATATAATTTTGATCCTTTAATTTTTGATACTCTTTCACATTCTAGTTTCTGTGAACTGAAAGAATTATCCTTTGAAGTGTCCTTAATTCACAGACTAGGAAATGTGAATAACAAAGGATACTTGAGGTGTGAAATAGGTATCAATTGCTAATTTATTAGTATGAAAACACATTTTATATTCATAGAGGTATCAATTGCTAAATATCTAGCAGAAAATTGTGACACTAATATTGTTGGAATTTGAATTTAGAGCACAACTGGAAATCTTGAGTACGTACAGAAAAATAATTTTCATTGTACTGAGTTAACAAGAACCAAAAAAGAAGCATAGTTACACATGAAACATATTAAATGATGAGATCTTGGGTACCAAAATTGTTGTATTTTAGATTATCCATCTTGTACTAACTACTATCAGATGAAGAACACATCAAAGTTAACATTTTGACTACATCTGTTGCCTCTCTAACACATTAAACATTAAAGCTCCTATCCCATATACATGGGCTTGTTTGAACAATTTCACTCTGTTTAAAAGCATTTCTTTTTAATGGCACACAAGGTTGGGTTCTCTTTGCCTAATGTGAATGAATTATTTCATAAAATATTGGATTCGGGAATAGCCATGTGGATGATTCTTGGGAAGAATGCATATGCTTTAATTTCCTGTTAACTTAAAAATATAAGTTTATTTGAACAAGGGGAGAGAGAGGGCGAAACCAGTTAACAATATTTCATCCTTTAGAGGGTTGTATACTGCAAATTACAGTGGTAGAAAAGTGCATTAAAATTACAAAAATATAACAGATTTCCCACTAACCATTACAAGTAACTAACAACATTCTATTCCTTGAGGAGACACCACAAAAAAAGTTCATTATAAGTCTAGAGTACATCAGACCCTTACTCTTATCTATTGTGATTCTAATCCATAACAGTTAGGGAAAAACAATAACCATCAAAACCTTCCATAGTAGTCCCCATTCCTATTGTTATTGACACTATTGGACTCACTACCATATGCTTGACAGGATTGAGTTAGTGGCTCCTTGCTTTGTGTTATAGTTCTATTTGGGTACATGGTACTTCCCCTTGGTTACTGTTAATGTGTTGTGAACTCTCTTACCAATGATAGAAATACACGTAGGGTTTTACAATCACCATCTAAGGGGGATACCTAACATGTGATCAAAATTAAAAAAACAAAGCTCTTGTTGCATATGCAAGGGCAAATTTGAGCAACTTCACTCTTTTTAAACAGTCTTGTTAGTGGCACACTAGATTGGTTTTCTTTGCCTTTTGTGAATGCATTATTTAATAAAATATCAGATTCGGGAACAGCCATACAAATGATCTAAGTTGCCAATCTCCACATAGGGATGGGTACAGGTTTGGGTGTGCCAGTACAGCATTTTTTCTTTGTTTGGGTATGGGTACAGGTTCATTTATTTATATACATATGTGTATATGTTTATATACATATTCCTATATGTACATATACATATACATACACACACACACACACATACATATACATAATACATATACATATACATATACATATACATATATAGAAACAACAGTATTCAATATAACTACAATTGAGCTGCAGGCTTGAATTTTCACAGTTTATTATGATATAAGTGCAATATGAACAAAATGTCAAAAGTTCATATAATGTCCACATGCAACATTCTATTGATCTCTGAATCAACACTTTCAACATAGGAAGGATTTATCCATTGTGGTTTCTTGACTCTCTTCCCAACTGTTATGCTTCCTCAACCAACTTATGAGGAAAGGCCAAAATATAAGGATGTAAAGACATATTACACTTCTTTTTTAGTTTGAAATGAAGCATGTTGGCATTAATTCATAGCAGGAATGCAGAGTAAAGGTGGATCAGAAAAGTGAAAACACTAGTGATCTTGTAATACAGTGCTCTGCACATTTCCAAATAAATGTAAATTGTAATAAGGAAATATCCTGCAAAGATTAGATGGTTAACCTATCCAGGAAGTAATACAGAAGAAACAAAAAGAATATTTCACCTTCAAATATGACCTAGAATCACAACTTGTATGAAATTTCAAATATTAACAAAACATGGATAAATATTAAATAATGATATTGTAAGGTCAATGCACCAAAATAATTAATGATGCATGAAACTTCATTTGGGTTTGCCTAGGGTTTGCCCTAGGCACCTTAGGTATCTAGGCCTAACCTTGGGTGAACCCTAGACCGTTACAGACTTTGATCAGCCCAGAATTTTAGGGGAGCAAAATTGCAGAACCTAGTAACATAGGGAATGATTCCTAGGAAGGATGCACATGCTTTAATTTCTTGTTAAGTTAAACATATAGGTTTAATTGAACAAGGGGGAGAGTGGGTAGAACCAGTCATAATGTTTTATCTATTTCAGCCTTTAGAGAGTTGTATGCTGCAAGTTATGGTGTTAGAACTTAGCACCACTAAAAACTTAGCCCACTAACCAGCACAAGCAACCAGCAACATCTCTACTAACATTAATTGCCAATGTAAGTTGAACAGTTTAAGTCATTTACATTGTGCTAAGTATGGCTCTCCTAGTCCCTTACTAGTAGTGATTTACATCCTGCTGTGACTTCAAAAGCTGCTTATGTATCTTTTGATGTGTTTTTAGATCCTCCCACAAATTGTGCTTCCTTGTTGACCTCTTGTTTGTCATGACATATGGATGAACTTGCTTACTTGAACATGGTATCTATTGGAAATTGAAGCTTAGAACCCAAACATGTCTTTTGTTTAATACTGGATGTAGTTTACAAATATGACTCATACAAGCATCAAATTACAAAGCATACCAAGAAATCTCTCAAAGCAAAATATAGCAAATACAACTCACAATGAGCACATTGAAGTAGCACAAAACATATCAACATCCCAGCAAACTGCCCTACAGGCTCACTACGAAATGACAGTCCAATTATATACAACCCATCAAAAGGAGTCCGAACCATAGAAACCAATACAAAACTATACAGAAATAAAACCAATCACTTATCACTTTTTCTATCTTTTTTATTAATCAATATCAGCAATAAAGCCATGAATATTTCTTTTAAGAGATTGAATCTTGTAGCCCACACACTCCTGCAACCAGGCATCAAGGTACATCTGAATGAGAATTGTCAGGTATGGAGTAGTAGCATCCTTCTCCCCACTGTCTAATGAGTCTTCATCCACTAAAAACTTAGCACCTCACTCAGGAACAACAATTGCAACCATTCTACCTTTATCAACACCATGAACAAGAACATCTGAAGCAACATCAACATGTGTAACAACAGGATCAACAGGCACACTATCCTTATCAAACTAGAGAATGCTCCAAATCTCTTTGCCGTGGCCAACCATCTTATTCATAAACAATATATTAGACTCAACACCCCACTGACCAATTTGAGATTCATGAATTTGGGAACAGTCTTGCATGAACTTCTTGATGTCATCTTTCTTCCTATGCACTTGAAGAGCAACATATTATTTAACAAAAGAAATGGTGACTTAATGCGAAAATTCAGTGGGAAACTTTTTGCAACCTTGGAACACCCCTTCATTTTTTTCAATCCAAATGAACCACAAAATTTCAGAAGAAGAAATGAGCCATAACATATCTATAAATTTAGAGAGGGGAAGCACACTTAATTTTACCAAAAAAATGATTTACGAGTACAACTAGATTGAATGGGAAGGAAACATTACCACATAGTTTTAGTTAAGGGGCAGTAAAAAAAAATGCATAGCAAACTCAATTTCATCGCAAACAAGGTAGGTTCTAGACTTAGGAGCAAACCAACAACCAACATTTGAGAAAGCAATAGCTACCTCAAAACATTTTCAAGCTTTCAATACTTGGACCAGATTCTTTTCAATCTTTTAGACCAAATGTTCCCCGGACCATGTAACCCTTGCAAGGAGTTCAACATACAAAGCATAAACACACTTAGGGGTAATCCATAACTTATCATGCCAAGAGATTTGCTTAAATCTGTTGTCTAACCCAACATTTTTACTCATGGTATGTGTCATTTCTTCTTCTTTAGGAATCGTATAACCGTTACAAATAAGCTCCCATTGAAATCAACCCCCTTCATCCATAACATTCTCAATGGTATTCAACCCTAAATTACTCCACAATTTCACTGAGCAACCACTAACCAAGTAACTTATCTTTATTCTCAGAAATAACCTCATGCCCTTTTGTAAAATTCTTGACAAAAAACTAGGCCTTCCATATAAGATTAAAAACAAGAGATCCATAAAACTTGACCTTAGATTTGTCAAACAAAACATCTCACAAATGTAAAATTTTCCAATTAGGACCTTTCTCCAGAACTCAATTAGCCAAATTATGCCTAAATAGCCGCTTCCAAGGCTCATTACCATGTAAAGCTTCAGTAATCCATTTAACAAATAAAGCAACACCTTGTTTGATAATTTTTTTTATCTCCATTACCCCAATCTCTTTAGGCTTTATACACAAATCCTAAGAAAGTGTATGCCTTTTTTATTACCTTTACCACTAGAAAAAATAAAGTTCTCGATTAGTTTGTTCAATTGAGTCAAATAAGAAGAAGAAACTAGCCAGCAAGAGGAGAAATACAAAGCGTATGAGGAGAATACCTTCTAACAAATTTGAAACCTCGCAGTAAGAGATAATAAGCTACCCTACCATTTAAAAATCATATTATTCACCTTGTCCATAATCCAACTCCACATGTCTTTAAGGGATGGATTAAGGACAAAAGGAATACCAAGATATCAGATCACTTCGTTTGGCCCCAAACTCTTCAACCTTTGCTCATGATCCAATTAGGGAAATCGTCAAACTAGCTCAACACATTGGAATTATGTGCAACAATTTTAGAACTTGAAGCAATACAACAAGTATCCAACCTCTTGCAAAGGTTTTTAAAATTGTTCTCTTGCATTTCAACAAAAAGAGTGGTGTCATAAAAAATTGAAGCTCAATCACAAAATCACCAGAAGGAAGGACTTGTCCTTTAATAGGACCTAAAGAACAATATCTCAACAAATAATAAAGTCTCAAAAACAATAAAAAACAAAGACGGAACAAAAGGGAAACCTTGCCTAATAGATCTTTGCAAAGGGAAAGAATTGGATAATTCACCATTTGTATGCACTTGTGTAGAAGCATCCTTGATATATAGTGTGCATGGAGATATTTGTGTCCAACTTGTGGTTAGCATAACCCTTAATTAAGTTATATGATTATTTATGTAGTCTTATATAGATAGCTATGTTGGCTTGGGTGGCATCCATGGCATAAATATGGTATATATAGGAGGTAGTGGTTAGTTTATTATCATCACATTGTGTATGGGATATGTGTGGTCAACTTGTGGTTACCATAACCCCTAAGTTATATCATTATTTATATAGTCTTATATAGGTAATTAGGCTGGCTTGGGTGGCATCAATAGCATAAATATGGTGTATATATAGGAGGTAATGGTTAGTTTATTATCATCATATTGTGTATTATGTTTTTATTGAAGACTATTAGATGTCCTTTTGAAGTGGATTATGTTTGGAGGTTTCTTCCTTTAAGTGACTTATTATTATTAGTTATTTGCAACATATTTTTTATATATTCTTCTCATGTGCAAGTTATTTCATTACAAGTGGTATTAAAACATGGTCTTGGCATTTGGAAGGTGTTGGCGTAAGAACTAACACCTCTGGAGTGTGAGTTTGTACGTACAGCTATGCACACTACGTAATGAGTACTCTTCAAATTAGGAGGGGAAGCTCCCTCGTTGTGCTGGAATGCATGAAATAGAAAACTAAACTAATGTCCTATCTTTTTGTTCTCAGCTGGTAGAGGCACAAGGTTAAGAAAACCTAGAACATTGCAGCTAAGGATTTTCTGGTTTCGCAGATCATCTAACTACAACTAAGCTAACTTATTTAAAATCTATCCAGTTTCCTCAAGAAACAGAGCATGAGGAAATGGAGCAGGAATGTATTGTACGATAAACTCCAGGTGCTGGCTCACAACATGAAGGCAAGGGAGGCGCAACTATTTGCTAATCTGGGAAGAAGTTTATTAAAACGAACAAATGAACGGTAAACTTGGTACAACTTCACAACATGAAGGCAAGGTAGGCGCAACTATTTGCTTGGCTGAATGGGTCTGCTATAACACACATCAAACAATAAGCTTTGAGTACAGTTTTGCAACATGAAGGCAAGGTAGGTGCAACTATTTGCTTTTCTGAATAGGTTTATGATAAACAAAACAAAAAGGTAAGCAACTGGGACAGTAGATTGTATAGACGCAACACGCATGCAATAACGATCAAACCAACAACCCCATCTAACTAAGATCGAATAAACACCATAACAATAATATGAAGGCAAGGTAGGCGCAACAATATATTATAACAGCAATTACTCTTTGAACATATACAATAATAGCAATACTGCACGCAAGGTAGGCGCAGCATGTATGCTATCAAGCAAAGGTTAAAATACAAATGAGCTTAAAGCTCTTTATTTTTAGACTTCAAGGTGTAGGCAACCCTAAAATCACCTTGAGTCAACTAAAGTCTTGCAATGCATGCAAGATCTTATTCCTAAACCCTAATTGAATGAAACTATACAGTTAACTGGCAAACTATCATCAATTAACTGAAACATCTAATCTAAATGGACAAGGTGCAACATGCACGTCCTTATTGAAAGCAAGTCAACTGGAATGCTATCATCAGTCAACTAAAAGATCTAATCTAATCTCCAAATGTACGTAGATGTTTCCAAGAAAGACATGCATGCAATGTGTAACAACAAGTTAACTCGGAAAGAAGCCTCGAGTTAACTACTTCTGATGACTCATCTTTGTAAACAACTGCATGGTCTAACTGAAAGTCTACTCCATGTTTATCATCTCCTGTAGGAATTTATCAATAGTATCATGATCTGGCACTCTGATGCTGTCCACGATGATGAACTGCTTGTCTAACTCTTTGTCTCCATCCCGGATCTCCCTCTGATTATCTCTAATCTCTGTGGTCACCTTTTTGAAACTGATAGTTAGCATTGTAAACTCCTCCATTTTGGATGCCTCTGGTCCTCCACATAGGTTATCACGAACTAACTCTTCGAATTCAGCTTGAATTGCCTCTAACTCGGCGTATGTACCATCCTCATGCCGATAATGACATGGGATCTGAGTGATGTACTCGCTGATGAAACAAAGAGCTGCAATAACCTTTTCCTGAAACTTGCTCATCTTAGCAGAAATCCTGTCATATGTCTCTACCCTACAAAGATACAATTCTCTCCAAGTGAAGACCTTCTTTTGATCTCCATCTGCTTAAATGGCGTCATAGATTCCTGCAAGCTGTGATATCAAAATAAGGTCGTTCGGCTTACGCTCGGCTATGAAAATCTTGAGCTCCTAAATTCTCTGGCGAAGACTATGTGCGTCAACCCTCAACTGATATAGCTCTGTGAGGAGGTGGCGACCAGCAATAATAAAATCCTCAATCCAGGTATCCAACAACTTTCCTTGATTTACCAAGTGTTGAATCCTCTGCTGTTTTGCGGCGGTCTCTCGAAGTTGTGGGAGTAAAGGTGCTTGCCCCTCGTTGCCATGAAGCAAACTCGAGATATACTTGCGAAGTTGCCTGATCTCAGCCTTGAGAACTGCCTTATCCTCACCATCTTTCATGACGCGCTCCTCTAGATTACTTGCAACGGCCCTGAATAGATTCACGTCGGTGTGTCGAGTATTCTTACCTAGATTAGTTTTGACAAAGGTAAAATCACCAACATCAACTTCATCCAAGTATTTGCCTTCTAGAGGAGTAGCAACCTCTATGATGATCTCTGCCTCGAGGTTCTTCTCAATGTTAATCTGCTTTCTAGCCCTCTTATTCAACCTGTTCTGATAGGGCTCACCAAACTCAGACAAATCAAGATTATATGAAGGCATACGCCTTTCTCTTCCCAATGACTTCTCGAGCCAAGATGAATAAGGACTATCTTCTCGAGGTGGAGCCGTTTCTACTGTATTAGCTGCTGGCAGATCCACTGGTATGGAGTTCTCATGTATCGGAGACTCAGGCTCCAAATCAACATTTATGGGAGATGACTATGGTGAAAAAGGTGAACCTGGAGATGACAAACCGGCCTCAGCCTGAATTACTGGTTCCGATGAAATAACTGGGTCTGGAAGTATTGTCTCTACAACTGGAAGTGCTAACTCTTTCACTGGCTCTTTCTCAACCTGTTTCCTTTTGGTGATGCTTTTTCCTTTTGAATTAATCCCCATCTTAACCCCTTCAGGTGGCTTCATAGTAACCTTGACTCGAGGTTTAGCCCTAGAAGTAGAAGGTAAAGAAGAAACTACCACTGCTGGCGGCTTTGTAACTGGGATCACCCTTCGCTTCCGCTTGCTCTCAAGGAAGTACATGGTGGTTTTGATAACAGACCTGGATAAGTCTTTCACTGAAGTATTCATTGGGACATACCAATCAGGTTGGCGAAGTGGCTGGCGAGCAACTTGGTCTCTAATGAATGAATGAAGAAGTATCTCACCATCATCATCAGACAAACCTTCCACATCCTCTGACAAGAAATCAGCAATATGTGGAACAGTAAGCCTACAATAATGACGACGACGCACCTCAAATTCATCCTCACAATTGACCCAAAAGTCCTCAAGTGCTGCTGAATGTGAAACATTTCGCTCCAACCTTGCTGAATAATGACCCAACGGATCATAGGCACGCTTCTGAGGAAAACACTCAAGCTGAAGTTTTTCTAACTCATGTGCCACTAACTTGCAATCGGCAGCTATTTTGCATTTGTAAATACCTAACTCAAACGGAAAGGTGAAAGTTGGCTTATGTCGATTGCGAAGAAAAGTGTGAACCTCATGTGCCTGTCTCATGAACTCCATGAAAAGAACCTTATCCGATGGGTACCTCGGTAGCATCGGAGGCTCTCCTGTATATCCATATACACGAATATATGTGAAAGTAGGGAATTGGATAAACCAATCTGCCCAACTCTCCATTGCTGATTGTGCCTCTGTAGAAATCCTAACATGCATCTCATTATCCAAGTTTCTGACTGTCCTCATAAGAAAGTGATCATTCACTGCTGTAAAGTCCTGTTCAGCTTTTGAAAACTCCAACTGAGGGTAGTATTCGTATACTCGCTGAACACCCAGAACTCCATCGGTCTTTAATTTAAAGCTGCCTTGAAATGCAACTAAATAAACCAGAAAAGTCACCATATGGAATTCATGAATCTTTAGGAACTATGTAATCTGCTGGTGAAGACACTCGCTGATAAACATGGCCCAGTCAAATGTTTCATTTTTATCAATAACTCGTGAGATGAGGTAGAACATCCATGTTCGGAAAACGCTTGCGTCTTCAGAACTTGCTAACCGGTTAAGGAAAGTTATCAAAATAGCAATCTCGTCTTTGAAATCCCCACGTGCAATCTTCCTTGGCATGTTGGTTTTTTGAATTTTCAACCACCGTTGAGCTACTTTTTTCTGTGATCTATCCTTGTCCTCCTCCCATATTTTGTCACAATCTGAAATGGATACAGCGAAATGATCTGAACGTGGAGGGATAGAAAAGCATTTTTCTACATCCCTCGGCTTAAGGCTACAAATAATCCTTCCATCTGTCGATCTGATTTGTTTGGTAGATGAGTCATAATGCTTGACACAAGCAAGTACAAACTCAAGATCAAAGACTGAGATAGGAATGGATGCCGCTGCAAATATACCTGAACGTTCAATATTTTTAATTGTAGTACTGCTGATACCCTCCAATGAATTTAGATTGACGATGGGAAAAACATGACTTAAGTCGGTATCGGTAGTTTTCAAAAAGTTATGAAGAAAGATCTGTTTGGCCTTATAATCTATGGGATTATACTGCATTCTGAAAAACTAGACTTTTGACTGTGAAGTCGGGTATGTTTGGACAACTTCGGAAAAACTGAAAAAGCTCGAGGATAGGCTAAAAATAGCAATGGGAATGAATTTTTTCGGACAAATTCTAAGATATGGGTTTTGTGCAGAATCAAATTCTAAGGCAACTCAAAATGTTAGAATTGCGAAAAAATGGGATTTAGGCTTGCATGCAAAAGGTTTTCGGTCGAGATTTGAACTGTCAGTGTTAGTTAGGGATATTGGGGGCAATTTTTTTCCACGAAAATCTGGAACATGGGTTTTGTGTAGAAGTGAATCCTAAAACTACCCAGATCAACAGATTTGCGAAAAAACATGATTTGGGCCCACATGCAAAGAGAATTTTGGAAAAAAACACAATGCTCTAGAAAAGAGGCAGCGGGGCAATTTTCATAAAATAATCTAAGACATGGGTATTGTTGTTGATGCTGAAATACTCGAACCCAGATGATGCTTTTCTGAAAAATCTGCCGTTTTCTTTGACATGCAAAGAAAACCTAAGACGAGAATAGAAGAAAATAAGGTAGAAGAATAGAAGTTTTATTTATTTGTTTTCTCTCTTCTTCTGTAAAAATTCGCCTATACTTGAAGTAGAATTGATGAAACCTGCATGTAAATGGAAAACGAAGTCTAAAATAATCTTCTCTTTGAACAATCTGAATCTATAGCTACGAAGAATATTGAAATCTGACACCTTTAGCACCTGCAGGTCAATTTTATGCTCAAGAAAAGATGTTTCTTGTCAACTTTGATGAAGAATAATGGGCGCCTTTAGCAAAATATATAGAAAAATATCTTCTATGGCGTGTGAAATGCATGCTAAGCATTGGAAATGGCGCTTGAAGTACAACTGATGCTTCAAAACCCACACATGGCCTATATTTGGCTTCAAACTCAGTTAACTGGATGTACCATAAACCCTAATTAGGGCGCCACTTTGAAAAATCCAGTTAACTGATACATGCAAACTAATTTTAGCCAGTTATGACCAAAAATAGGTGAAACAAAAGTCGACATGCAAAGAGTTTAACTGAAGATCTAAATTTGGTAAACTAAAAACTCTCCTCATGCGCACTTCTATTTTTTGAATTTGAAAAGTCAACCTTTGACTTTTAGGCGTCCTTCCATACTTAGACATTTTTCTGAAAATTTGAATCTTAGAAACCTCAAATGAAGCTCACGTTCGATCACTGATTCTGATTTACTGCAGTATTAGATCAACTGGCTGACAGTTCTATCGAAGAGCAAGACCAAATCTGACAAGAAGATT
Organism: Sequoiadendron giganteum; assembly: GCA_007115665.2. NCBI lineage: Eukaryota > Viridiplantae > Streptophyta > Pinopsida > Cupressales > Cupressaceae > Sequoiadendron > Sequoiadendron giganteum. The sequence continues at coordinate 528,879,457 of CM021107.1, read as the reverse complement.
CCTTGAGGTGATAATCCAAAATTCATAAATCTGAGGCTTCAAAAAGATGGGCGCCCTTAGCCTCAGGGGCGCTTTTGACCTCAGAGATAGAACATTTTCAGGCATTTTCATTATTTTCACTGATAACTTGACCATATTTCACTTGATGTTTCCCGACACTTGGCAAAATTTCAGAACACGCTGACTGGCTCACTGCGGAGCAGGCTGAATTCTGAGCAAAGGCTCCTGATTGGCGCTTCGTATAAAAACATCATCTAACCTTCCTAAATCATGGGCGCCCCTGGCCTCTAGGGGCGCTTTTCCCAACCAATGTCAGCCATTACTGCAACTGGCAAAAATTACTAAACTTCCGGCTGCGGACTGCCAAAACATCTCCTGACCCGGCTGAGACAGGCAACGGAAAGTTGGAGATGACACGAATGAGGTGAGTATCTGAAACCATCAAACATATTCCATTGAAGGCCTTAAAACCTTGGGCGCCCTTGGCCTGCAGGGGTGCTTTTGTCCTTTCTGAACAATCTCTGATCCAGTCTGAAACCTCAAATTTGACCACTGATGATGGCAACACGGCAACTCAGATTCACCTGCTGACAGATGCATCGCGGATCTAGACCAAAAATGGAAACAAACTTCCTGGATGTCACGTGATCAAAAGACTTCATCTGAATCCTCAAAAAGATGGGCGCCCCTGGCCTCTAGGGGCGCTTTTCCCTTAGTGATAATCATTTTTGTATTTTCCTCGTTCTACATTGAATTTTCGTTTTCAGGCGCTTTACTCCTCTGTTGATCTGGCTGGTTGGCTCATTGCGAAGCTATCAGGAAACTGGAGAAGTCATCTTGGTAGAGAATCTCACAAAAAGTTGAATAAAGCTTCCAGAATGATGGGCGCCCCTAGCTCAAGGTGGCGCTTTTTCAATCCAGACTTGGCCAATTTTACAGTTTTTTACCTCGTTGAAAATTTCCTCCGTAAAAAAGCATAATTTTCAACATCCTTCATTGAAATGCATTTTTCTTTGAATTTCAGGCTTAGATATTAACACTTGGTACTGGCCAACTGCCATTAACGACCTCAGAGGTCCTAACTTTTCTCCTGAAAATGTTATAACTACCCACCAGCCTTAAACTGACTTTTAATTGAAACTGATTTCACTACTGTGATCGTGATGTGAAATAAGCCAATCAAAATTAATTTCAGCCAATTCTGACAAGTTCCTATTTTTTAGGGTTTCGAGCTAAAAATAGATTTCAGAAACCCTAATTTTCAAAATTTTCAAATTTTGCCAATATCTTACTAGCATCACAGTGACTAAAAGCCCATACTTTATTTGCCCAAAAACTGAGTTTTGACCCTACTTTTACAAGGTTTAGACTATTTTAAGCAAAATGCCTTAATGAAGCAAAATTTTTGGTTTGGGTACAATAGAAGGCTGTAAGATTCTCACCCAAAATTATACACTAAAATTTCTACTTTCCCAGTTCTTCAATATGTAAGCATTCTATCAAACAGTTTATGAGCATGTGCAAATGAAAGATTTCTGAATAGAACAATACTTTTCCTTCACAACTTCAATTGGATGGTCATAGCATTAATCAGACATTATGAAAATCAGTTTACAGCGTTCTAAAACTGAAATGTATGTATTAAATTACTTATGGCAGTTTGATACATATCTTGTAGAGCAGATTATAAAAATGCAGTCATACCATTTTCTATCCTTAAGTAGCAGTAGACTGAAACACATGTAACTGCCAGCAGCTCAATAATGGTCAGCTCTAAGCTTATAATAAGTTGCATAACCAATTGTTTAGTCTACAACTCAATAATCGTTCCTTACCCCATCACTTAGTCTACAACTCAACAATGCTTCCTTGCAAATCCTTCATGTCACCTCAGATGTGTTTGGTGGCTAGTTGATAAAATCAAGCCTCTTCTCTTGTATACGTCACTTCAAAGGGGCGACCTAACCCAATCACACAAGGCTATTCCAATGCCCAACTACAAATACCATGATGCCTATGTAAATAGTAAATGTAATCGCCCAACATAAATTAATAATTGAATGATTTCAATGTTTCCACGCTTAAACAAGTATGCCCATGCCTCTCAAGTCTGATGTGTTCAAGCAGTCAATATAAGTGACTATGTGGCTATTCTTCATCTAATCACTAGCCGTCTTATTCCATTCGCCCGTAAGAAACTCGCATGGCCTTCATCCCATTTTTGTCCTAGTCTGTCCGTGTTTGCCATGTAATTCGATGCATCACATCAGATTACAAGGATGTGCGACGCCCAACTTGTCTTCATTCAACGGCTCCCAAAAGAATCCACCTTGTACCTTCTGTGAATTCCACCTTACATAGGCCCAATATTATATTCGTCATCCTTAAGGGTGTTGTGGTTTTTCAGATGTAAATGGCCTATACCAAGCTGCACCAATCTTTTTTTGTTATCGGTTTCCCCATAAGATTAATCACCCTTCATGACCTTATCAAATTTTAAATAAATTTTCCATACTTTGATCGCCTAAATCTATGTGAAGTTGAGCGGATAGAAAACATTGTCAATATCATTCCTTCGTGCCATTTAATTCCCTACTTCAATTGTGGTGTCCAAATTGCATTCCTTTTATATTGAAGAAATTCTGAATATATTCAATCTCTAAAAATCAACCCAGACTTTGAAAAAGATTCCACAAATTTTCAAACAACTTCCCAAACTAGCTTTGAAAGTTTGTGCAAATTCTGAAATGGAATTGTGTTTTCGTCCAGTTTCTTGAACCCAAGGGTTTTCATCAAGTTCCTGAAAGCCAAGCTCTCCAAAATCCCGATAATAATTTTTCCAAAAGATGCCAATGAATTATTTTTCACCACATTTATACTCCACCACCTTTTAATATTTTATTATTAAATATTTTGCTCCACTAAAGTAATTTTATTTAATATTTTCTCCATTCCTTTAATAAAGCCACTTGAATAAATAATTAATTAATCAAATATAAGTGTCCAAAATATTATTTTAGGACAAATTAATATTAATTAATTAAATTAAACTTTGTGGTGGCTACTCGGAAATCGGGGATATTTTATTTCTTTAGGAGTTCAAATTGTGAAGTGCATATCTCTTTCAATTTGGTGATTTTTTTGGCAATTTGGAGGGCTGATTAAGGACATATTGAAGTGCTATAGTTTAGATTTGAAGTCATTTGAAGCATTTTTGAAGAAGTTTTTGTGAAATTAAGGTTTTCACCAAATTTGATCCCAAGGTTGCAGAACAACAAATTTCTTGGAGGCTTTTTCAGCAAAGTGAGATCTAGTTCTAGGTATCTTAGTGCAAAAATTTCATCTTGTTTGGATTTGTTTTGAATAAGTTATTGTCAAAAATGTTTTGGAGGCATTATGATAGGGCCATAGAGTAGAGGCAAAGTCAAGGATTCATACGCAATAGGAAAAACTCCTAACAGGATGCACAGCTAGAAATGGGAATTGAAGGATATTTTGATATGGAATAACAAACAACTAAGAAACAACAAAACACAGATTAGATTCTACAAAAGAGATATTAATCTCTATAAATATAAGACTACAAAACATGAATTCCAGATCCATATGTGAAGAAAAATTACAAATAAATGAATATTTCAAAATTAAAGGATTTGGAAATATTTTCAAAATCTCAACATTAGCAAACTAACAATTAGCTAAAAAAAAGTAACCTCCTAACAACTAGGAAACTAACATTTGACTTTTACCTTTAACCTTTTACATAGGATGAAAACTAATAAACTAATAAAAGAATAAGTCTATGCTATATACCATAAATTCTCATCATCTTTTGTTCCAAGGTTTTCTTTGATAGATCACAAAGTGTTGAGTATAATGTGAACAATATGAATCACTGATAGGATGAGCTTGGCCAAAGACTCGATCAATGGTTGAACTTGCTATCGAATCTACCAAATCAATCACCAACCACTAATACACAACCCAATGCAATCCCAAATATATCATAACTGCAGCCTTCGAGTTGTATCCATTTGAGATCAAATAAACTAATGCCAAAAGTGGAAAGGGATAGCTTTGATGGGAAGGACCTAGGTGCATGAATTTCGAAACAATTGGAAACAATTGAATTTGGAAAGTCTAAAAGAATCTATATACAAGTGAATTTGTTTTGGATGCCTATCTTTTGGCATCGAACCATGTCACAATTTGTATTAGTTTTGTTCACAATGACAAACAAATAATCATAACCTTGTCGAGTTTGTTGAAATCCCTTGAAAAGTGGCATGAAGATGCTTTCGTAATGTTTTTTGAGTATCCGGAGTGGCATTTATGCCAACTTCAAGTTTCGTGGCTTGCTTTAATGACATGATTTACAACACTTCATGAATTCGGTGATTTCAACTTGCATCTTTTCCTGATATAGGCATATGTACGAGTTAGCCATAGTCTTCCTTATCTTGAACTGAGTTGCCACTCCCAAATTGTGGGCTTCTCCCATGCATTGTATCGTGCTTTCTTCTCACGAAGTCCACAACTTGCATAGTTGGTTCTCTAACTGGTCATCTAGGGAATAGTCAACTTTCAGCTCAATGACATAGAGGGTACTTCTTAGAACTCTAATACATCCACATATACATGTTGGTACTTGTAATGACCAAAAGGCTCTAGATACAGAATTGTATTTATAACATGTTAGCAATGTCGTTGTTCACCCCCTTTGTTGTGCTTGATCAATAGACAGATCTTTTGCAGCAAAACCAATCCGCATGAAACATTGTGCCTTCTAGGGTTTTCTTTGAGTTTGTAAGTACTAGAGAGGCTGGTGATTTGGATGGATCATAGTGTCTCTTTTCAATAGATACTGCTTCTAGTTATTTGCAGCTTGGACTAACGAATGCAACTCTTTGTTGTATGTTGGGACTTCAATGCTACCCTCAATAACAACTTAAAATGATGACACATTGGTTTTCCTTTTTGCATCAATGTTTCCTCCATTGCATATTTTGATGCATTGTTTCTATTTCAAGTGTATTTTCAAATTGGTTAAAGTAGTATAAATGCATCCTGAATCTTTCTCTTCATCTCTTGGATAGCTTGTTTTGCGTCTTTCTCCACACAAGTGCCTTGGTTCTTGATGTCAATGTGCAGAGAGGTGCAGCTATCTTGGAAAAATATGCCATGAATTTTTGCAAGTTTTGGGTGGTGCTTTTGGATCTTCTAATATTGGTAGCATTTGAGGGTCTCAACTACTTGGTGAAATATTTTCCACACTCCATTTGAGCTAGCATGATGTCAATTTGGGGCATGGATATCTATTCATGCCACTTGTCTGTTGAGGGCCTTTTAGTTGATACACATTCTCCAAGTGTCATCTTTATTTGGAAATAATGCTATTGGTGACTTGCAATATAATGACCCTTCTTGGAGTTTTCATAAAATATGCAAGTTTTTGGTATTTTCTGATTTATGCAAACTGGAATAAATATGGAATACAGAATAAATATCGATGCTAGGGGTCCAACACCACTTGGACATTGACATTAGTGCACCAACTCCTGGCATCAGCATGGAGCCCCATTGTGGAACTCACAGGGTTATTTCTTATTTACCATATACATATTGCTCAAATTTTAGACCCACTAATGTCAATGTCCAGATGGTTTTTGACCCCTAGCATTGATATCATTGAATATGATTACTAATGTTAGCGAAACTGAGCTTTTGATCTCCGTGTTGATGCTAGTGAAAAGGGCATTTGATGTCAGTCCTACATTGTCATTTTGGCCATGTGTTAATGTTAGTGAAGGGCCATGCTGATGCCAGGTCTTAAAATGGATCCTATTCCCCAACTACATAGTCCTGAAAGCCTCTATCTTCTCATCAACTTTCTTGCCTTTGGAGTCCTATTTGGTGTCTGTCTGGAAGCTTTAGATTTCTTGTCTTTTCCTCACAAACAACATTATGCTGAAAAAATGACTACTGAAATAAATCATCATAGTGCATTTTGGATTCAATAGTGGGCTCATTAATCTCTTGGTGAATGCTTGTCAGCCACTTAATTTCTCACTGAATAAACATTAGAGGTCCAATTACCATCTGGTGGAAAGTACATGGCAGAGTTATTTGCAGCCATGAATTAGCGAATCCTATTCCCAGTAATATGGGGATGATGATTGCCTTGTTAGGTTTGGTGGTGGCCATACTCCTGTCCTCACCTTAAGGGATCAGTCGGAGTACTTGACACATTTCTTGACTTTGTTGTCATTGAGTAGGGATATTAATTGCCATTTGGACTAATTCATAACATCATAATGTGAATACTCTCTTAGTATAATAAATAGGAAAGGATCTAGAGAAAGATTTTAGTAATTTCCATATGGGTACTGGAAGAATGATTAAAATCAAATAATTATTCTTTTCAAAACATTTAAATAGTTTTTCTCTTTCACAAGTAAATAATTTTTTTCACGATTATTTTCCTTTTTATGAACCTATTTTTCATGTAGTCACCTTTTTGTTTTCTTTGCTGCAGGATATATTTGGTTCTGGTGCAATAAAATCTGCCACCGATTTCCAAGTTTACATGGAGGTTGCAGGTCTATCTGGACTGGACTTTGCCTACATGGACTTTAGTTTTGTTTATCATACAAAGGTTGGTAAGCCACTATGAAATGTAAATTACTAAGTATGGTATTTTCCACTCTGGAAAATTGAACTGCTGAAAACAGGATTAGAATCATAGAACCTCAAGAGGTTGGAGTGTAGGATCACTGATGCATTGGATACTTTGTTTGTAGGTTAAAATGGCAAGAAGTTGTTTGTTTTCTAGCATCATATTCTTATGTTTCTCCTAAAATGGATTCATATTGACTTTCTTTGGGGCATTGAAACAGTCATGATCTCCCAAATTCCAGAGGAATCATTTCTCATCAAACAACTTTTTTCACTCATGTCTTATTTTTCATGTTGAGATGCCCTATTTTATCAATACATCCATTATTTGTTACCCTTACTAAAATTTCATGATTTACTAATGGGGGTAGGGGAGGTGGCATGAGGCCCTATTCATTTCCTTTGTTTCTTTTCTCTTGCAGGTTCTTTTCCTCTCTATGTCATCATAAGTAATCAACTATTTTAGTTTTCTTTGAACAGACTTGTTATACGATGTAAATTTTATTTTTTCTCCAGCTTATGTTTGTTTGCATGATTATGAAATGTGATAAATTATTATTTGTGTCTTTCCTACCTTGAGATAATTGAGTTCTTACGTCTATATTGTTGTTATGCTTTCCCTTAATATTTTGTACTTCTTATTGTTTATTTCTCTATCTGCTAAAATAAATACATGAATTAATAATAGAGATGACAATGCATACTAGATACATGAATAAAATATATCTTTATTCGCACATGAAATTATGACAGAAAAAGACTAGAGATGTTCAGCCAAGGATTAGAGTTGATCCAACTAGATCATACTCCTTTCTGTTGACGTGTTTTTTTTATGACGACATCAACACAGAATAAAAATGCCCAACGGTCATTCTATTATCTCTTGATCAAAGTATTCCGCATGCTAAGATTGCGTGAAAGTTCATGCGTTCAACTCCAAGGTTCCTTTAACGCGAATAGACTCAGTTGGCTAATGTGAATATGCTGGGTATTCAAGGGGACTTACGTAGTTGTTCGATTTTGTGAAGCAATTAAGACACGAATGATTTGACAATATTGCTCTGACTCCTAAATTAACCGGGAAATACTGAATTAAAAGGGGATAGGGATAGGAATTCTACAAATCTACTTCTAAAGGGTGGAGGACGAGGATTGACTTAAACAATCTTCAAACCAGACTTTGCTTCGTCTCCTTTCGGACAACTTCGACAAAGTTGGTGCAATCTTCAAAGGATGAGAAAGGTGTTCAAATTATGACACAACATGTTCATACCATCACCACGATGCATACGGACATATGAGCCACAATCGAAGTTAAATGCCAATACTCCAGTTGACCACGCAAGGCGAACTTACCATCAGTAAGCCCGCTAGTGGTATGGATGAAAGAAGATATGCTCAAATCGCAGCGCCACACTCCACAATTAACAACTACTTGCATAAAACAAAGTCTACTCTACTCTATCTACTTGAATTGGAAAGACGAACAAGCCTTGCTAGCTACTCACAATAGAAGATAGAACCACCAAACAATGATAAATCTTTATATTATGAGAGTGTTCACAACAACTTCTTACAAAGTCCTCAATGGGAAAACTTCCTTTCCTCCTCAATCTAAGCTAACTTCTAAGCTAAATGCTATATGCCTTCTATTCTCTAGCTCAACTCTATCTCTGATTCAATTCTAGTTCTAATTCTTTACAAATGAGGGGGGATGCCCCTTTTATAGTTAGCCCATTTCAATGGACGGTTCGGATTCAATTACAATAAAGGGCTCAGATCGAGCCACCTATGCCCTGATTAGGGTTTTTGCCCTAAAAACCGCCACTGAGGGGAGTGGGGTAATAAATGAACAAAAGATTCTCCACTCCCCACTATGAGCAATTAATGCCCACTATCTTCTTCCAGAAGATCTCCATCAAGCAGAGCATTCCCACTGTCCCGTTCTCAAACTGCAAACTCGATCAATCGGGCCAACACCGCCTCAACCTCCTGAACTGAAAATGGTAGAATATGGTTGAGCTGAAATTCCAAGACCGCTACCGTTTGTCCGTGCCGAGTGTAAGACTTCCTCCATGCCACCAAGGCGTCCTGGGTATTCTGGATTATATTGGAGAAAGTGGAGACATTCTCAAAGTCGTCCTGGACAAGCGACCTCGCAGCTAAGAAGAATGGAGCCAATTTGCCTCTCAAGCTATCAACAGTTATTTCCTCTGGGGCCATCCTCCTAGCAAATATGGCCTCCAGTGTATTAAGAACTCCCTCCACGATGTTACCCATTGCCTTCCTGGTTCTGGCCGAATCTGCCCTTGCTGCATCGTGAAACCCACGGCCTGTGACCACCGAGGAGTACCAACTGGTGAAATCATACCTGTCACCATCCTGAATCACACCTCCATCCACCAAAGTCCATAGAGGTATATGCATCAAAGCCCCTAAACGAAGAACAGTCTTCGTCCGATAGATGCGGGTATCGCCCCAGGCCTGATCTACCATATCCATGTGCGTCAAAATATTAGAGGCCTGCTGATAAGCATCGGCGAGGTCCTCCATAAATTTCTTTGTATCAGCCCGAACATGGCTGACCCACTTGTCTGCCTCCGTCTCCATCTTCTTTAAGTCCTCCAAGCCAATAACTGACTCCCTCGGAAGCTCAGGTGGGAGTTCTACTGCTGGGTCTGCCTATTCACCTGGACGCGCTAGACTTTGCACATATCCAATCAATGTTTTGTGTTCCTTCTTCAATTTCTTATACTTCCCTTCTGTTCTGAGCAACTGGTCTTTTAGTGCCTGATAGGAGTTATCAAACTCCTCGACAATTTGGGCTCCCGTAGGACGACCCAACTCTACGGTGGTGATCACATAGTTTTCGGGCCTCTCCTCGGCTCGATCATATTCCTCCCTTGGGACAACAACTTGGAGTGTGCGGGAACTTGACTCGTCAGTCGAAATCTTCGAGAATTTCCTGGCTCTCTTCTTTTCTGGAGGCGCACTAATTCTTCTGAGGAACTCCTCCATCTCGACAGCTGGATCCGTATCATCCTCGGGCTCTTTTCTCATTCTCTCCGTGAGCCAATCCGGCACTGTCCGCTGTGGATTGCAAATGACGAGGGGCTGCTCCTCCGTTGCCTCCACCTCGTGTACTTCCTCTCTTCTTGCATTGTTTTGCTCGGGCTCATCATCTTCCACGAGCTGCGTGTCTCCTGACCCTTGGGTCCCTTGTTCTGTGTTTTCTTCTTCCTCTAATGTCATGTCCAACATCTGCTGGAAACGAGTGTCAGCCACCGTTTCCTCTCTTCCTCTTGTCGGCCAGCCCTGGATGCACTGACGCTTATACTATCTGATTCTTGGATGTTGGGTTGATCCACCTCCTCAAGCTCCCGCTCTTCACCCAATCCTGCCCTCTGATCAGCAAATAATGAAATCACTCTCAAACTCGAAGACTGAGTTTGTGAGTGCATAGGTGATGCTTGTTCCATCCTCAACGGTATCGGCTGGGTTGGTACTTCTACTTGTGCTTCCGGTGTTTGAGCAACCTGTTTTCCCCTTCTCACTGATAGCGGCTTTGGGTCACCCATCAAGTTATAAGTAAGGGCGATCGATCTGCTCTTAAGTCTGCATACATGTCTATCGACCCAAGCTCTTGTGAAAGTCAACACCGGAATAGAGAGCGTGTCCAAGTCCATGATTTCTGGCTCAGACCAATCAGGTGGTGGGACCGGAGTATCCCTGACTGAACCATAGTCGGGCTGTATAACGTTGACATCCTCTTCCACTTGGTCGGGAACTGGGATGATCTCACATTCCCTGATCAATTTGAGGGGAAGCCTAGAAAACATCCTTTTCCTTATTTCAACCTCATCAACAACATTTGCCCAAAAGTCCTCGATGTGGGCCCTGTGCCGGTACTCAACGTTCTGTATCATTCGGATGTTTCTGTAAGGATCGAAATCCTGTCTGCCTGTGTGATACGATAGATGATAGAATTGCAGCTCATCCTCTGCCTCTCGAGCTGCCTGCAAGGAGGGACACACCTCAGTGGAATTTCCCATGGCAATAGGAAAGTCAAGTCCACCCTTCTTTTTCTTCTTCTGAATCTTATCATAGGCGATCAATTGCCTAAATATTTCCAGCATTATAATGTGATTGGTGGGGTACCTCGGTAGCTGGTATGGATACGAAGTGAACCCCTGCAGCCTAATGTAAGTGAATTTCGGAAATTGGATGAGCCAATTTCCGTATTCCTCTATCAATGCTTGTGCCTCTTTGGATATTCTTTGCTGCGTTCTTCGCTGAAGGGTCCTCGTGATGTGCATTGTGAATGCATCATTAGCCCGTTTGTAACTGGCAGGGTTGGTTAGATGTAATTGCGTGCAGGCCTCATGGATTTTGAACTGATCAGGTGCACAGCCTATTGGCTCCTTGTATGTAATCCCTCGGTACTTGGTCATTCTTGCCAGCATATATATCACATACGAGCTCATGTAAAAGGTTTTCGTCCCCCTCAGGCTCCTGAACTATTCATCTATGTTATCATTGATCATTCTTGCCCAGTCAACACACTCCTTTCCCTCCAAGATGATCTCGATGAAGTAGAACATCCAAGGCTCGAAGAAGTAGGCCTGTGCACTCCCATTTATTCGGCTCAGCATCATCATCAAGTCGCAGTATTCCTGTTTCACATCTTCGGCAATTATCTGCTTTGGGAGTTTAGTGCGAGGTGGCTTTGGCTTCTGCATCCAGAGTCTGTTGATGACCACAACAACACTCTCGAAGGAGGTGGAGTACATTTTATCTGCCCTCTCCTTTGATCTGTACAACATCTTTTCGGCAGTAGGAATCCCAAATGCCTCTCTGATGGCATCTGGCTTGAAGTTGGCAAGCAATTTGCCATCCGAAGAGACGATGGTTCTACGCTCTGGTTTGTAATAGTTCGCACACTCCATGATTAGCTCCGGGCATTGAATTGCTGGTGGAAAACCAGTGGCTGCATAGATACCACTCTTCATGATGTTATGTGCCGTGACTGACGGTTGATGGCCTCCCAGTCCGTACATCCTAGACTTGAGTGCATTTAGATTAAACGACCCGAGGTTGGTGTCGCTTAATCCTGCCAACTTTGAAACAATTGCCGATTTTGGAAGAAATGACTTGGCGAGCCTTTTGATCATTGCCTGCCGGGATGAGCTTGCTTTGCCCGTTTCAGTGTTTGCAGCTCTGCTTGTTCCTGCAATATCCTTTGCTCCAGCCATCTGCAAGAATAAGATAGAATAATAATAAGTTAGTTTGCAGATTTTTAATGAAATAAAATAGCTCCCGAGACGGCTGCGGATATGGAGTTAGCTTTTGAAAATGAAATCTCTCAGCATAAATTTCTAACTCCAAACCTCAAACTGTATAAAGAAACTCTGAGCTCAAAAACTTTTAGCAACTTGGCCTCCGACTGGCGAAGAATATTCGCAGCACACCAACAACTTTAAGCAATGTAGCTAATTTTCCAGCACAAGATAAATCAAATCTTTTGCTTCAACTTCTGTCAACCTTCAACTTTCAACTTCAGCAACTTGAAGAATGAAGAAATGAAGAGAGATTGCTGCAATTTCTTCTCAACTCCAACAGCAACTAGCTTTCAGCAGCTCGAATAAATAAAATCTGCAGCAACTTTGAGAATCTCTGCAACTTGAGAAATAAATCCTCCAGCAACTTCGCACTTTCAGCAACTCAACACTTCGAAAAAAAAAGAACTCTCAAAGAACTTCTCTTCAGCAACTCAAAAATATTTCAACTTCGAAAAAAGAAAACTCAAGCTCACTTTCAACAACTTTCAAAGATTTCAATCTCTCAAGAACTTCCTCAGCAACTCTCAACTTCGAAAACTGTGAGAAGAAATGAGAGGAGAGACTGCTTAAATAATTCTTCTCGAAGAATCCTGCCAATTAGTGCTGGGGTTGTTTTTAGCGCCTTCATCAATTCTCCACTCTCTCCGTTTGGCATCTTCCATTTTAGGCGTAGTAGTGGGCTAGTCGTCAGCCAGTCATTATGGCAGTTGCTATTAATGAAGATTCTTTCCTTGTAAAAAAATTCGAATTTTTTCTTCTAGTCTGCCAGTTAACTACTGGTGATTAAACAACTCGCGAGAAAATCACTCTGATTTGTTTGAGAACTCCATTTTAAAATTCTTGCCATATTCAATTAAATTTATCTCGAAACAATTCATGGGAGATTTAAAATTATTTTGAACTTGTTAAAATGTCTGTCATTTAAATCCTCAATTTCATGAAATTTGCCTTAGACATTTTAAATTTTCCCTTTTAAAATAATTCAAACCGCTGACAGAAATCACTTGCTTGCTCAAATCAATCCGTCCCCTGAGATTTAATTTCCGTTAGGAAAATGATCTAGTCGAAACGAATTTCCTCTGAAGATATTAAGATTTCCCTTAGGAAATCAATTTTCAACTTTGTCAACCTATGGGTGCCTTTTGAACGGGTTCATTTGATTTTTCATTTAACCCATGAAAAATATTCATCAATATTAATTCTCCCCCTTTGAAAAATATACGTTAACCTCATTCAACTGCCTCTGGAAAATTTTAAAACTCATCAAGCTATCTTTCCATGCCAAGGGCGTATTTTTCCCATTGAAATGTTATTTTACTTAGAAAATATTTCTAACATTTTCTCTACCATAGGCACATATTTTTTTTATGTGGAGTCCACTTTTAGAACATTTTAAATTGCCACGCCTTAATTTATTTTTCCAACCTCTCAACACTTCAAGGGCAGATTCCTTTAGTGAACTTTATTTCATGTGTCTCAGGCGTGTTTTTACCTTCACACTTGACTTGGGCGCACTTGAGGTATTCCACTTTAAGTCTCATGCCTTAGAAAATTTTATACTTTCAGCATCCTCATGAGCTGGGCGCATTTTCATGTGGGAGCTTCTAATTTGTGCCTTAGCATATTTTAGATTTCCAATTGCCTTGGGCGCATTCACCACTTCCAGCTCTCATTTCCTTGCCTTAGAAATATTCAAGGCTTCTAACTTGCTTTCCTTAAAAGCTATTGATCAACTCATCTTGGCTGGGCGCATATTGAAGGAGATACTTTGCTTTGAGAGCGCATTCTGGAGCCTCTACTTTCATCTTTGGCACTTAGAAACTTTTCCAACGTTTCTTTTTGCTCTGTGCTTGGGCGCATTCTAGCTAGGAAGCTTTTACTTTACTTAGAATATTTTCACATCACTTCATAAGGTTGGGCACATTTACATATGCCTACTTCCACTTCTTTCCTTAGACGATTTTCAAAGGCCTGCATTCTTCTTTGGGCGCATATTAGACTTGTTGGAGATGGGCGCAAATGAGGGGTTGCACTTTCATTTACTTGCCTTAGAAAAATTTCAAGGCTCTCTCATTTTACCTTGGGCGCATTTAGGCATGTCTACTTTCATTTGATGCCTTAGACGTTTTCAACATCTTTGCTTCAACTTGGGCGCATTTAGCACCCTCAACTTTTATTTTCCATGTCTTAGGCGTATTGCTAGGCATCCTCCAACATGGGCGCATTTTGCCCCTAGTGCTTTTACTTTCATACTTAGGTGTTTTTCCCTGCTTGAGATGGGCGCATTTTATATGTGCTACTTTTATTTGTGGGCGCATATGAAGGTAGCCACTTTCATCTTATGCCTTAGCAACTTTTCGGCCTCTCACTCACCTTTGGGCGCATTTTGATGGAGGAGCTTTCATGTGAGGGCACATTTTCACTAGCATGCTTCCACTTTTGCCTTGGAAAATCTTCAAACACTTAGAATTTTGCTTGAGGGTGCATTCTAGAGGGTGTACTTTCGTTTCGTGCCTTAGATTATTTTCAAAGGCTTTCTTTCTCCTTGGGTGCAAATGAGACCCCATGCTTCTGTTTTACTAGGTGGGCGCATTTTCACTAGGCCACTTTCATTTTCCAGACTTAGAGAATCTTTTTCATATCTCTGCCTACCTTTGATCTCACATTCTATTTTTAGTATGTCTTTGCTTTTCTGACTTCCATGGCCCCGTTTGGCATGAAAATTTCACCATATGACCCCCTTTGCCTGGTGAACTTGCTTTGCCAGTTCTCTGCCCTGACCTGCTATTTATAGCCACCTGCTATTTATAGTAAGTTCTTGACTTTCTGACTTCAGTAGCTCCGTTTTGCCTGAAACTTGCAACGCCTGATCCTGATAACTTGAGTGTCGTGCTCATGCCAACCTCGGGTGCAGACCTGTTATTTATAGCCGTGCCCTGACTTACTAAAAATCTATGTTACACCGGCGTTGGGGACGGGGGGACGTCGGGACGGGGGGACAAGTTTCCGGGATGGGGGGACAAAGGGGCCTCGATTTGGGGACGGCGGGGGGACGGCGGCGGGGGGGCGGCGGCTGTATATACTATATACTATACATATGGTACTTAAAATGCTAGTTATGAAAAGATGTATAACAATATACTTGAACATTGAACATTGAACATTAAAATTTAACAATGAACTACTAAATGAACCATTGAACATTGAAGTTTTCAAATTTGAAAGTAGAATATGCAATACTACAATGTAACAATTGTCGAATCAGCAAATGGAAGATTTCTATTATAATTTATATCATAAAGATGATTACAATGAGTAGCATGATATGAATATCAAAACAAGTACAAACTACAAAGTCAAAATGCCAAAATGTAGTGAAGCAGGCGGAGGCCTCTAATCAATGTAATCATCCCTCGGGAGGTCGGCAAACTCCTCATCACTGGAACCACTGGACTCCCCAAGGTCAAGATCTGCCAAAGGAACACCAACCAGCCCTAAACCTGCAACATCCTCATCCTCATCAATCTGTGATGGCTCCTCTGGCTCTACATCCCATCGTGTTGCTGGGCTCTCCTTGTACACACGTGTCCTGCGGTCAGTGATACGCAAGGCACTATGTACAGCCACTAGCTTCTCTGCTCTCCTAGAGGTAAGTTTGTTCCTCTTAAGAGAGTGGATGAAGCTATAAGTAGACCAGTTCCTCTCAGAAGCTGAAGAACTAGAAACCTGAGACAACAAACGAATGGCTAGTGTTTTAGTCAGTGATTTTGGTCCATGACAACTCCACCACAAAATCGGATCCTCCTGTGCCATAGTTCTTATATCCGCCTTTGCCGTAGCCTTGTAACCCCTAAGAGTAGCAAATTTTGTCCACTCAGTGCGAATGTTGCCAGCATCTTCAGCATCATACATTCTATCAATGCACTTGAAGAACCCTTCCTTCACCTCATCATCCTGAATCGGTGTAACTCTACCAGGCCTAGGCATGTACCACTTCGGATTCAATGAATAAGAAGCCATGTGCAAGGGAGTGTTTAGGCTATCCCATCTGCGCTGAATAATAGGCTGAATGTAAACATTGTAGAATGTTAGAGTGGGGTCCTTCTCTCGCACAACTGCCTTCATCTGGCCAAGCATCGAATCAATGCACTCATACACCTCTCCAAGGTTAGGTGCATCCCCATCCCCATATCTGATGACTTGGACAACTGGTTCAATGATGGCAACAATATATTTTGCATCATTCCAAAATCCATCACTCTTCACTATCTCCTTCACCCTCTTCCCCTGCTCTGTCCTGGCCCCATCCCACCGATTCCATTCTTGCGTCATAACCATGACTTGCAGTGGCTCTTGCAACTCAAGCATTCTCTCCATAAGAATGAAATAGGATGCATATCGGGTCTCAACTGGTTTCAAGAACTCCTTCTTCGCGAAGCTCCTGAAGATGGCATGTGAAGTGTGGTGGTTGCAGATATACATCTGCACATCTCTAGCATTGTTGACC
The DNA here is from genome assembly GCA_007115665.2 of Sequoiadendron giganteum. Classification (NCBI taxonomy): domain Eukaryota; kingdom Viridiplantae; phylum Streptophyta; class Pinopsida; order Cupressales; family Cupressaceae; genus Sequoiadendron; species Sequoiadendron giganteum. The sequence continues at coordinate 528,862,936 of CM021107.1, read as the reverse complement.
ACTCCTCTAATCCACTCAATCTTCCCCATGTCCTTGAGTGCATTGTTCATGGCATGCACACAACATGGAGTCCACCAAATATGTCTGTATGTTGTCTCGATAAGCCTCCCTGCAGCTCTGCACACATGTGCTGCATCTGTCACTACTTGGACCACATTTTGTGGCCCAATCTCCTCAATAGCTGCCCGAAGGATCTCAAACTGAAAATCAGCATCTTTTCGATGCCCTGAACAATCAACTGCCCTGAGAAAGAATGGGCCCTCTAAACATGTAACTATGACATTGATGAGTGGACGATGCCTAATATCCGTCCACCCATCCATAACAATGCTGCATCCAGAATCCTCCCAACATGCCCTCATCGTCTCCATCAATGAACTGATCTTGGTATAGTTGTTATCCAAGATCGTTGTCCTCAATTTGTGCTCACCTGGTGGCACATATGATGGTCCTCCCTTCGCCACCATCGACATCATCTCCTTATAATAAGGAGATCGAGCTACATGAAATGGGATTCCATTGGCAAAAAAGAACTTGCCAATGGAATCATCTATCTGATCCTTCTGGTGCACATTAAATAAATCAGCTATGGGGTTAGGCTGATTTTGCATCTTGCGTTTCCCCTTGCCCTGTTGCGATTCAGGCATAACACTATAGGTGGATGAAGGTCCTGAGGCTGCCCCTGACAATGTTCCTGCTCTAATATGTGGCTGCCTCTGCATATGCTGCTCCTGAATTTGCTGTATAGTTTGAATATTTTGCCTAGCAGACAAGGTAGTAGGCATAGGAATTGTCGCGTCATCTGGAACACCCCAAAGCTTGTTGAACTCAATTCTGTATTTCATATTTTTAGCTTCCTTCAAAAAAGCACATGCTCCCACACCTTTTCCTGGCCAAAAGAGGAAGTGAGCATTAACTCTGGTGATGCTCCCAAACCAATCATCACCACAAATGTTGCATTTCCATTTTCTCGTACCACCACATGATGTTGGGGCTGTTATTCTTGTTGCAAACTGTTTGAGAGGAGATTTGGGATCATAAGGACCCCTAGCCCACTCTGCCAAAAGCTGAGAGGGGCAATCTGTAGCAACTGCTGCACTAGCTATGGAACTAGTTTGTCTTTCTTGATTTGACCCATGTTCACCCCGCTCATTGTGCTCATCCTCATGCTCGGGTTCATATTCTGAATGGCTTGCATCATGAGAATGAGTTTCCAATTCCATCTCATCCTCACTCATTTCATGACTGTGGGAGCTCATTTTGACACTGCATTTCACAAAATGAAAAAAAAAAATATCAATAAACACATAGTTTCAGCCTATGCCCTACTTTAAAATTAAAAAAATAAAACTCTATATTTTAAATTTTAAATTTCAAAACAAAATCTTAACTAATTTAGAAAATGTTTAAATGAAACAACAAGAATTAGAAATGAAACAAGAAAATGAAACAACAAGAACTAAGAACTTATAATTTAGAAATGAAAATGAGAAAATTCAAAAAACTAAAACAATGAACATTGAAAATCAGAAAATAAAAGAAAAAATCAGTTCAAAACCTTACCTTTTGCTTGAAAAATCTCTTCAACAAGCTGAAGAATCTTCCTCCTCTTCTTCTTCTTGCTCCTTGACACTCCTATTCCACTTGCAATCACTCCTTTCACTCCTCCAATCACTGTTTCCTCAGCTCTTCAGTCTTCTTCTTCTTGCTGTAGCAGACAAGTAGAAATGCAAATGTGGATAAAAATGAAGTTAGAAGGGGCTTTTGATAGCATAGAAGAGTTTAGATGGGGCCCACATGCCCGTAGGGTTCGAATAGAACAAAAAAACTAATAAAAAAATGTGTTTTTTTCATTTAAAAAACGTCCCAATGGACTGTCCGCCGTGGGAGACGCCTGGGCGTCTCCCTCAGCGTCTCGGAGACGCCGGTGCGTTTTGGCGTCTCCAACGGCGGGGGAGCAATCTGGTGGCGCCTCCGGAGACGGGGAGACGCCGTCCCCACGTCTCCGGGACGTCCCCGTCTCGGAGACGCTAGGGCCTAGGGGGGGGGGACGCGTCCCCGGGGTTCACTGCTAAAAATAGTAAGTTCTCCGATTCCGCCCAAATTTTGCCAGTAGGTGCCTTGAAGTATGCTGTCATTGGTGGGGTACTTCGTTTTGGCAGTTTTTGGATTTAACCCCCTATAAAAGTGGAAACCCTAATTTGACTTGCATGTGTCCCGAACGGTCTCTGTTGGACTTTGTTTCTTCTGCATGTCGCTTTGTATGTTGAACTAAAGTGTTGGGTGGCCGGGGTGAAACTGCTATTTATAGAAACTTCTTGAAAAGTGACTCATCCACTACTGGATGATTTTGCATGTCATATCGCTTGTGGGATCTCAAGAAACCCAGGAAAACCCAAAAAATTGGTCTGCATGCAGGTACTGGCTAAAAATAGTAAGTCCTTGAAACTTGATCTTCTCTGCTTGCATGTCGCACTGTTGCGAAGCTCTTGAAAAACCCAGAAGGAATATTCGGACATGCGTTAGAGAACTCTGCATGCAAACCCTAAAAATAGCCTCCGAAGGCTGAACTCTGAAAGTGGTCGTCTCAGTTTGCATGTTATATCGTTGCGAAGGTTTCGAGAAACCCATAAGTAATCTCCGGGCATGCAATGAAGAATCATATGTTTGACCCCTGAAAATGGCTCCTGAAGCCTGAACTGCTAAAAATAGCAAGTTGTCTGATCTGGCTCAAAATTTATGTGCAAGCAGCTTGGTGTGTTTTGAATGTGTCGAAGCTGACAGAATTCCAAAATCCTGCTGAAACAGTCCCCGATTGAGTACTTACTATAAATAGTAAGTTGTCAGAATTAGATAAAAATTCAGTGGGACTTCGTTGGAAGCCTTGTGATTGCTGTACTAAGCTCAGATTTCAATTTGATAACCTGGTTTGACCTTAAAAAGCCTAAGGGATAGAAAACCCTAATTTCACAGACTTGAACAATATTTATACCTAGGTCAAACGGTGGGACATCCTCGGAAGGACAAAAGACTAGAGAGAGAGCGAACCAAAGCCCAAAAGACCAGAATGGAGCAAAAATTAGGGGGTCCCCATCTGAATGGGGTGATGTGTGAAAAAAAAAGGTTACAACACTTTCCTTGATGATACACAATCTATTTAAAGGACCCGATGGTTGCCAAGAAGAACACAATCATCAATCAACTGATGCTTATAACTACCCAGAACCGACAACCAATTAATACAAAGTTGGATAATCAATTATATTGAAACATTATAATAGACATTGTACACCGACTACATCATCTCCCTCAAAAGAAAAAGTCGACTTCTAGACGACAATTATACATTAAGTAACATTAGGGAAGACTTGCCAAATTGATAATGATGTTGTAGACAAGGACCTGTAAACAAACTTAGAAGTGTAATTTGCAAACTTGAACATGGAGTGTACTTGGCAAATCAAATGAGTACGACGAGGTCTGGGGGCATTGCCCCCAATGGGGTCAAGTGGCAACACCCCTTGTGAGAGTTTGGGGGCAGCCTTCTAAACCACATAGAACTTCATGGTGCACCTCATTTTCATGATTTTTTAAGAGACAAGAAACAATGCTGATGAAGACAATAATTAGAGATTTTGGAGTGTTTAACCAACTTATGATGGTGACTTGGGAAGGAAGTTGCTGATTGATGGTTGATGGTCGTACAATGGAGAATTTCTGACCTAGAAATTGTGCAATGTGAAATTTACAATGAACACCAACATTGGATTGGGGTCATACTATATTTTCTGGAGATTGCTGTATGATGCAAGGGATGTTGTGAATTGGCTGTATGATGTAAGGCATGCTGTGAATTGGCCGTACGATGCAAGTGATGTTGTGAATTGGCCATACGTTGAATAAAAGAGTGTCTTTTTTGTACAATGAAAAGTGATGCTAACTTGACCGTATGATGAGAAAATGTCTTGACCATATGCTATAATCAAGAACAGGCCATATGATGTAATGAAGCCGTATGGCCTAAGGTAGTATTCTGGCAATGATTGAAATTGTATGGTGAAGAGATTTGCACACACCGTATGGTACTAGCAAGCGGATGACGAATGACTTGCATTGGAAGTTTTTGATGCCGCATGTTGTAGGAGTAAAGGATGAATTTTCCGTATGGTGGAGTGGTTGAGAATGAGTTGTGCTTTGTGATCACAAATGTGTCATATGATGTGCATTGTGAAAGGTTGTATGGTGTGCCATATGAATGAATTCTTTAACCATACCAGTTGTGAAGGCCATACAGTGTGCCGCACTAGTTGGAACGGTTGTACAGTGTGATTAAGAGGTAAATGCTTTATTCCTTTCATTGAGCTTACTTTACACTTCCGTACTTTCAATTTTCTTCCCTTAATTGAACATGTACTTTGTACCTTACTTTCCATTATTTAATTTTTCAAAATTGTATTATTTTCATATTTTCCATTCCAATCGTTTCTTACTTTCTAATTTTCCTTTTTTTTTGTAAATTTTATGTGAATTGATTTGTCTTGACCAATATATTTGTACACTCCAAATTAAATATTTTACTCTTAGTACTTTGAGATGTACCGTCAATAATATTGCATTCTTTTGCAAAGTTGAATACCTCTCCTACAACTATTATCTTTTTCCAACCATGGACTATGTCCGACACATAAATTGTCCAAATTTTCAAAATTGTTTTTCATCAGTTGCTCTTCACTAAGAGTTGTGGCTTTGAAAAAGTTACAAGTTGATGAAAATACCTCATAAGCCTCCATTTGCCAATGAAATAGGCCACGGAGAGAATTTGTTTCATCCTTAGAGCATGATTATAATTCTAGAATCTCTTTGTCATTCGGATCTATTGGACCTTGATCATGCTTCTCTGTCCATTCTTCTTTGGAGTCTGAATTTGATGAATTATAGGAAGTTGCTTCCTCACTTACGACTTGGTTTTTAAATCAATTACATATTTGCAACCCTTGTTCTCAATGGCAATTGCATTCCTTTTCCAATTGTGATCGACTTTGGTTGCTACTAGCCAACCTTGACCTAACAATACATCGTACACTTTCTTCCTTAATGATATGACCACAAAGTTCAACAAAAATGCTTGGGTTCCAATAATTACCTTTTGTTCCATTAAAAATCCAAGTACCTTAATACCTTGTTGATATGCATCCACTAGTTGAAAAGTTGGTGGCCAAATGGTCGACTTGCTTAGACTTCTCCAAGTGTCTTCTGGAAGTACATTCATGCCAAACCTGCCATGAACAATTATGTTGGTGAAATTCTTTCCAAGGATCTCTATATTCACCATTGTTGTTTTCTTTGCCGCATAAACTATCAGTAACATTAGATCAATCACTTGGTTTGTAGTGAAGGTTTGGTTATTGGATCTTCATTCTCACCAGATTCTAATTGGGCCGTAGCATGGATCATCTTATTCTCCCTCGATACAATAGCATTTCGAAGTTCAAGAATACTCTATATAATTGGTACAATAGTTTGAAGTACTTGTGCAATATTTTTATTGAATTGTAATTGGTTTGTTATCGTACTTGCATTTGCATTTGAGTGGCGTCGTTCATTGCCCATAGTATTCTCCACTTCGGCCGTTTCTTCAAGAAGCTTTTCTATTTTTGTATGTGGGTCTGGATACCTCGCCTTTTTTGCTTAGACACGAGTAATGGCCAATACTTCATTATGCCTTACATCAATCATATTGACACTAGCCTTTTGCTTTGGATGTCCAGTGTCTTCATGGTTTCCAGGTCCACACCATTTGCACAATAATTGCACTTTATCTTGCTTGTTTTGGCAATCTCTTGCAAAATGTCCCCATTCACTACATTGTCAACATTGCATGATAGGGCATCCTTTGGGGTCGTACTGTCTTTGGCTTCATCCTCTTTGATTTCAATACCTTCTTGGAGACACATTCTGTGGCTTCAATGGAGCGGACTCCCCTCCTTGCGTAAAGAGTACTTGCGTACTCTTGGTCTTCGAATTGTATGGGCACTTCTTTATTGAATGACCCATAACTATGCAAATCTCACAAAACATCTTTCTAGGATAGTTATCTTTCGTGTGCCCCTCAATTTTGGCCAGGGGGCAAGAGAAAGTTTCTCTTTAAAGGAAGTGAACGGAGGTACGGTAAAATTTGGAGACAATGCTACAACAAGGATAACAGGAAAAGGTACTCTTAGTCCTAACAATGGAAAGACAAAGACAAAGGCAAATGTGTAATCAAGGACACACTCTTATTTTTCATGCTCAAGGTTGTGAGATAAGGAAGGCAAGTACAGGAAAATTAATTGCTGATGCAAATAGAACAACAACCTATACATCCCCAATGAGATCAAGGGAGAAAAATGCTATGTGGGGCAAACAAATGGAAGTTGGTTATGGCACAAAAGAATGGGCCATATAAAATTTGATAATCTTGTGAAGATCAGCACCAAACAAGCCATAAGAGATATCCCGAAGATTGCTAAACCCTCAAACACTCTTTGCAAGCAATGTTAGCATGGGAAATAGACACTAGCAAGCTTCAAATCAAAGGAGTACTCAACAAGATAGCCCTTGGAATTTATTCATACAGACCTCTGCGTGCCAACAAGGATACAAAGTTTACAAGTGAGTTATTTTATGTTGCTTATTTATGATTACTCAAGGATGACATGGGTTACCTTCCTAAGAGAAAAAATTGAAGCATTTGAGAAGTTCAAATCTTTTAAAGCTTTGAATGAAAATGAAATTGGTTTGAAAATTAAGTGTTTGAGATCAGATTGAGGAGGTGAGTTTACCTCAAATGAATTTGAAGACTTTTGTGAGCATCATGGAATAAAAATACTCTTTTTAGCTGCAAGGACTCCACAATAGAATGGAGTAATAGAAAGAAAGAACCAAACTGTGCAAGAGATGGCTAGAACAATGTTGAATGAATCTATGCTACCAGACAACTTTTGGAGAGGAGAAGTTAATATAACAGTCTACATTCTAAATGGGGGGCAAATCAGAGTCAACAATAGCAAGATATCTTATGAACTATGGAAAGGAAGGCCAACGATAGTGAAATACTTCAAAGTTTTCCGAAGTAAGTGCTACATAAGAAGAGATGATGAGGATTTGGAAAATAATTGACTCCATATCTGACAAAGGCATCTTCCTTGGTGACTCTTCAAGAAGCAAGGCTTATAGATGTTATAATAAAAGGTTGCAAAAGATTGTAGAAAGTACTAATGTAAGAGTGGATGAAGAAAGATATATAGAAAAAAAAAAAACAAGCAAATGGCCATTTAGAAGACTCAAGTTGCAAGGAATGAGAAGAAGACTCAAGTTGCAAAGAAGAAGAAGAAGAAAATGAAAAAGAGATAGGATGAAGAGATACAAAGACACCATCTAGATTTGTTTGGAAAGCATCATTCAAAAAGTCTAATTCTTGCCGATAAAGATACTAGGATACAAACTAGAAGAAGATTAGCAAGTGCATCAAAACATGCAGATTTCTCCTTGCTATCTAAGATAGAGCCTAAGGAATTTGTAAAAGATAGAGAAGATATGCATTAGAGAAGATAAGCATTGGATTGATGCCATGGAAGAAGAGCTGAATCAAATAGAAAAGAATGAGACATGCAAACTTGTTCCAAGACCAAAAGATAAGAATTTTATTTGTACCAAATGGGTTTTAGGAATAAGCTGAATGAAGATGGTCAAATGGTAAGGAACAAAGCAAGGTTAGTTTGCAAAGGTTATGCTCAAGTTGAAGATATTGATTTTGAAGAAACCTTTGCTCTTGTTGCAAGATTAGAAGCTATCAGAATGTTTTTGGCATTTGCTTGTTTCAAGGATTTTAAAGTCTATCAAATGAATGTCAAGTCAACCTTTCTCAATGGAAATTTAGAGGAAGTATACAATGAGCACCCATAAGGATTTATGTTATTGGAAAATAAGGATTATGTGTGCAAGTTGAAGAAAACACTTTATGGGCTAAAGCAAGCTTCAGTGCCTGGTATTTTGGACTTGACAAATGTCTACAACAAGGCTTCAAGAGAGGAATTGTTGATAGTAATCTGTACATGAAAATTGAAGGTGAAAATCAGTTGATTGTTATGGTTATGTCGATGACATCATTTTTGGAGGCAACAATGACAATACGCCAAGAGTTTGTTGAGGATATGCAAGAGTTTGAGATGTCCGTGATTGGTGAGTCGTCATTCTTTCGTGGTTTACAAGTTTCTCAATCTGACAAAGGCATATTTATTTCTCAAACCAAGAACATCAAGGAGATGTTGAAGAAATTTAGGATGGAAGACTGCAAACCAATTAGCATACCCATAGTCACAAGTTGCAAATTAAACAAGGATGATGAATCCTCTGAGAAAATCAAACACTATATAGGTCAATGATTGGGGAGCCTAATATATTTGGCAACATCAAAACCGAACATTATGCAAGTAGTAGGCATGGTGGCATGATTTCAAGTAGCACCAAAGGAAACTCATGTGCAAATGGTCAAAAGAATATTCAAATATCTAAAGAGCACTCTAGACTTTGCCCTATGGTATCCAAGAGGTAAATATTTCTACCTAACAACATATTCGAATGCGAATCGGGCAGGCAACATTGGTGATAGGAAAAGTACGTGGAGGAGCATTTTTTTTGGTAACAATCTTATGTCATGGTTAAGCAAGAAATAGTCTTTCGTCTCGTTATCCACAACAGAGGCCGAATATATACCGGTATCATCTTGTTGTACACAAGTTCTTTGGATGAAGCAGACATTGAGGGACATTAAGGTTTTAATATGATCATCCCATCTCCATACTTTGTGACAACACAAGTGTAGTTAATATTTCAAAGAATCCGATTATGCACTCTACAAAAAAACACATTCCTATTAAGTATCACTGCTTAAGAGAACATGTAGCTGAAGAGAATGCCAAGTTGGAGTACATTGCCACAAAGGAACATATTGCAGATGTTTTCATGAATCCCCTTTCAAAAGAGACTTTTGAGTATCTCAAGCAAAAAGTGATATCCCTCTCATCGAGTCACTAATTTCTAAGGAGAAGCACAAATTCAAGGGGAGCTATTCATTGCTTTATCTTTCAACATCTGAAGACTTTGCCATTGGTGTCAAAGAGAGAGAGTTGGAGTAAGGGGGAGATATACAGATAAGGGGAGAAACATGTTCATGTTGCCATCACAGATTATTTCTTTGCAGGGTTGCCATCAATAACAAATGGGGAGCTTGTTGGAAATATTGGTGTCATTGATGTTAAGGGAGAGATGAACATGATCACTGCCATCATATTGCCACTATCAAAGGAGGATCATTGCTGAAAACAAATGCTAAGGAGAAAACAAATAAAAGGAAAATATTTATTAAATCTTAAATGTAAAATCTTGAGTTGGATGGGCTGGCCGACCTATGCACATTTGGCGCTCACATTTTCTTGTAAAATAAAAAATTAAATTAAATTTTGGGCACTCACATTAGGTGAATTCACCCACCTTTGTTTTGGGTCGACCATACATAGTAGATCGCCCCCTTGGGTCAAATAAAAAATTAGAATTATTGCTTTTGTTTGGGCCGACCCCTCTTGGAAGGATCACCCACTTTGGAGGAGTCACCTCCTTTGGGTGAAGGGGTATTTGGTGAGGTATAAACAAGATAAGAGGGAGATGTGAAAGGTAAGAAATTAATATAGTATCCTTCCATATGGAGCAGATTTATAGCAACAGATTTATGGAAGATTTTCAAAAAGATTTATAGCAGATTTGTGAAGGTGATTTGAGCAGATTTGTAAAGGATTGTCAAATGGTCTTCATTCATTGAAGAAGCAATACTCAAGAAGGCTAACATATTGTTTATACGGAGGTTGATGCTTCCTAAGAGAAGAGTTTTGGAGGTTGGTGCCTTTCAATAGTAGTGATTGGTTTCTCTTGCTAAGTTGGTTCTTAGTGGTGGGGATTGGTTTCTCTAGTGGGTTGGTGCCTACGAAGATTTGTAAAAGAGAATTTTTATTGTTGGCTGGATTTGGATCATAGATCCGAGTAGTCTTTCTCTGTGGTTTTCTCCCAAAAAGGTTTCTACGTAAATCTTGTGTCTCTTAGTTGGTAGATGTTGTGTGATTGCTGTTTTTGTGGTTGTTAACTTGTTGGTTTTTAAATAAGTAAAAGTTGTTGTTGGAAATATATTGGTTTTGGTGCTTCTTAGGCTAGGTTATCCCAAGGTATATTGGTGTCTCTCTTTCTGGTATGGTTCGTCTTTCTTTCATTCTTGTTATATGTGGTTTATGCCAGAATGTTGCTGCAATTTGTATAGATTGGATAACTTGTATAGATATACATCCAGCAACATCAAATTGAGCATACAATTGTTACAAACAATTGGATAGTGGTTCTCCAAAACCATTGTTGTACAGCAATCCTAAAGACTATAAGGGGTCTTTGTTTGAAATTGGGATGACCATCATAATATGGATATCACACCCATTGCGTTGAGACTTAGACTTAGACAATCTCTTTTGGATTTGTTTTCAAACTCAGCATAAGTTTTGGCAAATAAAATAAACATAAAGATATAACAAATTTGCCAAATTTTTTTCATGCAACAAAAAATAGAAAAAAGTATGGGGATTCACTGAAGGACTTCTCTAGAATTACAAGTCAACCATCTGGCACTTGTTTTCACAGGATTGCCAAGTCCTAACACTTGCACCTCACATTTCAGTGATCATTCTGGACTTCATATAATGATATAACTAATAACAATGATTTTACTGTGATTGTTTCCATTCTCTGTGCTTAAATGTTACAATGCTCCAATAAGCTTGTACTCAAGGAAAAATTACAACTATTTGGTTGGCAACAAAGGTAGTAAATTTAAATTTATTTAAATGAAAATGACAATTGTGACTGAGACGGTGAGAAACAAAGGTAGTGAAAACTGGAGATAATGTCTTGAGCCAAATACATGATAACTGTAACTGGACATTAAATTGATAATGCATGAAATGATTTTGTCCTGTGTTATTTCCACTTAGGTATTGTCCTGTTTTTTAGTTAAGTTTCAGATTTTTTTTGCTTAAGCAATGTTTCTTAATAATTTCGTTGTGTAAATTTTTTAGCTAATATTTGTATATTACAAATTATTTAGTGTACCCTATAGGTTGCTTCCTCAACAGAGAATCTGTATGATTGACTGCTTACAACTACAATCTGTTTTAAATGTCAGAAAAAATTGCACAAGGTTTCTGTTTATATTTAGATGCAGATGTGTAATCAGTTAATATATCTATTTTTTTTGGATTATCTTGATGCTATCAAATGAGCTTGTAAAATGTACTGAAAATAATTGATAATTTTTTCATGATTCCTGAAATCCTGTCTTGTGTAAATTTTTTCTTATGCAGAATGACAAGTTGGATTTTTTGAAGCCTGGTTCACTTCAGCATCTTGGAGACAATATGCTTGCTTTATTATGTGAAGTATTGACATCACCTCATTTGCAAAACATGAAATCACACAAAGATGAAGTATATTCTGATAAACAACAGATTGTCTATTTTGATGTGGTGGTAAGAGTCACGACATTTTAAATTTGGTATAACTTCTTGTGTTTGTTATATATGTATGTTCGAGTTTTTAGAATGCATAGCCTCATGTGACTGGAAGCTGAAATCACAACATGGAATCCGTTTGATGTAAAATTTACTTTTAAATGCTGAAGTATGGGATTCTTGTCAAGTCAGATTAGTCAAGTAGAAACTATTATCTTGTTGATGTCATACTCACATCACAGTTTGTGCTTATATATAGAAATTGATGCAATCCTCCCTCTGCCACAAATCTCCTTTGCTGCCTTCCAGTGTGATTTTTACAGGGCATAATGCGATAGTTTTTTTCATATTTATACGTATTTCATCGCATTAATATGCATGCCATTGCTGACAGGCTAGCTGAAAACAGCATGTTAACATTGTCAGCATTGTAAATTACAATTTCAAATTTTTGCTTTATTTTTGAGTTGAAACAACAATATTTTCATTATTGGTATTTTAGTTATGTTCAAGATGATAATATAATGATTGTTGATGATGTTATAGGGATGTAGTATAAATTCTCAGGGTTTCACCATTTGGTTTGTTTGCAACTTTCATTACACAAGTTGGAAACATAGTTAGTGAAGTATAGCCCTAGTCAAGGACTGATTGATATTGATTGCAGTGTGTATAGAGCGCAATACCACTTTTGTTGTAAAAATCGTACATTAGAGAAATGAAAATAAGATACAGAGAATCATGGTTTTGATAGTTACCTTTGTGGTCAAACTTTTTGCTTATGTTAATGTTAAGTTGCTGGTTTTAGATTTGGGCTCAGGATGGGTTTAGGTTTTGGATATGCCATATGGCTGATTTTTTCCCTAGGTTTGGGTACAAGTTCGTATATATACATACACACACACACACTATATATATATATATATACACACACATACACATATACATACACACATACACATATACATACATATATTTATGTATGTATACATATATATATATGTATATATGCATGTATATATGCATGTATATATACACGTATATATCTATGTATGCATGTATATATACATATATATATATATATATATATATATGTATGTATGTATGTATGTATGTATGTATACATACATACATATATATGTATACATATGTATATATATATACATTACATATTGTTTTGGTCTCTTCTATATGTGAAATGAGGGAAGAAATGAGCAACTTTGGGCAAAAGGAGTGAAAAGGAATGTACTTTAGGGTAAAATTAGATTTGTAAAGTAGAGAAAAATTTATATGCTTTCAACCTCAATGGTGTGTGGGTTTGCCTGTAGGTTTGGCCCAAGTTTTCCTAGGGTTTAGCTTGGGTGATGCAAGAGCATCTGGGTCCATAAGCAATCTTGCATCACCCAAAATATTTTAGGTTGTTTTCTGTTTTAGTTCGGTTATGGTGGTGTTTTATTGGTTTTGGAGTTGTTCCTTTAGGATGATTTTGAGAGGCAATTCAGGTCAAATTAAGGATATCACCTTGTAGAGAAGCCTAATGATTATATGTAGATCAAATTTGGTGAAGATTGGGAAAAAATTGGCTAAGTTAGGCTTTGCGGGTTTTTCGTCCATTAGTTTGAGGACTTTTGGGTTGTTGTCAAACTTGCTCTTATGTGGATGTTTGGTCTAGTACTAGCCTTTGGCGGAGACTTGCTACTAAACTGAGCCATTTTCAACCAGTTCCAATGTGTTTGCCTATGTAACGGTACCGACAACTTTGTTTTCCTTTGTGAAAATATCTTAGTCAAGTGAACCAAATTCTTTCTGCACCAACCCAAATAATTTTAGCCAGCTTCGATGTCTTTCCCCGCATAATCGACATTTGATTGGTTTTCTAAATTTACAGGAATTTCACTTCCAACAAAAGTTTGCAGAAATCTTATGGCCATTAGGATTTGTGGGCATATTCAATTGAACTAGCTTTTAAGATTCATTAATTGGTTCAAATGAACAATTTCAACGCCAACATCAACAGAGATGTCACTTGCCAAAGCATGGGGTAAGCATGATGTAATGATGATGTCACCATGTATAGATTGTGGAGTTTTGTTGGCCCACTAACCATGAAGCACAATCTCTTGTTTGAACTAGTCATTTGTGGATCTTTTGCTTGCTATTGCATCTGTGGCTATGTTACTCTGGGACGTGTCTCCAGGGAAAATCTCCCGTCCTTGGCCCTATCTCCGTCCCCATCCCAGAAAGTTGGAAATACTTGGAGGATCGGGGGACTCCGGGGCCAAGCAGCCTTTTAAAAAAAAATAACTCACTTCACTTTAAATATTTAATTCTGAATGCATATTCATGGGAGTTTAGGACTCATGTTGCTGCTACTAGAAAGGTATTGAATTTTTATTGGTTATCAGTAGCACCTAATTTGAGGGTTTAAATATTTCAATATAGTGTGATTGAAATATACTCTCTCAATTTTTTTTGATTTTCAGTGACAATTACAATGTAACCAAGCACCTGTTAAGGTTAGCTTAAACCAAAATGTTGCATAAAAGAACTCTAACCAAGAATGCGCCCTAAAACCACTTAAGGAGGAGGGGCGGGCATATGGTCAGAGGATCCCTAGAATCTATTGAAACAATAGTTACAAATATTACAACGGAAAGAGAGAGTCTAAACTCAACACCAAGAATGTGCACTCGAGATTCCTTAAAAGGCGAGGTGTTAACATATGGTGGAGTAGTAATAACAGAATTGAAAATTACTTAGGCGGATAACCAGCCATGAAAGAATTTCCACACTACCACCAAACAGTGGGGGGAAAATATTACAACTAAAACACTTCGTCTGCTGCGGCAGGCATCCACTCATGAATGGGAATTCACCACTTTTCTAGTGGGTACAATGAGAGAATTAGTAAGTTCTTTTTTCCACACTGGCAGTAAACCATCCAAGGGTTACAATGTGATAATTAAAAACAAATAAGCAGCAATTAAACAGACCGAAACAGTACTACTGTTATCAGCTTTACAAAATGAGGAAGAGCTACAAATTACATGAGAATTACAATAGCTTTGAAGCACCAAGAAATAGAAGTTCTCCCACTCTAGATTTCTCTCAATTATTGAAGGAATAAATTGAAATCAAAGACTAAAATAATTCTGATATAAAGTCAGCAAACTGAAAGTTTAAATCAGCAAACATCAACTCGCCAAAAATGTCAAATCTCTTACCACACTCCATGGAATTGAACCAAACTGAAAGTGTCTCTCTTCTATAGCTAGGCAACCAAGAAACCACCACTTTCCAACCTTCAAACTCAGCAAAGACAACCAACACACATTCCAAAGTAATAAATGAATGGTACGGCCCTAGGAGAGGGTCGACCTCACTTATAAAATCAGCCACTTCATATTAAATTCTGTCCTTGCACCAAAAGGGGCGCCTCTAGCATATAGATGGATAGAAACAATACCCATAAGCAAACAAAAATCATACCAAAAGCTGTATATGAAAATCTCCTTCAGCCAAACAATAACCAACAACATGAAAACTGGAAATATCTCACCAAAACTCCACAATAATGCTCAATATGTACTTCTGGATGAAGTACACTCTTAGATCACCATCTAGGGAACCATAGATTCAGGCTCGAAGAATGGAGTAAACTTGTTAAGCTTTCCCTTAGCCGGATTCTAGATTTCAAACCAGTAGCATAACTTTACAATATTTTCCAAAGATATTAAAAGTTGGAGCAAGACTTCTCTTTTATAGAAAAAGAGGTGACTTCACAAATTCCCAAAACTCCTCCAAGAATGGGAGGCCAAAAGTTCCCTTTTTGAAATATTTTATAATTCACAAATATTTAATCCCTCTTAGAATGGCATCCACTTCAAGGCATGAATAAACTTTATTAAATGTTTAATATTTCCTTCATGAAGGCGCCCCCCTTCATGGCCACCTTTTAAACACAATTTAAAGTTAATGAGCTAGGCCAAGGGGTCAACTTGAAATTAAAACATTAATGCCTTGAAATATATTATTTCACCAAAATGGCCTCAAAATGTTGAAAGCCAATTATGCTCCAAACTACACTGCCTGAAATGAAAACTAAACTAAGTGTTGATGCTACTGCCTAAGATGGCACTGCCAGAAATATAACTTACTAAAAATAGTAAATTTTGAAAAGATGCCCAATGCCTTTGCAGGTCATACCACTGTGAATCTCTCTGAAAACCTAGAAAGAATCCGCAATCCTTATTCATGCAAACCTTCTTTAGAACCCCTATAAAATAGGAAACCCTAATTTGCACATCTGAGTAGCCTACGGATTTCCGGAAATAGGCTAAATCCAAATGAAGAGAGTAGGGCGAAATTGGGGACATTACAGTGATAAAAGGAAAATTGACAATGAATATTTAATTCTGAATGCATATTGAGTATTGACAATGAATTCTGAACACAAATGTTATATGTTAAGGTTCTATAATGTATATATGCATGCTTTATCCATTTTTTCATATGAATATTTAAAATTTCCCTATATTTTATATAGCTGTCCCCTAGCCATCCCCGAAATTGGCTTGAAAAATCGGGGACTTGGGGATGCATCTCGCCGTCCCTTGCCGTTCCCGTCTCGGAAACTTGGGGTAACATAGATGTGTGGACTTTCAGCTTGCCGCTGCATTTGTAGACTTTCGGCCTGCTGCTACACTTTTCGTTTTTGTAACAATTCAGTTGCTGTAACTACTAAGATCTGATTCAATTAGATTTCCTAATGGCTTGAGGAATAAAATGGAGATTGATACATGCTAGGAGAGAACTTTTTTTTGGGGGGAAAATCTTTTGGAAGTTTGGAGAAGGGTGATTGAGATCAAATTGATCCTTTTTTTTAATCCTGTAACTAATTTCTATTGCTTGAAGATGATGAGAATTTGAATTTGTTTGTTCTTGAACAATTTTATTTTTACTATTGTATTGGTTGTGTGATTGGGTTATCTAATAAGATTCCCTGATCTTGACTGCATCATTGGGCACCCTTGGTACCTGGGCTGAACCCTAGGCTATCCTGGGCCCTGGCCCAAAACTGGAACTTGGACCAATTTCTTCAATATGGCAACCGTTTCAGCAAAGTACACAGTAACTTAGGCTAAATGTATTTGATAATAGGAGTGTTCTGGAAATGTTGCGAATAAAACAAAAATGAATATCAATTAAAAGTTCAAATATTATGTTTCTTTAAAGGAAGGCTGTAATCTATATCTAAGCTCCTATTTATTTTGTCTCCCTATTACATACTTATTAACTACCCATAATTGAATTTGTTTGCCATTTTGGTGTGGACTTCCATCAAGGTATGCCAACTAATTTGAGATTTTTATTTCCATTTTTATAACCAAAAAATGAGCTATTGTTCACTTGAAGTTTTTGTATTTACTTCTATATGATTTTGATCTGACAAAGTATTGAAAGCTTTTAGTTATATTTTACTAATGTTGTAAGAAGTGACCAATTTGTTCTTTATTTCTGTACTTTGCTTATGGACGAGATCTGCTTATTGGCTATACAGAATTCTATACTGTAATACTTTTGATTGTTTTAAAACTGTTTCTTTTGGCTTGCAGGGAAAGTACATGGTTACATACAGTCAAAAGTTTGCAAATATGCTATTCAACTCCATTATCTTACAGTCTTTGTTGATTTGGAGTTTATCATTGGTTATGGGAGGAATTCCAGCTGTGATTTGTCTTTCTTTGGCCTGCTTTAGTATTTTTGTTACATGGATCCTATCTATGAGCTTCTCTGCACTAGTTGCCCTTTCCTTGCCACATTTATGTTCATCACCTTTGCCCTTTCTAGCCAGTCCATGGTTAATAGTAGGCTTATTTGGTGCACCTGCATTGCTTGGGGCATTGTTTGGTCATCACATTGGATACATCACTCTGCAAAAGTATCTACTGCAACTGGAAATTAAAAAAAATAGCCTAGCCAGTAAGGAAGGTGTCAGTAAAACACAAGTAGATTGTGTCAAGTGGGAGGCTCAGAGGTGGTTGTTTAAAGCCGGCTTTGTTCAATGGCTGTTAATTTTGTTATTGGGAATGTGGTTTAAGGCAGGTTCTTCATATATAGCTTTCATTTGGCTTGTTTCACCAACGGTTGCATGTAAGTTTTTGACATTTAAGTCCTTTCACTTATTTGAAGTAATGTTTAATACAGTATCTGATAGAAAGTAAATAAACAATTCCTTTTTTGTCATATGCATTGGTTTATGATCCTGGTAATCACTCATTCTATTCATTCTGGCTAGCGTAGATGGTTTAATGGAAGCAACTTTGTCACCAATACGACCACCTAAAGAACTGAAGACTTCATCATATTTTGTGGGTCATATAACTCCTATAGTGGTTACTGCTGGGGTACTTCTCCGCTTGATGGGCATATTGATTGGAGTTTTAGTCCGCTTTGACAGGTTTCTTCCTCTCTTTCATTTGTTTCTTTTGAACTATACACACCATTTAAACTTCAAACATACAATCCAGACTTGGAATCTTTCAAATGGAGTTGATATATATATTTATTGGAGAGAGAGAGAGAGAGAGAGAGAGAGGTATACAAGAATAATTCAAATAAATAATTTAAAAAAATTGGCAGACTAGACTTGTAGTCTCATTTAATGTACAACAAATGGCTTTAGTTACTGTGAATAGTTACAATTAAAAAAGAAAGGCAAAATTATCATAAAGTATTTAGCAACTTGATACAAAACAAGCAAGGTTCCAAGTTCAAGTTACAAGCAACTTATCTTGGATTATTGGATACTATCATTGCAAATTGGGAATCATAAAGCCATCTAGTTTGTGTGTGAAGTTCCCCTCCAGTTCAAAATACTGATAAATTAAGCTCCAAATTATCCCGCTGTAATGCTTACAAAAAGAGTTCAAACTGAAACTTAGAATTGTAAAAACTAAATGCCAATATAGCTATGCATTATTCTGTATATCCATACACTGGAAGAATCTAGTCTTCCTTATTAGTAGCATCTACAAACCAGGAAAGAGCAGCATCCTATGCATCAGAAGCTATCACCTATAACCATCTACAGACCACAGAACAGTAGGCAACCTTACCATTTGGTGGCAACTCTTGAATAAAAAAAGTGAAAGAAACATGGTATGAGCATGCATGTGCTCTTGCTATTTGTCACAAGGATGTTTCAGCTGACGGAGTTGGTCAATGTTCTTCAGAAGTTCAACACTTATATTTTATAGCTAACCAAATGAGATTCATGTTATTTCTATTTGCCTATGTCTTCTCTGTATATATCTATGCATTGATCTAGGTGTGGAAATCTCTTACCTTGCTTATGGTGCATATGAAGAGAGCACATACATTTAAACATATCATGGTCAAGCTTGAGAGTAAACAGAACCTTGCCTATCCACCTATATAAAAGGCAACAATGTTAAGTTGTAAATTTGCTTTGTATATTCACATGTCAATAGACAAACACCTTATATCTGCTTTTAAAGAAGAAATCATTGTATAAAGTTATAAACTATAATCCACTCAATTCGAACAGTGTTCATTTTGTAAATACAATATTTAGCATTTTTATTTTGTGATTTAAAGTTGATTCTGCTCATACCTTTTTCTATTTAGTTGAGGTCTCCTGGACAGCTCTCATCACACAAATACATCAATTTCTTGTTTGATATTCAAATGATAGTGTTGTTGAAGTAATTCTGTCATCTTGTGTGCTTGGTTTTATTTCATGTATTAACAAGATCAACTAATACCTTATATGGAAGACAATATACCTTAGGAGTTGGATTTAATTAGTTTTGAAATAGGAAGTTTCATGTTGAATTTGAATTAACATTTTCATTGAAAAATTTCAAATGAAGGCATGATATGCCAGAATTTTGCAATGGATTCTGAAGAATATTTTTGTGACAATTGCTTTTTTGGATTTTCCTTGTACCTGCAGAAATCCAGGCAACAGCCCAGAATGGTTTGGAAGTCTTATTATTGGCATGCTGATTGCAGCCATTGTCTGTATGGTGCTTGTGTATCTTCTTCCATATGCACATTCTTCAGGTCATAACTTTTTCTTTACTCTGTCTGTGTAACCTTTCCAAAGAGCATTTTTTTCATGTTTTCCAACTTTCCAACGTTTCTTATTGTATGCACAAACAGTGAACAACGCAAAATTGAGTGACACTAATTATTAGTGTTATTTTTCTAATGTAATCGATTATCAAAGGTGATGTATTTGTGTAAAGGTCCATATTTGAGGTTGAATATCCTTTATGGATGAAAATGAATTTCACTTGATTGGGCACTGATCCCTCCCTGAGGTAGTACATTGCTTTTATTCTAAGTTACCAATCCTAGTACTGGTTTGGGTTAAAAAAAAATTGGGGTTGGGTTTGTTTTGGGCTCATCCATTAAAAAAACATATCAAAATCATAAATATATACATATTTACAGCTTAAAATAATATACATATTTGATTTCCTAATATTTTTAATATATAGCTAAGTTGTCGGTTCTGGTATCCGGTCGGGTATGGGTACAGGGTTCTAGTATGTCAGTACAACAAGTTTTTTTCTCTTTCTTGGGTATGGTACATTTGGGTATGGCTGTATATTATGTGGAAGAAAATAAAAAAATATATAAAATTGCAAATACATTTGATATATCATATAATATTATTTTTTAGATAATATGACATTTGATCTTCTTTAGTATGATACTATATCATTGATCAATGATATTATGATGGTCATAAAGATAATTGTCTAAGTTGTCAGTTTTGGTCTCCATTCCTAGACCCCCTCATTGTAATCAAGTTTCTTAGGTGACAATAGATCCCAACAACCAGTGGGGGTTGGGAGTGGAGACTTCAATGGGGTTAAGGGTTAGCACCCCTCATGGGGGTCTAGGGTGATGCCCCTAGCAAAGCCGAGGGTTAGTGCCCCTCGTGGGGTTTAGGGGCAACACCCCCAATGGGGTTGAGGGGTAGTGCCCCTAGCACATTCCCTATTGCGATATAGGGCAAGGTCGAGGTGCAAAGCCCCTGCTGCAAAACCCAAATTAAGGCCTTTGAAACCACATAAATCTTCATGGTGCACACCATTTTCACAATTTTATCACTTAGGTATCTGGCACATTCTTGTTTATAAAAATGTTTTAGAAAAAGATTTTTGTTTTTGAAAATCTATGTTACCTCAAGTTTTCGGGATGGGGATGGTAGGGGACAGGGGAGCGCGTTTCGGGGTAACAATGATAAAGCATTCATATATACATTATAGAATGAAATATACTCTCTCAATTTTTTTGATTTTCAATAACAAATACAATGTAACCAAGCACCCGTTAAGGTTAGCTTAACCCAAAACGTTGCATGAAAGAACTCTAACCAAGAATGCGCCCTAAAACCACTTAAGGAGGAGGGGCGGGCATATGGTCAGAGGATCCCTAGGATCTACTGAATCAAAGTTACAAAGATTACAATTGAAAGAGAGAGTCTAAACTCAACACCAAGAATGTGCACTCAAGATCCTTTAACAGGCGAGGTGCTAGCATATGGTGGAGTTCTAATTGCTGAATTGAAAGAACATAGGCGGATAACCAGCCATGAGAGAATTTCCTCACTACCACCAAACAATGGGGGGAAAAGATTACAATTTAAACAATTCGTCTGCTGCGGCAGGCATCCACTCAAGAGTGGGAATTCTCCACTTTACAGTGGGTAAGATGAGAGATTCAAGTTTATTCTCCACACTGGCAATAAACCATCTAGGGGTACTTAATGTTAGCTTTAAAAATTAAAAGTAAATGCAGCAATAACATATGGTTGGATTAGTACTACTAATTCACAACTTTACAATCCAATAATCTGCAATTTACGAGTATTACAATGATAGACAAAGCCACAATGTGAAGAATGATTATCTCAATCTAGAAAGTTCTTCAACATTGAAAAGGAAGCTAAAAAATGATCTCTTTGAAGTCTGCTAATTAAAATCAGCAAACTGAAACTATAAATTAACAACCTGTGAATCAATTAAGTGCTTATATCTTAATCAATTTACCTCCGAATTGCATGAAACCAAGTGCAATGAACCTTTGGAGGCTAGGCACCCATGCCATGATGAAGAAACAACTCCAAAAACCCAACATTTATTTATTGGCACAATTCCCAATGCAAACAAGAAGGTACGACCCTAACAAGGGCGATTTTGCTAGTAAAAATCATACGCTTTGAAATAAAATCTGGACTTTGCTAAGAAGGGTCGCCATGACTTTAGCAATGATATTATTGAATGCCCATAACGAGAATAAAATGATACAAGAAGCTGTTAACAAATTCAACTTTCAGCAGTGTAAATATCAACAACTTGAAATCTGGAAAACACACCACAATTCTCCACTTTAAAGCTCAATATGTACTTCTGAATGAAGCACACTCTCAATCCATCATCTAGGGAACCATAGTTTCAAGTCCGAAGAGTAGAATAGAATTTGCTAAGCTTTCCCTTAGCCGGATTCTGGATTTCAACCAGCAGCATAACTTTGCTTTCCAAAACATAACATAGTCAGCTCTCTATGATTTAACAATATATAAGTTTCAATGGGAAAATGAAACACTTTGAATTCCAAGAAGGTGAATCACTTCAACTTCCCAAGGGACGCTACCTTCAACCATTCACTTTATTGTGAAATAATAAAACATTATTTCCCTTCCCTTTAGGCGTCCATTTCTATTTGCAACAATAAAGCATTTTAATAAATCATTAAATGCTCAACATGACCCCTTAATGTGCCCTCTTTAAAACAACATGAAGTTATCACTCCTAGGCATGGGGGTACAACTTAAAAACATGAAATTAACTAAGTATAATATTGAGTCCAAGGAGATAACTAAAACCAAAGCCAATACTGAAACTGATGGATTACCAGAAATAGCATGATGACCTAAGCTGAACTGCAGATAATGATACTGCCAAGATTAGACTTACTAAAAATAGCCACTGCCAAAAATAGTAAGTTCATTTCAACTTAACAGAAAGCCAAATTGATCGGCCACACTGAACTGCAAAAGATTGAGTTGCTGCTAGAGTGATATGCTATAAATATACTTACCAAAAATAACATATTGCTATAGATAATAAGTTTGCCAAAACACATCTGTATGCGAACTGAGCAGTATCATGACTTACTATAAATAGTAAGTGTTCCCATTCTTCTTAGCCTACAAGTTTCTGGAAATAGGCTAAATCCAATTGTAGAGCATAGGGTTGAATCGGGGACATTACATAGAACCTTAATACATAAGATTTGTGTTAAATTGAGAGTTCAAATAAGAGTCAAAGTCAAACAAATTAGCAATTTGGTTACTTATATTTGTCATACCTAGTAAAATGATGCTTGAAGTTGACATATATTTATTATTTTGTCAAACAATTGTTGTAACAAGCTTTGTGTAATTATCATTGGGTAAAATGCAAGCATATTCCGAGATAATCTAGTGGGTTTAAAATTACAATAAGGTCAAATCCCATTCACCTTATATACCTGGTTTTAATGTTTGTCGTCCAAGTTTTCCAAGGCACCCAGCGACAACTCACCATGTAGAGAGAGGCAGAAATTATTCACAAACCTGTAGCTTCATATCAACAGTCCCAACAGTTTTAAGAGTAGTACCGGTTGAAGTTCTAGATTGGATTCCTATTGGTTAACCAATAGATCCATGCAGCTGCATAAGGGCGGGTTCGTTGCATATAAAGGGAGTAATATTGCTGTCTCAGAAGTTTAATGCCATAGGAGCCATCAGTTTTGTTTGGGATCAAAATAATATAGCTGCTAAAATAGTATAGACTGTTGCATATAGGTTCTTAGTACATTTTCAGCCTGTATTGCTCCAGTTGTAAACCACATGTTATTGTACGTTTATTTACTACAAAAAAATATTTTAGTACTCTTTGAAGTGTTTATATTAAAAATAAGTCAATCATTCACCTTCATAAACACTATTTAAAAAAAAATTGGATCAGACTGTAATAACCACCACTGATTTTTTTTGATTGTTTGTTTACCGAGTATGATGTAGATCACAGATTCATTTTGTTTCAAGGTTCCATTCAACATGTGTGGCATTTGTAGAAATAACATTGCATTGAAACAAAATGACATGGATTTGCAACATATCATATTGAACCATTACAAATCACCTTAGCATATAATAATAATTGAAATCAAACTTAAAGAAATACATATCAGATCTGATTATAGTAATATAAGGTCCCTTCCACTATCATAAATTGAGCAGAAAATGCATACAACTCCTCATGGAAGACACCAAATGCATAAACTATCAACCCACTCTCCTTCACATTGGCCAACATTCAATTGAGAAAAGACACCATTAACACACTGTTGCAGACTTCTGTAAGTTGCTGTTCTGAGAAGGAAGTCTGAAAATGCAAACCCCCAAAATGGTATGGCTCCCTAGGAGGGGCGATCAGCTCTATTAAATTAATCCTTCACAAGACAATGCAAATGAGGGCTCAAAATGAGGCACCCAGCTGCAAGGAATCCATAGAAACAACACCTAGAATGATGCACTTCCCACATACGGAGTTACGAGTAGATTTATACTTCCAGCCACTCTAAAAATGTACTTTTCCAGAACTCAGAAAAGTGTCTCAAACCTCTGAAAATGTAATCAAACAGCTCCAAACACACTCCCAAAAGATGCAAACCATTTATCAAACCAAAATCTTCTATCCCAACTTAAAATACGGAAAATATCTTCTTTCTAACACAACAAAATGATGGATAGTCATTAAATCTGTGAATGCAAAGGTGATCCCTGAGGTAGAATGACTCCAACTAGCTAGGGTGGATCTCTCACCACCGAAACCAACAACTAGAGATGAGGGTGTTTGTCGTCAACCTGTAGTATACAAATCTTGGAGAAAATCCAACAGAGTTTCCTTAAACTGCCAAAGTTCTCACATGCAAATGAGAGCTCAAACACATATTTATAAAGTGAGGGAAAAGTTAGAGCAACTTGCAATTGAATTTGAATGTTTTTTTCCCTTTTATTTCGTTTTATGAAATGACATGAAATTACCCCAAGAGGGGCGTCCAAATTTATCCCTCCAAAATTTCACTTTTGATTTTTTATTTAAAATTGACATTAAGCCCAAACTAGGCATCCCACCTTATAAGGCATGACATTAGCCTAAAAAAATGATAAATAAACTTCCTTTTAGGCACCGCACAAGATAAAACATTGGCCCTTTTTTTAAAACCAACTTTGCTCTATTAGCCAAGGGGTTTTTTAATAACTTAATAACATAAGTCATAAAATCCCATTTTGAAGACTTAGGAGAACAATATGCGAAAAAATTTAAACTCATCAAATTGCAATTGCCAAGCACTATCCAAATTGAACACCCTACACTACACCACTGCCAAGATCAGTTTCCCAAAATAGCACTTACTAAAAATAGCATGCTGTTAAAAATAGTGTGTCCAAATACCAAACTAGCCCAATCTGAGATACTCTGAAATTTACTAAAACTAGTAAGTGCTAAAAATAGCAATACTTGTCATGTCCCCAAAATTGCAACACTAAAGTATAAAAATAACCAAGCATTGAAACGCAAATAAATAAATAAAATAAATAACAAAATACATATTAAAAATATAAAAATAAATATTAGCAGTTTAATATTATTATAATTATAATTATCATAATATATATAAACTAATACAAAAATAAATATATTAAAACAAGAAAATATATATTGTATTAGCAGTTTAATATTATTATAATTATAATTATCATAATATATATAGATATATTATGATATATATATATATATATATATATATATATATAAACTAACAAGAAAATATATATTTTATTGCAACAGTGATTATATTTCATTTAGCAGCGGTTATGACAAGGCAGTGATCGCATGTTAAAAGGCAGTGAAAGGAAATCATATAATTATATGCTATATATAGTGATCACTAATGACATATGCATAAGACAAAAGGCAGCGATTAAATTGAAGAAGTAGCATTAGTAATATAAAGTGCAGCGATTCATTTATAAAAGGACAGCATATGTTATGGAGAGTTGTTTTCTTTGTGAAGTGACGTGTCTATTAAATAAATCATCCCCCCTTGAAGATGTATAAGAGTGAGAAGGTTGTGTGAGTCGGAGGAAAAAAAGAAAGGAGAAAGAAGTCTGCAGCAGTAGAGGATAGAAATAGGGAATCAACTAGAAATAAATATCTGCACCGAGGATAAACTAGCAGATTGGGAGGAAGAAATAGATTATAAGAGATTATGTATTATTGCAAGAAAATATTTGGATAGTAATTTTGAGTATAATTAAATATATATATATTTATCTGTTCATATGAAATGATTATTGAAAGACTGAAAGTAATTAGATGTATATACATATATATTTATATAAAATTATACACGATTATGCAATAGTGATGCTTGTAGCAATTATTGAGCCTTATAGGTAATTATGGTTCTTTAATATGAATAGGGATAAGAGATTCTTATTCGTTTGATTTACACTAATAATATCTTTTGAATGTTAAGAACAGATCAAACAACAAGGCAATTGGAGCAGATCAAACATAATTATTTGCACTTAACAAACAAGAGTAGAAGTCAACAACCCTTGATATATTTGTATCTCAGAATATAGCAGTTTATATTTTAGCAAAGCATTGTGTATGCACTATAATGTATATTGTGGATGATGATATGTTATTTAATCTCTATGGAATTGGATAAGGCAGCATGGATAGGGAATGTAGATACAAGTTTACCCACTAAGTAGGCCACTCCATGTGGATGACTGGAGGTCTGCCAGTTGGAGCCAAGAGGGATGGTATATCCGCTCTTGGGCTTAATTGGGATAGCTTCGAGCTGACTTATCAGGTTCCCCATCCAATCCTTATTATGATTAAAATTCCATTTTACTTATTCCTCTACAATCAATTGTGGGAAGAAGAGACAAAAGTACAAGGGGGATAGCAGTTGTGAGATTTTATGCTAAGTAAACCACCCATAATGGATGACTGAAGTGTTTTCCATTTGTGGGCCAAGGGGGTTGCCTATCCGCCCTTGGACTTAGAAAGAAGAAATGCTCCGAGCATCCTATTGTGGCTTCATCTCCGATCTTCCCAATGGTTGATTATTAGAGTGGCTAATATCGTTGAATCCATGTGAATAGTTACTTATCTGTTTAAGATCAATGAACCTTATATATTTCAAATAATGTAAAGGATGTTGCAAATAGTACAAATGATCAACTAATTGTTTATGAGTTATTGGCTAACATTATTGTAGGGTTAAAATGGAAGTTTATTGGAAGTTGTAATTTAATAAGATATACTTTTTACTTTGAAATTCTGATTTAAGGGAAAAATCTTAGTATATCCAAAAAGGGACATTATAATTGGTATCAGAGCCTTAATCTTACCAGCCTACGAACAAACTGACTTTAACCATCAATCAATTAAAATTAACTATTTAGTCTTCTTCTAAGTAGGCCAATTATGCATTTCTATATCCATGTGCCTTCCATGTGTATACTTTGTGACTTACGTGTATTCATGTGTATACTTTGGACTTACATGTATTTATGTGAATACTTTGTGACTTACGTGTATTCATGTGTATACTTTGTGACTTACATGCATTCATGTGTATACATTGCGACTTATGTTTCATGTGTATACTTTGTGACTTACGTGCATTCATGTGCATACATTGCGACTTATGTGTATTCGTGGGTATACTTTGCGACCCACATGTATTCATGCGTATTGTGAGAACCCTTGGTTCTCCCTGAGCTAAATTTACAACTGCCGGTTTGAAGTTTTGAAGTTTCCTTGGAATATTTACTAGATAATGCATAAAGCCTACAAAACAAGAAATGCAAAAACACAATTGTAATATTATTTCAAAATTGTCATGAAATTACAATGGAAGCATTCATACCCAGAAACAATCCTCTGATGATGAAACCCTTATTTTTGAATCTCTTTGTAAATCCAATGAAGTACAAATAGAACTCCTGAATGAAGCCCTCTCTGAAGCAATGATTTGGCTGGTCTTTCACAACTTCAAGATTGCAGAACATTGAAGAATTGTTGCTCTCCAATGGTGAAAAATGCTGAAACCCTTGTCTCAGGCACAAACTTCAAAGAGCCAGAAGAAAACAATGTCAAATGATCGATACGTGAATGCGGTCGACTTGCTCTTTGTTCTTATATTTCCTCAAAGAGGCACAATTTCCAATGAGATTCATTTTAATACATTTAAAATGTATTTTAATGTTTGATACCCCTTTTTTAATTAATCTCTCAACTTGGGCGTACCATTTAGCAAAATTATTTTAATCTCATTTTATTAAATTTAAGTGGCTCACTTTTATAAAGTGAAAATATAACTTTATAATATCCCTTTACTAATTAAATATAACTTAACCACTTAAAAATTAATATCTCCCTCAATATTCAGTATTTTGACATGTCGTCTGAAGCTGGGGTCAACATTGTAAAACCCCCATGTGTTCAGGTGCCCTTACTAACTATAGCATCATTGCCAGGTCGACTTACTATAAATAGTAAGTCCCTCAAACTAAGCCAAACATTGATTTGCAAAGGTCTGGAACTGAACCCAATACTGAACTGAAGAAATGGAAATGACAACAACCTCCATGAACTGCCACTGAGACCCTTTATCCAAACATATTAGCCTACAAGGGTCCAAGTAATAGGCTAAACCATCGAACTTTGATGCTCATGAAAATGGGGACATTACACATATACTTCATGACTTATGTGCATGTTTCATATCTTATATGTATTTATGTGTCTTTGACATGCATGCTACATGTATTAAGTATATCCATGTGTTTGCTTTCACATGCATGCAACATGTATTAAGTAAATCCATGTGTTTGCTTTCACATGCATGCAACATGTATTAAGTAAATCCATGTGTTTGCTTCATGCTAGATGTGTCTTCAACAAGTTTACTCCATGTGTGTTTATGACATAGTTACAAGACTTGCCTAAACTCGGCGAATACTCGCGAGTCCCGAGGCGGGTGAGGCTGGACGAGTCCCAGAGACTCGGATGACGAGTACTCGCCGGACTCGCCGGACTCGCTGAGTCCCGTGCCAAAGACTCGACCGTCACTTTGTGGGCTTGAGTTGGAAAAAAAACATGTTTTAAAGTTTCTTTTTTTTTTTTTTTTTCTTTTATACTTGCCTCTATTCCTTCAAAAGGCACTTCATTTCATTTTCAAGCCAAGTAAGAGAGAAAAAAGAGAGAAGAGAGCCAAAACACATTTGCATTGAAGGAAAATCAGCAAAGAGATTAAGCACCAAATGCTTATTGAATCACATTTGTGCAGATTCGTAGGTGATTTTGCTGCATCTAGAGGAGTCTACAAGGGATTGGAAAGAGATTTGCATTGATTTCAAAGAAGATTGAAGAGGTATGTTTGAGTTTTGGCTCTCTTCTCTCTTTTTTCTCTCTTATTCAGAGATCCAGGACCTATCTTAGACGTCTACGCAGGAGGACTAATGCTTAGTGATGCAGGCTCCTTTGAGCCATAGACTTATAGGCTTATAGCTTTTGTTTTACTTTTGTTATATGTTTCGAACTTTTGATGCCATGGATTTCATATTCCATGAGTATTGTATACACTATACATTTCAAAACATTTATATATCTAACTATTTTGACTCTTACTACTATTATTTGTATTAAGTAATTACTTATTTCCTTCAGCCAAAATTTGCGTTTATACTTATGTGATCGATATATGTTTGTGTATAGGATCATAGTAGTTTCTATTTCATGATGTTATTGTGTATTTAAGGTTTATTTACTAAAGGGTGCATGAAACAAGCTTTAAATCCTTAAAAATCTCTGAATTTCTTGGGTTTTTCTATTTGTCGAGTCTTTGCTGAGTCTTGGGCGAGTCTGGGCTCCGAGTCCGAGTCCGAGTCAAAAATCGGCTTGCTGAGTCCGAGGCGAGTCCGAGTCTTGTAACTATGGTTTATGATTACTTTATACTTAAAAATTATGAAAATGTGAAAACTTTGTTTGTCAAAATGCTTCTTGAGTTGAGAAGCACTAACAGATTAATTTATCTAAAATTGAATAATAAAGAGTTGTAACTATTAAAGTGAAAAGGTGTGACTCCCTCAAACTTGTGATATAAAAGGGAGAGCATTTCATCCATACCATCATTTGAAGAATCCAATGAAGAATAGAACTAAGTTTCCGGTTTTGGTACGCGAACAAGCACGGGTACGAAATATGGGTATGCCGGTAAGACGATGTTTTTTTATTCGTTGGGTAGGTATGTTTGGGTACAACTGTAAATATATATGAATTTTTTAAAAAAATATACAAAATTGTAAATACATTTGATAGTATAATACTTAATTAATCATTAATCATCATTAAATCATTATGGGAATTGATAGAATCAACAAATGATGTATATTCATTAATAAACTCAATAGCTAGCAATGTTTGCAAGTGTGGATATTGTGTGTGATAGTTTTGAAATTTCAGTGTGGCTACAACTTACATGATGTATCAAATTACAATATATTTTAAACATAAAATTAAATTCAGAATTCTTTCAAAAGAAATTAAATAAATCTATAACATAAATATGTCAACCTTATAGATTTTTCATTAAAACACATTAATATTATAAATTCATCATACCAAGAGTTAAAACAAAATGTAACAATGAACATTTAACTTCAAGATACAAAATTCAAATTATAAATTACAGGTACACAACCAAATACCATAGCGTCATATACAAAAGTAGTATTGGTCTAGGCCCCTAAAGTATTTGATACACAAACCCATAATCTTGATATGCTTATATTTTGAGCATCATACATAAATGTATGCATGCTTTGATACATCATGCCTAGTTATGTATGCATGCATGGTTTAAAAGATTCTAACTATGGGTGATACACAAACTCATATAAATTTGGCATAAGCTTCATTGCTTAGGCTTATTATTAGCATGCCAATTTGGAGGTGTTAAAAAAACTAATCAATTTCTAATGAGAATATGGCATAGCTTAATGAGAATATGGCATAGATCATTCACTCAAATTGGCTTGCACAAAAGATCCTATTATTCACAACACTCCCAAAATCCATCATGATGAAGGATGCAAACATTTTTCTATCATTATAGATTTCAACAAAGGGCAATGAAGAATTTGTATCATAACCTAGGATACTTGCGATAATGAAATGAGAGGAAACTTGTCTTAAGTGACAGGTTGTATCAATTCCCAACTCTTGGTCTTGTTGTTAAGGGTTATTGGGAAATAATAGTACATAGGACAATAAATTATTCTCACACTTTAGAGGACGGTATTAAACCTATTGGTAAGTTGGGGCAAGTATACCAACAACTACTCTCCAAAGACATCATTATAGTATTGAGTCAGGCATAAACCAAGACAATCATCATTAGTTGTAGAGTTTCAATTCCTATTGCTTGAGGACAAACAATCTTGGGAAGGGCAGACTGTCATGTCCCTGAAATTGCAACACTAAAGTATAAAAATAACCAAGCATTGAAATGCAAATAAATAAATAAAATAAATAACAAAATACATTTTAAAAATATAAAAATAAATATTAGCAATTTAATATTATTATAATTATAATTATCATAATATAATATTATAAACATTAAATATATGTATATATAATCTAATACAAAAATAAATATATTAAAACAAGAAAATATATATTGTATTGCAGCAGCGATTATATTTCATTTAGCAGCGATCCCAAGTTAAAAGGCAGCAAAGGAAATCATATAATTATATACTATATACAGCGATCACTAATGACATATGCATTAGACAAAAGGCAGCGATTAAATTGAAGAAGTAACATTAGTAATATAAAGTGCAGTGATTCATTAGTAATATAAGGGTTTAAGTTTTGATAAGGCTAATTCAACCCCCCTCCCCTCCCGCTCTCGGTCTCCGTGTGTGTTAAACATATATGTGATCTTAAAACTAACTTTCAGTTTCCTTTTTCCCTTGTCAGGTGTACATGTGACAAAGGGAAGATGAGCACTCAAAGTTTGAATCGAAATTGCATCGTCAAGTGCACATTTGACAATGCAAGTTTTTTCTTTTTGAAAAATCAAAGTCATTCCTCTATATATAGGTGTGCACTTGTCAATGGGAACCAATCCTTATGAAAACTCAACCTAATTCTGCCTTATTAGGTGTGCACCTAACAATGCAATTCTGAACTGTGATTTGAAATGCCACTTCCTTCACAAAGCTGTGCCGCTGACAAAGGGATTTTGACCTTGTTCTTTAAAACTCTGTTTCCTATCAGAGGTGCACCCCTGATCTCCTACCATAGCCGATTTCCCTAATAAAAACTATCATTCTTTTGGTAATATGTGTCTCTTCAATTAGGTGTGCACTCAACATTGGGGTTGCATTTCAATTTTGAAATCAGCCTTGTTTTTGATTGACCTCTATTCTTTACCTTCGTGAAGTTTCTATCGTCTTTTCATTGATTGATCTTCGTTCTTCACCTTTCTAAAATTGTCCAAAAGTTATTTTCATTTTCCCTGCATTAAGACACAGTAAAAGACAACAAAAACAATACGGATCAATAGCACAAAATGTTGAAATATGACTGTTTGAATGGATGGTAACATGAGGTTTTAGCATTGAAACTTGAAACAATAATCTTTTTATTGGTTCAACATGTTTCCATCTTTGCAAACATGCATATTTATTATTTTATGACTTTAAATAATCTATCTTTTTTCATGTTGGCACTATATTTAAGATAATATTTGTTCATTTTCCTATTGTCATTTATTTTTTATTGATAGTGAAGGCACTTCCTGATTGTATGCAACTTCTGTAGTATTTTCACTCCATTTGACTGCTTTTGAAACATTTATGAGGATCTATATTATTTCATTTGTTGCCAGCTAAATATTCCGTCTAAAGGTAGTTTCTTATAACTCTAAATATGCCTAATGAAATGCTAGTGTATGGTGATATTTTAAATTAAAAATTTAGTCATTCTCTTGCTATCATCTGTTCGTCATGAGGGCTGTGGTCTTTTGACTAATTAGGATTAGTTTCTAACAACAATCCTGTATTCACATTGTTGTTTGGTTTGCATTTTTTCTTAGTTCTTCATACTAATTAAAAATAAAACAAAAAATTGCAGGTGGATTGAAATGGATTATCATGGGAATCTCTATGCTTTTTCTATTGACCCTTTCCGGAGTAGTGTTGGAAATCTTCCCTGCATTTACAAAGGATGTTGGGAGGGCTATGAGTGTAAGTAGTTTGACATATTTTTTACAACTGTCTTTGCATCTTTAAAAAGGTGTATTTTTCTGGAACAGCACTTTATACTTAAACAGCTAAACTTTTGAGCTTTTGAACATTGTGGGCACTGAGAATGTTCATAGTTGTAAGAATACCATAGAGTCCTGTGTTCTAGAAATCCAATACATCTATAACCTGAAATTCATGGTCACAAACACTTTTTTCTTTCTTTCTGGGGTTTGGTTTTTGTTTTGTTTTTAAATATCAAGTGCTTCTACAGTTTATTAATTAATACTATTTGTAGTGAAGGATTATCTCTTTACTCTTAGAAAGCAGGAGTTCAAAAAGCTAAACTTGTACTCAAATTGTTTTGGAGTGTAGCACCATAATACATGTCTTTGTATGCAAGCACAATCTTTGACCAAGAAATTTCAATGGGTTTGATATATTGGTAGCAGAATGGTGACATATTCTAGGATAAGCAACCAAATTCTTTGATGATTTTGTCGCCTAAACATGGCTTGTTATATGGAAAAATACAATCAATGAGAATGTTTTTAGCTGAATCTGGTAAAAGATTTATGTTTTTGATTGCTAGCGTGTATCTTTTTATATCAAGGTATAGCAATTAGTGATGATCAAATTTTCTTGAATAGGTCTGTGATGAGCCCAACTGGCTCTCTCTCAAACCCCTGTGTTAAATTGCTTATCTTTTGTGTTTTAAGATTTTTAGAGAATTTTCTAGAGAGAAATAGAAGGGGCGACATCATATAAAAGCTCATAAAACAAGAATCTGAGCTAATATTGATCAAGTGTAAATGCAGAGAGTATTGAATAACCCTAACAATAAGATTACAAACAATAAACTTACCCGTAAGCCTCCAGATGATTTAATTAAGAAATTATCCAAGCTTGCTAGCCGGAAATGGTGAAAATTGGCAAAATAGGACGCTGGAGCTACAAATCTGACTTCTCCCCAACAGAAACTGGATGCAAGTAGTCTTGAAGGGTGGACGCCAAGAAAGGGGCACAAAAAGATGCAAGAAAGAAGGCGATTCAACAAGAAGCTTCACACGCCTAACCTCTTGGAGGCATGTCTCCCAAGGCTGAAATGTACGACCAAGCAAGAAACTGGAAATGAACATTGCAAACTGTGATTTATCCTGAAGGAGACGTCTCTGATGAAGAGGCCCTCTTCCCTATTGTAAATTGAAAGAACTTGTATTGAAAACCCTGTAGAACTCCTGAAGTGAAGCTCCCATGGATGCAATCATTCAACTGATCTTTCACAGTCTCACAATCACCAATCTGTGAAGAATTGTCGCTCTCCAGAGATGAAATTCCTTGAAACCCTTGTCTCAGAGAAATTACGTTTTTAGCCAAAGCTAGAGAAAAATGTCAAATAATCAATAATAGAGTTTGAATTTCCCTTTGGCTGCCTTATATGCTCAAAAAGGCACACATTCCCAAAAGTGACGCCACTTTCATTATAAAATATATTTAAATGTATTTTACACTTTCCAATAGTTTATAATTAAATATTGGGCGCCCTTTTCAATAAAGTGTTTTCTTAAATTGATCACTTAAATAAATTTAAGTGATTACTTTATTATAAAATCAAGTTGACTTTATAATATTCCATTAAATAAAGTAAAACACTTTAATACACTGAAACACTTTATTATAAAATCAAGGTGACTTTAGAATATTCCATTAAATAAAGTAAAACACTTTAATACACTGAAAAATTAATATCTCACTCATAATTTAGTATATCGACGTGCCGTCAGAAGCTGTAAATCACTGCACTGCCAAGGTCTGCTATGAGCCAAACACTGAACTCAAGGAATGGAAATGACAAAACCCACCAGACAAGCCCACTGACCCTCTAACCCAGATCCTGTCAGCCTACGAGAGTTTGAGTAATAGGCTAACCACCATCAGACAAGATCACGCCAAAAAGGGGGACATTACAGTCCTCCCTCCCTGAAATTGCTTGTCCTCAAGCAACCTCAACAACAACAAATACACCATTCTACTAGGATACCGAGGATAGTGTCGTGTAATGTCCCTACTGTCATCAATTGTCCCTTGTAACTCCTGTTGTGACCTTTACACACATCGCCCCATTCAGAATGGGAACCCCCTAATTTTTGCTCCATTATGGTCTTTTGGCTTTGGTTTTGCGTCTCTCTCTCTGGTCTTTCTGTCCTTCCGGGGATGTCCCGTCGTTTGACCTGGGTTGAAATTTTGGCTAAGGTAGTCAAATTAGGGTTTCCATTCTGCAGACTTGTTTGAGGTCGAATAAGGTTATCAAAGTGAAATCTAAGCGTAGCAGTATTGTTGTACCCAAACCAAAATTTTTGCTTCATTAAGGCATTTTGCTTAAAATGGTCTAAACCTTGTAAAAGTGGGGTCAAAACTCAGTTTTTGGGCAAATAAAGTATGGGCTTTTAGTCAGTGTGATGCCAGGAAGATACTGGCAAAATTTGAAAATTTTGAAAATTAGGGTTTCTGAAATCTATTTTTAGCTCGAAACCCTAAAAAATAGGAACTTGTCAGAATTGGCTGAAATTAATTTTGATTGGCTTATTTCACATCACAATCACAATGGTGAAGTCAGTTTCAGTTAAAAGTCAGTTTAAGGCTGGTGGCTAGTTTTCACTTTTTCAAGAGAAAAGTTAGGATCTTCGGGGTCATCAATGGCAGTCGGCCAGTACCACATGTCAATATCTAAGCCTGAAACTCAAAGAGGAATGCTCTACGATAAAAGATGTTGGAAATAATGCTTTTTGACGGAGGGAATTTTTCAGATTGGCAAAAAGTGCTAAAATATTCTAAGTCTGGGAACTTTTCACTATGTAACGTAGTAGACACTTGCACAATCAACGTGCAAATCAACTTTATAGTGTCTGTACATGTGAAAATGATGAAGTATAGTCATCCACACACCTCAACAATCACAACGCTTCGACGTGGTCAGACTTAGTAGCAGATACAATGTTTGCAAAGTATAAAATGGTGAAAATCAATGAATTCAGAGCAAATCCGCTCCCCTGTAGCCCAGGGGCGCCCTTCCTTTTGAAGGTCAAGATTTGATTGTTTTGGATTAAGAACACATTCATTGTTTTATGTTTTCAGTTAACTATCCGATTAGCCATGGAGCAGGATCATCCGAGTTGCAGAACTTTGGCAAACGAAGACAAAAGTAGAGGTTGCGAAGAGTGTTTTCTCACAAGGAGGCAGTCTAGAAATGTAGATCCGCTCCCTTCTAGCCCAAGGGCGATTTTCTTTTTGAAGGCCCAGATCTAGATGCATGTGTGTTTTGATGGTTTCATTCTTTGCAGAATTAGTTTAGCTTTTCAACGAGCTATCAAGCGGAAGCGTATCCAGTACAGAAATCCAATTATTAGCGTTAGAAGTGGAAATTGCAGGCAGGATACATGTCAGAAGAAGTTTTTCAGAATGCAAATCCGCTCCCTTGTAGCCCAGGGGCGATCCTGAATAAGACCTATTTGATGGATGAATTTGCAATTGAGGTCTTCCTAAGATCTCTTCCAACTCAGTTTAGTTTTGCAATGTATTTGTTCACAAGACGATCCGATGTTCTGAGTAACTGTGACAGAGGTCCTTCCGAGCACGTAAAACAGAGGATGGTGAAGCGTAGCTACACAAAGCTGCACAGCTGTAGGCTAGGGGCGATTCTCCTTTAGGCCTACCAGACGGGGTTATTTGCAATTACAATCTTCACAAGACTTGTGTGCAATTACTCAAGCTATCCAATGAGTCTAGCTGACAGCCTCCAGGATTTGGCGAATGCTCATACGTGCGAGGTCAAGATGATAATGTTGTAAAGAAGAGCTGATTGAAGGCAGTTCAAAAAATGACTAAGTGTAAGAATATAATTTTCTTTGAAAAAGGCGATTTTCTTTTAGAGGCCTTAAAAACAATTTTCTGGCTTCGTCGTCTCCAAGAACATCTCTTGCAAGTTAACTAAACTGTACAGCAAGACAGGCGACACGCGTATCGGAACATTCCAGTTCCCGGTATCAAGGGTCAAAGTATGGTGTTCAGATAAAAATCACACTTTTGTCAAAATGGTGTTTGAGCTATCACAGAATAGGGGCACTCATTCTTTTGGGGTTCCTAATACAATTTTCAGATCCCTCACATACAGTCATTGGATGCAGAGTACTTCTAGTCATGCAATGAATCCATTATTCAGTCAGCGTGGTTCATCATTCACCATCAGCTGCAGTTTGAAGCATCAGAATGGCAAAAACAGAGAAATGGCTAAGTCTGGAGTCAAAACATCAATTTAATCAGAGGCGCCTAATTTTCTAAGTTATCAGATGATGATTTTAGCAGTTGTTGCTCCCAGTAGACATTTCATCCTTGTCATGCAAGCTTCGCGGTGGATATCTCAGCACGGTCGTAGGATCATTCAATCATCCGGAAATCAGAGTTGAACAGGGTCAGTTGTAACTTTGCAGTCAGCTACAAAATAGGAGATTCTCAAAAATCTCATAACTCTTGCAAATGGACGCCTAGAAGGTCAAATTTCGGCTTTCTAAAATCAGTGAAGTTTGCTGGGCACATCCAGATGCTATTTTTAGCAAAATGATTAAAATAATATTTTTGCATGCAAAGCATTAAAAAGTGACGAATTTCTTCAAAGAGCTAAATATTGGCGCCTCTTTTTAGTTTGCATGTTTTAAATTAAATATTATTTTTATCTAAGACTCGGAGACAGTGGCAGTTCAGCTAGTGAAGGGCCAATCAAATTCTTCCTTCACAGTTAGGGTTTGAGTGGGTTCCATGCATGATGGTATGAATTTATCTAGTTATGGAAGCATGGCATTCATCATTTCATTCATCCAGCTTGAGCAGAGGTGAATTCTTTCCAGAGTTGGGCGAATTTCTTCAGCGGTCAGTTGTGAAGGCATAAAAAATATTCTTTTGCAGGTACAAGTCAAGATTCATCAGCAGAATTCAAGGCAGAGTGGTGATTTTGACAGAAGAAGATAATAAATAAATAAAAATTAAAAAACATCTTTCTTCTTCTCTAGATTTCTTCCATTTTCTCATCTTAAAATTTTCTCACATGTTTGAAGAATTGGCGTTTTTGGCAAAACAAATCATCTGGGTTGATTCAGAATTGCTTTCTTAGCAAAACCCATGTGCTAGAATTTTCAAGAAAAATTTGTTCCAGAGCATCAGTTCTTGAGGCTTTGATTTTCTGAAGTGAAATTCCTTTGCATGGTGGAGTAGAAGTCAATATTTTTCGAATCTAACGTTGTGGGTTGTCTTAGAAATATCTTCTGGACAAAACCCATATCTCAGATTTTCTTGGGAAAAAATGTCCTCACAGCCCCTCAGATCTCAACTGAAAACCTTTTGCATGCGGGCCTAAATCACATTTTTTCACAATTCTGACATTGTGGGTCATCTTAGAATTTGATTCTACATAAAACCCACGTCTCAGAATTTTCTGTGAAAATTGCCCTCCGACAAGCTATTTTTAGCCTCATTAGGAGAGATTTTTGGTTTTTTGGAGAAGTTGTCAGAATATAGCCATGTTCACAGTCAACAGGCGAGTTTTTCAGGAAGTAGTTCACGCAGAATGAATTCAAGACCAAGTCAGTCTTAATTCATGATTTCATTAGAAAAGCTGACATTGATTTGTATTGAGCGCATCGGAAAGGTTGACAAGAGTAGTCACTCAAGTTCACATGGTTTCATGTCTTGTATAGCTGATTGTCTTCCAAGGCCAGTTTAGAGGGTTGATACCGTTGGGTTTCTGTGTATGCAGCATGTTCATTTGTATTTCTCACAACCAAAGAGTTCGCAGTTTCATCATGCAACACTCTTCCATAAAGAAAAGCATGAAAAACGTGAGAAGCATCAAGTTGCAGAGGAAACAGTGGCCATCACTTCAGTTACAAAGCCGCCATATTACCAGCCAGTGAAGGGCTAGTTTAAGTATACAGAGATTTTCAGTTTTGCTTGAGTTGCTAAGAAGCAGCGAATTGACACTTGAGACATGTGACGACCTTTAGATGGTGATGCAGTCACTAACCTCGTGGAGGGGTTACTTGCTCGAGATCAGGGTCAGTGAACTTCAGTTCAAGGCTTCCCACCTTTTCCAAGATAGACATTAGACACAGGAGTTAAACTCGAGGCTTCTTTTCGAGTTAACTGGTTGTTACACATTGCATGCATGTCTTTCTTGGAAACATCTACGTACACTTGGAGCTTAGATTAGATCTTTCAATTAACTGATGATAGCATTCCAGTTGACTTGCTTTCAATAAGGACATGCATGTTGCACCTTGTCCATTTAGATTAGATGTTTCAGTTAACTGATGGTAGTTTCCCAGTTAACTGTGTAGGTTCATTCAATTAGGTTTAGAGAATAAGATCTTGCATGTCTTGCAAAACTTAGTTGACTCAAGGTGATTTTAGGGTTGCCTACACCTTGATGTCTATAAATAAGAGCTTTCAGCTCATTTGTAATGAGCTTTTTCCTGGTGATAGAGAATTGCTGCGTTGTCGGCAACATGCCTATTCTCAAGATTGGTTCACCCTTGTAAATTAGAACTTTTGCTTGATAGCATACATGCTGCGCCTATCTTGCCTGTAGTATTGCTATTATTGTATCTGTTCAAAGAGTAATTGCTGTTATAATAAATTGTTGCGCCTACCTTACCTTCATGTTATTGTCATGGTGTTTATTCGACCTTAGTTAAATGGGGTTGTTGGTTTGATCGTTATTGCATGCGTGTTGCGTCTATACAATCTATTGTCCCAGTTGCTTACCTTTTGTTTTGTTTATTATAAGCCTATTCAGAAGAGCAAATAGTTGCGCCTACCTTGCCTTCATGTTGCGAAACTGTACTCAAAGCTTATCGTATGATGTGTGTTATAGTAGACTCATTCAACCAAGCAGATAGTTGCGCCTACCTTGCCTTCATGTTGTAAAGTTGTACCAAGTTTACGTTCATTTGTTTGTTTTAATAAACTTCTTCCCGGATTAGCAAATAGTTGCGCCTACCTTGCCTTCATGTTGTGAGCCCGCACCTGGAGTTTATCGTACAATACATTCCTGCTCCATTTCCTCATGCTCTGTTTCTTGAGGAAATTGGATAGATATTAAAGAAGTTAGCTTAGTTGTAGTTACATGATCTGCGAAACCAGAAAATACTTAGCTGCAACATTCTAGGTTTTCTTAACCTTGTGCCTCTACCAGCTGAGAACAAAAAGATAGGACATTAGTTTAGTTTTCTATTTCATGCATTCCAGCACGAGGGAGCTTCCCCTCCTAATTTGAAGAGCACTCATTACGTAATGTGCATAGCTGTCCGTACAAACTTACACTCTAGAGGTGTTAGTTCTTACGCCAACAAGTACAATCAGAAGGCTCAAGGCAGGATCCCACTGAATTTTCACTGAAATCTGACAACTTACTATTTTTAGTAAGTATCTAATTTGAGGCCTTTTCCTCAGAATTTTGGGATTCTGAATGCTTCAGCAGTTCTAGGTAACTTCAAAGTGCCTGTACGTAAAATTTGAACAGATTCTGACAACTTGCTATTTTTAGCAGTTCAGGCTTCAAGAGCCATTTTCAAGTTGCACATGTATGATTTCCCAATGCATGTTTGGAGAATATTTATGGGTTTTCAAATCCTTCGCGGTAATATGACATGCAAGTCAAGATGGTGACCTTCAACAGTTTAGCCTTCAAAGGCTATTTTTAGGGTTTGTATGCGAAGTTTTTTAGTGCATGTCGGGATATTGCTTATGGGTTTTACGAGAGCTTCAAAGTGATATGACATGCAAGCAGAGTTGATCATTTTCGGGAAATTACTATTTTTAGACAGTGCTTGCATGTAGACCAGTTTTTTGGGTTTTTTTGGGTTTTTTGAGATCTCTAGGGCAGAGTGACATGCAAAACCATCTGGCAATCAGTTGATCACTTTTTCGGGTAGTTACTATAAATAGTAGGTTCACCTCGACAGCCATCCGACACTCCAGTATCACGAACAAAACGACATGCAGTAGAAATCAAGTCAAACAGAGACCATTCGGGGCACATGCAAGTTAGATTAGGGTTTCTAGCTTCGGGAGTCAAAAAGAGGGGTAAAAAGCTAGAATTTCGAAAAACGAAGGTATCCCACTGTGATCAGCATCCTTTAGGCAATGTACTGGTAAAATTTGGGCGCAATCCGAGCACTTACTATTTATAGTAAGTCATCTCCAAAACAGGGCTATAAATAGCAGGTCAACATGAGGGGCAGGTGTGAACAGGTTCACCAAGCGATGAGGACCACGTGGTGAAAAATTCAAGTCAAACAGAGTTGTAGAAGTCAAGCAATTTTAGGGTTTGCTAAAAATAGCAGGTAGGCTAAAAATAGCAGATGAGCTTGGGCAACAGTTATAAATGGGTAGCAGAGGCATATCACGCCAGCTCCAGATTCATAATAGATAAAAGCCATGGAGATTCACACCTCTCCGAAATTTGCTAAAAATAGAGTGGCTCGTAGCCGAGGCATTGAAAATTTCCAAGTTAAGAGCTAGGGCAGGCAAGTTGAAAATAAGCCAAGTGTTCAAATACGCCAAGAAGGGTAGCTTGAAAATCTCCTAAGTCAAAATGTCAACACTCACCCTCAAATGCGCCCTCCGCTATGAGTAGAGGACTTGTAAAAAGTCTAAGGTATTGAAAATAAAGTTGCACATGTGGAATGCGCCATCAAGCAAGGAGTGAGGATTAAAAATTTTCTAAGTGAAGAGAATTAAAAGAAGCCCCTCTCAAATGCGCCCATGAAGGGGATGAAAAATGTTGGAAATAATTCTAAGTGTGAAATAAGAGCTCACCCTTTAGAATGCGCCCTCAAGAAGGAAGGGACTTAGAATTTTTCTAAGTCATGCAAAGTTAGGAGCTCATGGGCTGAAATGCGCCCAAGGGAAAGGGGTAGCTAGAAAAAGTTTCTAAGGCATAAAAAATAATTCCTCCTCACCCTCTAAATGCGCCCAACTTGCAAGGTCATGGAGATAAATTTTGCTAAGGTATGGAAATGAAAGCTCATGGGCTGAAATGCGCCCTTGAGGTAAGTGAAGATGAGGAAAAGTTTTTGAGTGTCAAAATGAAGGCTCCACCTCTCAAATGCGCCCTTAAGGGATGATAGCATGAAAGTTGAGTTGAGAATTTTTTTAGTGTTGAAAAAT
Organism: Sequoiadendron giganteum; assembly: GCA_007115665.2. Lineage (NCBI taxonomy): Eukaryota > Viridiplantae > Streptophyta > Pinopsida > Cupressales > Cupressaceae > Sequoiadendron > Sequoiadendron giganteum. The sequence goes on along the minus strand of CM021107.1, from coordinate 528,820,705 downwards.
AAAAGCACAAGCCTCTAAATGCGCCCTCTAAGGAAGTATGAAGGCAAGACTTAGAATATTTTCTAAGTATGAGGAAAAGGAGGCTCATGGGGTGAAATGCGCCCATCATAAAGAGGTTAGGCTAGAGATATTCTAAGGCGTTGAAACATGGAGCTGCCACTATGTCAAATGCGCCCAGCAAGGTGAAGTGACTTGGAATATTTCTAAGTATCACAAAATGGAAGCTAGACCTTCCAAATGCGCCCTTGGTAAGAAATAAGGAGGATATGACAAGTTGAAAAATCTCCAAGGCATTGAAAATGAGAGTTCAAGGGGTCATATGCGGCCAAGGTAAGGAGGAGATAAAAGACCTAGGAATTTGTCTACAACATTAAAATAAAATGCCACTGAAGGGAATACGCCTAGAGACAAGAAGCTGATGGGAAATTTTTTCCAAGCTATGAAATACAGGTTGACACTATCATATGTGCTCCAAGGAAGTTGGGACTTGAAAAAAAGTTGCTAAGTGTAAGGTAAAGGTTGCTAAGGCGTGGAACTGCTTGGGAGATGAAGGTGGAAGCATGTGTTAGGAAATGCGCCCAAGGTGAGTTAACAAAGTTCTAAAATTTTCTAAGGCATTTCCTAGGGTGAAGATGAGAAATACACCTAAGGAAGAGGTAATACAAAATTTCCAAGTGCAAGGTGAATTGTGCCCGTAAACAGGAAGAGGTTTCTTTAGGGAAACAAGAAAAATGCCAAGGCATGAAAAGTAAAGGCTACAGGTGTGAAGTGCGCCCAAAATTAAAATGGAATAAACCTTAGAAATTTTTATTGTTTTTCAAAAATAATAAAAATTAAACTTAACCCCTTTGTTTGGATACACATGAAAATGATGATTTCTGAGGGGAAATTTCTTATGGGTATTGGACATTTCCCACTGGGAGATGATTTTAAATCTTTTCCACACCTTGCTCGTGTTGTTTGGACAGAGATTTTGCCTGGCACTTGTTGATGAATCCTAGGCGAAAATAAATTTTCTAAGGCAAGTAAAAGAAATGTTTTTACAAAAAATGCCTCAGCTAGTGATGTCAAAATGAGAGCCTAGATTACAGTGGATGAAATTTATAAAGCAAATAAAATTGTCTAACGAAAGGGAAAATAAAACAACAAGGGATCAAATACACTCACAAGGAAGAGATGAAATTTGCCTAAGGCATGAAGAATTTGAAGATGAAATGAAGCTCGAACATCAAGCGTTCAAATGCGTCCTCAAAGTGAAATATTTTCTAAGGCACAAACTCCAGGCACAAGGTGGTGGGTGTGCCCTTGAAGAAGACCTCATGAAATGAACACCATGCACCCATGATGAAAGTTTGCTAGAAAAATGATGAACTCTATCACATCCAGAGATCAATCAGTCACAACATGGAAATTAGGTAAGTAAAGTGAATTTATATTATAAGCGTTCTGATGCTCTTCTTTCTGTTTTGTAGGATGAACACCGGAGCCAGAGCGTGAGGACTTGAGGTGATGAAGTTGGACAACGTTACAACTTTGGAAAAGGGAAACAACAGTGAAGATTTGTCTAAGGCATTAAGAACGTGATGTGAAAGAGGCTAAATGCGGCCAAGGCAGTGGGCTGGAGAAATATGAAAGTTACAAGGAAGAAATGCGTCTAGGAATTAAGACAACAGGAGGGCTGAACGCGAACAACTGAGCAGTCGGACTCCGGATCCTATCAATTTTTATTATCTGTGGAGGCAATCTTAGAGACTCTTTTATCCTCCTAGCGCAACAGAATTGGCAGGCAGAGCAAAGAAAGTCTTTCTGGACGAGAATCTTTTGATGATATTGGGTATTAATTGCTCGTAGTGGTTTCTATAGAGGAGCGGAGAATCTTCTGTTCATTTATTTAGCCACTCCTCTCTGCAGTGGTTTTTAGGGCAAAAACCCTAATTAGGGCATGTGTGGCTCGATCTAAGCCCTTCATTGTAATTGAATCTAAGCCATCTGTTGGATTGGGCCAACTATAAAAGGGGCATCCCCCCTCATTTGTAAAATATATTAGATTAGAATAGCAGAAGATAGAGAGATAGCTAGGAGATAGAGCTTAGAAGTAGCATAGAATAGATTGCATAGTTTAGATTGAAGAGGAAAGAAAGTTTTCCCGTTTGAGGACTTTGTAAGAAGTTGTTGTGAACACTCTCATAATACAAAGATTTATCATTGCTTGGTGGTTCTATCTTTTGTTGTGAGTAGCTAGCAAGGCTTTTTTGGCTCTCCGATTTACTTAGGGTCTTAAAGTAGCTTAAAGTAGAATATATTTTATCTCATGCAAGTAGTTGGTAATTGTGGAATGTGGTCTTTAATTTGAGCAAACTTCACTTATCCATACCACTAGCGGGTTCATTAATGGTGAGTTCGCCTTGCGTGGTCAACTGGAACATTCTGAACTTAACTTCAATTGCGGTTTATATATTGATATGCGTCGTTGTGATGGTCTCTGCATGGTCAATCGTAGTTTGAATATGTTAATGGATGATAGCTTCAGTCAGATATGAATGATAGTGATGCAAGTATCATTGTCATTCATAAGTGATCGAAATTATCATTCATGTTATGATATTTCTAAAGGAAACATTTAAAATCGAAATTATGAGCATTCATATAAATTCGATCATTCCCGTGATATTATATTCTGCATTCATGTGAAATCGGAATTCTCTTATGTCATCCGCCATCATATAGAAGGTTATATACATGTGAGTATATACATAACAAATGAGTTGTTAAACAAACCGCACCCTAAAGGACACGTCCTCTCATGAGGCATGCCTCTTAGGGGCAGACTTCTCCCTTACTTATGGTGGTTCCTCATTCGATATGCAAACATAGAAATCGGACAATGTTCTGCAATTAGCACATTTAATAAAAGCAATTCACATCTGGAAATCGAAATCTAAAGAATCGGACATCTGAACATAGAGGATAAATATTATTTGTCTTATAAAGTTTTTCATATAGTTTTTTCTCAACTTTAGTTCAATCCTAGTATTGTATTAGGATCCCTTTAGTAAACAAATTTGATTACATTTACATGGTATCAGAGCCACGTTGTGTGAATCCAAATCAAATCTAAAACCAGATTGCTCAAGGAATCCGTATTTTCTAAAATGGAATTCACAGTCTTCATAATGTCAACTATGATTAGATTTGAAGATCGTCTTGCAGGAGCAGATAACTTTACATCATGGAAATTTAGAATCATGATGATCCTAAAAGAGAATAAACTAGACTCACTTGTGAGAGAAAATAAAAGGGAACCTGAGGCTGAACTTGAGAAAAGTCAAATGGATTGAAAACAATGAAAGAGCCATGAAAATCCTTGTAGATGCAGTGAGGGATCATATAGTGCCTATCTTAGCAAAACATGAAATTGCATAAAATATGTACAAATCTCTTGAGAGTACTTATGAGATCAACAACACCTGTAGGACTCTAGCATTAAAATGACAAATCAACAATGCCCAAATAAACAAAGGGGAGTCCATTAATGCATACTTCATGAGGATTATTGAACTTAGGGATCAATTATCCACAATTGGATATCAGATTGACAACAAAGAGTTAACCTTAATTGCACTAGGAGGCCTACCAAACTCATGGGAGTCATTTGTTCAAGGAGTAAGTGCGAGATCTAAACTCCCTAAATTTGATAGGCTAAGAACTGACTGCCTTCAAGAAGAAACAAGACTCTCCACTAAGGAAAATAAACAGAAGAACATAGATGAAGACATTCATGTACTCAACACAACGTCTAATAAAAGGAACAAGATAAACTCCTACAAGAAAGGATATTTTAAAAGAAAGAGAAATTCCAATGGAAAGGAATCTTTTAAAAGGAAAGACATCTCTCAAGTGCAATGCTTTAGATGTGATCAATATGGTCACTATGCAATGAAGTGCTCTGACAGATGTAAACAACAAGCATCTTTTGCCAAAGTAGGAAAGACAAATTCAGATCATGAATCTGAAGACCTTGTATTCTAAAAGGACAAATGGACATAGAGTTACCCTTATGGATGGGAAAATTCTAGCATGGTCTAAAACTCAAATATTAAAAACTATTGGTGTAAGATTAGGGTACCTTTTATGCACCTAAGTCTAAAAACCGTCCCATGGAGGAACTTGTAAAGGTTGTGTCTTAGAAAAAACCTTAAAGGCGTATAATAGAAACCTACATTTTAAGGGATTCTGCATGAGTGCTGGAAATAAGAGGGAGTTCACAAGTTGCTTGACCTAAACATTAAAACCATTCAAGAGGGCAAGAAGTACGAGTGAAACAGAAACCTATTTCCCTAAGATACCTGAAATGGAACCTGCTCTTGAGATTTAGAGGGAGCATCCTGAGGAAATGCCACTTGAACCTCCTACCACTTCAAATGAGGACACAAATGACATTGGCAGAAAGAGACCACTTTGGGCAAGGAAAATGATCAAAGAAGCAGAGGATCATGCAACACCTAAAGGAAAGTTCAGGGAGAGTAAAAGACCCAAACGTTCCTCTAGCTATGTTGCCCTAATGAACAACATCATAAACTTTGAACCTGCCAGTGTTACAGAAGCCTTCAGACATCAAGCTTGGAAGGATGCAATGACAGAGGAGTACCAGTCCATACTAAAGAATGATGTATGGGACATAGTGCCTAGATCAAAAGAGAAATCTGTTGTTTCTTCTAAATGGCTCTTCAAAATCAGGCATGCTGCTGATGGCAGTATAGAAAAACATAAAGCACGTTTCGTGGCTAGGGGTTTTTCTCAAAAGGAAGGCATTGATTACGAAGAAACATTTGCATGTGTTGCCCATTATACATCAGTAAGAGCAGTATTAGCCATTGCAGCAGCTAAAGGATGGAAGATCCATCAAATGGATGTGAAAACTGCCTTCCTGAATGGAACCATTGAAGAGGAAGTCTATCTAGAACAGCCTGAAGGTTTTGTGATACATAAATCTAACTCACATGTGTGCAGACTCAAGAAAGCTCTCTATGGACTTAAACAGGCTCCCAGGGTCTGGTATGAAAGAATTGACAGCTATCTCTTGGGATTAGGATTTTCCAAGAATGATGCTGACTCCAATCTATACTTCAAGGTAATCAAAGGTGATATGCTTATAATTATTTTATATGTTGATGACCTGCTAATAACAGGAGAAGATCACTTCATTGCTTAAGGGAAACAAGATCTAATCTCTGATTTTGACATGAAAGACTTGGGTATTCTTCACTACTTCCTCGGTTTGGAAGTATGGCAGAAATCAGAAGGTATTATACTAAATCAAGGGAATTATACTATTGACATTCTGAAAAGATTTGGAATGTTGGACTGTAGACCGATGTCTACACCCATGGAAACCAACCTTCACAAATTGAAAGAAGCAGTAGCAGAATCCAAATGTGCAGATCCGACCTTTTACAGACAGATGATTGGATCCTTGATGTATCTGGTTAACACCAGACCTGATATTTGCTATGTTGTGAATGCCCTCAGCCAGTTCATGTGTGAACCCAAGGAAATTCACTTGATGGCTGTAAAACATATTTTTAGATATCTTCAAGGCACCATTGGATATGGTCTTCATTACAAGAATGATCCACTAGATCTACATGGGTACTCTGATTCAGATTGGGCTGGAAGTGTAACTGATCGAAAAAGCACATCAGGATGCTGTTTTAGTTTGGGATCGGCTATGATCTCCTGGATTTGCAGAAAACAATTGTCAGTTGCACAGAGCTCAACAAAAGCTGAATATATTGCAGCCTCAATGGGAGCAAGAGAAGCAGTGTGGCTTCGTAAATTGATTGTGGAACTCTTTGGTGAGCCCTTGAATCCTACGATTATTCATTGTGATAATTAGAGTTGTATAAAACTCTCTGTGAATCCTGTCTTTCATGACAGATTTAAACACATTGAGATCCCCTATCATTATGTGAGAGATATGGTGGAAAGGAAAGTGATTCAGTTGGAGTATATTAGTACAAATGATCAAACTGCAGACATTCTCACCAAGCCTCTCTCCCGGATCAAGGTAGAGCACTTCAGAAGAAACTTGGTATGGTTGAAATGTAATTTGTTATTTATGTTTGAAATACAAATTGTTTATAAATTGTACTAATATATAAAGATGTTTAATGTGTAAACTCTTTTGTCATGTGTGTGACTCCATGACTTTATGGGCCTACTCCCCTTGTGTGCATTATCGAAAGGTGATGATCTTTCTGATAATGAACACTTGTATTTGACATTGTAAAGTGACGACTCTACAATGATGGACTATCATGATAGATATCATGTGACTTGATATCTGTGGACATGTCATGATAGTATCTCTTGGACACCTTGATGGATATCATGAGACTTGATATCTGAAGGTCATTGTGATCCGTAAGAGATAATCATGGTGGATGATTATATCCGTGGATATGCCATGAATTATGGTAGACATCATGTGACTTGATGTCAGTGCACATACCGTAATGAAGATGTGTTATGGAGAATGTCATGTGACTTGACACTTTCAGAAGCATATCATATCTTTTGATATCACGAGTTAGGTGATATCACTTTTGGAAGTTATTCTTCCTAGTTAAAGAGGGAGTGTTGAAATAATGAAGATGTGTTATGAAGAATGTCATGTGACTTGACAACTTTGAGAAAACATATGATATCACGTGTGAAGGTGATATCTTGACTTATTTGATTTGAAATATCTTCCCTAGCTAAGAGGGAGTGTTAATGGATGATAGCTTCGGTCAGATATGAATGACAGTGATGCAAGTATCATTGTCATTCATAAGTGATCGAAATTATCATTCATGTTATGATATTTCTAAAGGAAACATTTAAAATCGAAATCATGAGCATTCATATAAATTCGATCATTCCCGTGATATTATATTCTGCATTCATTTGAAATCGGAATTCTCTTATGTCATCCGCCATCATATAGAAGGTTATATACGTGTGAGTATATACATAACAAATGAGTTGTTAAACAAACCGCACCCTAAAGGACGCGTCCCATGAGTGGATGTGCCTCCACTCGTGGAGACACGTCCTCTCATGAGGCGCGCCTCTTAGGGGCGGACTTCTCCCTTACTTATGGTGGTTCCTCATTCGATATGCAAACATAGAAACTGGACAATGTTCTGCAATCAGCACATTTAATAAAAACAATTCACATCTAGAAATCGAAATCTGAAGAATCGGAAATCTGAACATAGAGGATAAATATTATTTGTCTTAGAAAGTTTCTCATACAGTTTTTTCTCAACTTTAGTTCAATCCTAGTATTGTATTAGGATCCCTTTAGTAAACAGATTTGATTACATTTACAAAATATCTCTCGTTATCCCTTTGAGAATTGCATTGGTTCTGCAGAAGCTGTCCAAAGTGAGGCAAAGCAGAGCTTGGTTTGAAGTTTGCAAGAATTGATCTTCGCGTTCCGCATTTAGAGTAGATGATAGCATCTCTAATCCGTACATCCTTTTACATTCAGTATTATCCGGTTAGTTTAAGAACTCGAGCATCACTGACAAATCTCCTGAAATTTGAGAATCCTTTCTTCTGAATGAGCAACTCATGTAAGTCCCCTTGAAATAACCAGCAAATCACATTGAGCCAACTAAGGCTATCCCCTTGCATAAGGAGCCTTGGAGTTGAATGCATGATCTTTCACGCAATCTTAGCATGCAGAACACTTTGATCAAGAGAGGATAGAGTATTCGTTGGAAACTTTATTCTGTGTTGGTGCGGTCATAAAACACCCATCAACAAGTCCCATAACTGATCAACTGGATTGTCATGTTGTACTCTGTCAATCTAAACACCATCTGTCACAAGAGAGAGGAACTCACAAGAAAGCAAGTCAAACCGCTGACAACACTTGCTCCCTACAACTACACGAGATATGCTATCATCCAACATGTCTAACACGTGCATACCGTAACTGTGCATCTGAAACGGATCATGTACATGAAGATTGAAAGTAAAGCCATGAATATTCCTAGCCATGTACACACTATGAAACTCCTCAACGAGCCTTGTCTGAAATCCCAATGCATTGACGAAATTTGTGATACTACGATCAATGCTCACCCCTAAATCAGGGTCAAGAGTACAATCATCATCCACCTCAAAGAGCGGATTATCATGAGACAATGAAACATCTGCCTCAAAAAGAGGATTGTTTACACACTAAGCCTCATAATTGTTCTGATCTCAATCAAACAGCCCCGACACCCTGGAAAAAGAAGCAGAATAATAATCCTCCTCTAAAATTTCTTGTTCTATCTTCTCACTTTCCTCACTGACAAGAATGATAGAACACATGCTCCCATCCGCCATACTAGCTTGCTGGTCTGTTAAATCAGCAAAGTCATCACCCTCATAAAACCATTCCATTTGTCTATTTTGACCTTTAGGCTTGAGGGGACAGTCATGAGTAACATCATACGGGCCTGTGATGAGCTGTGCTAGCTCAAGCCTCAAACCCCTGTCTTTAATTTATCTTTATTATGTTTTTACGTTTTTAGAGAAGAGTTTCTAGAGAGAAGTAGAAGGGGCGCACAACATAAATGCTTATAAAATGTAAATCTGAGCTAATTTTAGCAAACTGAAATTATAGAAGGTAATAAATTAACTCAACAATGGATTCAAAACTCATAAACATACCCGAAAGCTCCCAGATTATTTATTTAAGAAATGAAGTTTAGTTTGCCAGCCAAGATGGTGCAATCTGGCTAAATCCAGTGTAGGAAGCTACAATAAAAGTAAACTAGCCCTGAAACTGAGGCAAATGAGAAGTATATGCCAGACACCAAGAAGGGTGAAGAGAAACCCTTAAACTGGAAGGCGTTTCTCCAAGAAACCCCAAACGCCCTTGCACAAGTAGCCACGCACTTCAAGCAAAAAGCCCAACTCTCAACTCTGAATGTACGACCATGCTGTCAAATACTTGCCCAGATGAAAGAAGGACGCCCTCTCCACAAACCCTCCTGTCTTTGCTTAAGAGCTCAACAAAACTCTGATAAAGCACATTAGAACCTTTGTATGAAGCCCTCACAAATTGCACAAATTCGGCTGGTCTCTCACAGCCTCAAAAGTGCTCAACACTGAAGAGATTTCGTTCTCCAATGGAAAAATGCTCAAAACCCTGATCACAGGTGAAGCACAGGAAGTAGCCAAAGGCAAAGTCAAAATGTTCAAAGATGAATTTCTCATTGCCAAAATGCCTTATATGCAAAAAGGTACGACTTCCAAGAAAGATACGCCCCTCTTCATATTTTAAATTCTTTTAAAATATATTTAAGTCATTTCAATAGTTTTGACTTAAATACTTGGGCACCCTTTTGTAATTTAAGTGATTAAAATATTAAATCACCTTTTTAGAATATTCAAGTGATATAAAATTTAAAAAGTCAATTTGATTTTATAATAAGGCATTAAGTTAATTAATTAACTCAAATCACTTTAAAATCCATAACTGCCTCACAACTCCAAATATTCCCGTGCCGTCAGAAGCTATCAACCCCTGAACTGCTAACACTTGCTGTGAACCAAACTCTGAGCTCTGAAAACGAGAACGACCAAGCTCTCCAGAAAGTACCACTTACCCTCTAACCAAATCAGTTAGCCCACAAGGGTCCAATAAAGGGCTAACACACTGTTCCCGAGAACTGACTAGAGAGGGGACATCACAGTCCGCCCTCCCCAAATTTGCTTGCCCACAAGCAAACTCAAAGCTGGATGCTGAAGAATACTGTCACTCTCCCAAGTAGCATCCTCTGTCGATAGATCTTTCCACTTCACCAAATATTCCCTGATAACCCGCCTCCGAAGATGACGCTCTCTGGAATCTAGAATGGTCTCAGGTATCATAATCAATTTCCCCTCATCATCCAAGGGTCGTAAATCAATAGAAGGAATCACCTGTGGTCCCAGTGCCCTTTTGAGGCGCGAGACATGGAACACATTGTGAACCTTACTGTTCACTAGAAGATCTAACTCATAAGCCACTTCACCAACACGTCGGACAACCCTGAATGGTCCATAGTATCGTGGCTTAAGTTTCTCGGCACCCTTCTTACGAAGGGTGGACTGCCTATAAGGCCAGAGCATCAAATACACCAAATCATCGATCTCGAAGGATCTCTCCACTCGCCTCTGATCAACATATTGTTTTTGCTGATTTTGAGCTTTTTGAATATTCTCCCGAAGTGCTCTCATAATGTCCTGATTCTCTTGCAACAAATCACCAACATTGGGTACTCTATTGTCACTCAGCAATAAATCTAGAAACCTTGGAGCATCATATCCATATAACGCTCGGTATGGTGTCATCTGAATACTCATGTGATGAGTGGTATTATAGCAATACTCACATAGGTATAACCACTTCACCGATGCCTTCTGCTGTCCTGAACTGTAATTCCTCAAGTATCCCTCCACCCATTTGTTGACTATCTCTGTCTACCCATCTGTCTGTGGGTGGTAGCTAGTGCTCGGAGTGAGTTCTGTCCCGCAAAGTTTGAATAACTCCTGCCAGAAGTTACTCAAAAACCTGCTATCCCTATCATTGACTATACTCCGAGGCAATCCATGCAATCTGAATACCTTGCGGAAAAAGAAGTCCGCCACCTGAGTAGCTGTGTGTGTAGTAGTGATTGAGAAGAAATGTGCATACTTCGTCAACCGATCTACTACCACATAAATGCTGTCTTTCCCTTGAGCTTTCGACAAGCCCTTAATGAAGTCCATAGACAAGCATTCCCACTTCCTCTCAGGAATAGGAAGCTGCTGAAGTAAACTTGCAGGGTATGTATGTTCTTGCTTGTTCTGCTGACAAACAAGGTATTCCTTGACATACTGAAGAACAAATGATTTGAGACCCTTCCAAGAGAATCTCTCCCGTACCTGCCTATAGGTCTTAAAGTAGCCGGGATGTCCTGCCATACGTGAATCATGAAATGATCTCAATACCATGTACCTCATCTCAGAACCTGAGACAAGGAATATCCTCCCTTTGTAAATGATAAGATCATCCACAAGTGAGTATCTGTCATCCTGTACTGTCCCCTCCACTATGCTAGAAGCCCACGGATTCTTAGCATACTCTGCCACTATCATGTGTCTCTAGTCCTCTGAAATCTGTGTGATGGACCTCAAGTGAGGGCAGTGAGATAAAGCATCAACAACCACATTTTGAGTGCCCTTGACATAGGCGATGTCAAAATCATAGGACTGAAGTTTGCTGACCCATTTCTGTTGCCTTTCGTTCAAATATTGCTGTCCAAGAAAATGTATCAGACTATTGTGATCAGTTTTAACACTGAATTTACTACCAACCAAGTATTGCCTGAATTTGGCTATGGCATGCATGATGGCCAACATTTCCTTATCATGTGTACTGTAACTCTGTTCAGGACCTTTTAGCTTTCTGCTCTCAAAAGCTATAGGGTGTCGATCCTGCATGATAACTGCACCAATACCCTCACAACTGGCATCACAATGTAGCTCAAATGGTTTGGTGAAATCCGGCAAAGCCAATACTGGACATGTAGTCATAAGAAGTTTGAACTTCTCAAAGCACGCCTGTGCAAGAGGTGTCCACTCAAAGGCTCCCTTCTTAGTCAAATCAGTTAGTGGCGCGGCATGTCGCGAGAACCCACTAACAAACCTACGATAGAAGGCACATAACCCTACAAACCCCCTGAGCTGTGTCAACTTCTCAGGTGTAGGCCAATCGATAATAGCTCAAACTTTCTCTCGATCCATACTGATTCCCTCTCCACTGATAATGTGACCCAGATACAAAAGCTCAGCCATGCCTAAAGCACACTTGGATTCCTTGGCGTACAAGGACTCCCTGTCAAGTATACTCAATACCTCATCTAGGTGAACAATGTGTTCCTCCCATGATTTGCTGTAAACCAGGATGTCGTCAAAGAACACGAATACAAATTTCCTCAAGAGAGAATGGAAAACCCTATTCATAGTAGACTGAAATGTAGCTGGAGCATTGGTTAAGCCGAATGGCATAACCAAGAAATCATAATGTCCACAGTGACATCTGAATGCGGTTTTCTCAATATCTTCCTCTTTGACTCTGATCTGATGGTAACCAGTCCTCAAATCAATCTTCGAGAAATAGCAAGCCCCATGAAGCTCGTCTATCAACTCATCTATCTTTGGAATAGGATACCTGTTCTTTATAGTCTTCCTATTGAGCATCCTGTAGTCAATACACATCCTAAGTGTACCATCCTTTTTCTTCACCAAAACAACTGATGAAGCAAAGGGTGACTTACTCGGCCTAATGTGCCCCATAGCTAAAAGTTCCTTAATGGTTTTCTCAATTTCATCTTTTAAACGTTTGGGGTGCCGGTAAGGAGTGATCATAATAGGTTTCGTGCCCTCATCCAACTTAATGATGTGCTCAATACCTCTATCAGGAGGTCTACTTGGTGGAATAGCACTGAAAACCTTTGCATGTTTGATTTGGAGTTCCTGTACATCTGGATGGTAAGGGGAAGCTTGCTGCTCTAACTGTCAAGGCATTAACTTGCACTCAGCAGCCCATTCTACAATGTCATGTCAAATCAAACGTTCCATTCTCCAGAGTGAAATTTGTTTTAGATTGTTGTACTTGATCGTTTTAAGAACATGATTTGTGCCATCAATTTTGAATTTCATCTCCATATCACGCAAATTAAGTGTAAACTCTCCTATAGCATGAAGCCATTTCATGCCAAGAACTATATTCGTTCCTCCCATGTTCACAACATAAAAATCTGCCTGAAACTCAAAATTGTTGAGTTTCAATGGTAAATCAGGAATCATCCTCTCATAGGTGAGAGTGTGTCCATCTGCAACCTTCACTCGAATGCCTTCAAACTGCTGAGTTTGAATTCCCCTTTTCTCCACTAACCGTGAATCAATAAAGTTGTGGGTTGCACCTGTGTCCAAAAAAGATATGACTCTTTGACCCGCTAAAATCCCACAGAGCCTGAAAGAACCCTCTCTCTACATGCTGGACATATGAGCCTCCTATAGCTCACTTTCTACCTCAATTTCTGCCTCATTTTCTGACTTTTCTTCATCTGTGTTATAAATAGCAGCTTGCTGATCAGAAAAATCAGTCAACGTTTTTCCCTCATAAAACCATTCCATGTGCCTGTTTTGCCCTTTAGGCTTGAGGGGGCAGTCATGATTGAAGTCATATGGGCCCTTACAGTAAAAACAAAGCTTCCTTCTACGTAGATCATTCATTGTGTCACGATCTAGAGGGCCTGCAAATTTTTTCTTTTGATCAGAATTATCAGCCTTCTTTGGATCAGATTTGTTCTCTGTGTAGGAGGTAGAAGGTTTTGTGCCAAATTGTTTACGAGGTGTAGTGAGCTCCATACTGCGAGCTTTCCTCATAGCCTCCTGTAAAGTAGGTGGATCAAATGCCTTTATCCAACCTTTCATGGGCTCAAAAAGACCCTCAATAAACAATATGATCAGCCTTCTTTCTGAGATACCTGTCACCATCACGGATAGTCTTTGGAACTCTCCAATGTACGATTCCAAGCTACCCAACTGTTTTAACTATGCAAGATCCCTGAAGAATAGTTCAGGATCACGCCTATCAAACCTCTCTACCAATCTATCAGTGAACTCTTGGTATGAGGTAATTCGGTCATGGTGAAGAGTAGCCATGCCACGAATCCACTAGTCATGTGCCACGCCATCAAGGTGTAGAGCTGCAAATCTAATAGCATCTTCCTCTGGCATAGGACGTAGTGTCAGGAACGTATCCAATTTACTCACCCAGGCATGTGCTGTAACTCTGCCACTGCCATCATAGTTCACTAAGGTAAGCTTATTGGTAGCCTGTCGTAGATCATTATGCTGATGTCTAGGCCTCCTGTCATTCCTGTTCCTGGTGTGCTCTCTCTTCTGGCTCATAAAACGGTCAAAGTTAAGGTGATCCTTAACTCGTGGAGGCAATGCATCCCATTCATCATGCATAGTCAGGATGTTGTCAGCAAAGTTCCCTACCCCACCTTCTTCCACCTCCTCCTCAACGTCATTCTTGACAAAAGTAGGACGTGTGGCTGTCTCAAAGGTGCGTGTTGGAGCAATATTCCTGTACTGTTCTCCATGTATGCTATCCTCCTGATCTTGATCCAGATTTGGCCTCCTCTGAACTGTCAAGTTTTGCACATTGGTGCCAAGTTGCTGAAGGATGTTTGCCACCTGTTCTTGACCGGCCACCATTCCTCTCAGTTATTCTCTAGCATCGCTGTCTTCGTCATTAAGATGAGCATCATCATTCCTTTCAGCCATATTATCAAAGTCAAAATCCTCCTCTTGTTCGTTCAATGGAATTGCCTGAAAAGGTTCAAAAGTATTTCTCGGAATTCCAGGGCCCCTGTGTGTGTAGTGCCTGTCAAACCTTTTTTGGTGTGGCTGCATGGATATTTAATTTTTTTTTTTCCCACAAGCTGGCAGGATTAATTCGCTCTGATACCACTATGATGAGCCCTGCTGGCTCAAGCCTCAAACCCCAGTCTTTAATTTATCTTTATTGTGTTTTTACGTTTTTAGAGAAGTAGAAGGGGCGCACAGCATAAATGCTTATAAAATGTAAATCTGAGCTAATTTTAGGAAACTGAAATTACATAAGTTAATAAATTAACTCAACAATGGATTCAAAACTCATAAACATACCCGAAAGCTCCCAGATTATTTATTTGAGAAATGAAGTCCAGTTTGCCAGCCAAGATGGTGCAATCTGGCTAAATCCAGTGTAGGAAGCTAGAAAAAAAGTAAACCTGAGCTGAAACTGAGGCAAATGAGAATTATATGCCAGACGCCAAGAAGGGTGAAGAGAAACCCTTAAAATGGAAGGCGTTTCTCCAAGAAACCCCAAACGCCCTTGCACAAGTAGCCACACACTTAAAGCAAAAAGGCCAACTCTCAACTCTGAATGTACGACCATGCTGTCAGATACCTGCCAAGAAGAAAGAAGGACGCCATCTCCACAAACCCTCCTATCTCTGCTTAAGAACTCAACAAAACTCTGATAAAGCACAGTAGAACCTTTGTATGAAGCCCTCACAAACTGCACAAATTTGGTTGGTCTCTCACAGCCTCAAAAGTGCTCAACACTGAAGAGATTTCGTTCTCCAATGGAAAAATGCTCAAAACCTTGATCACAGGTGAAGCACAGGAAGTAGCCAAAGGCAAAGTGAAAATGTTCAAAGATGAATTTCTCATTGCCAAAATGCCTTATATGCAAAAAGGCACGACTTCCAAGAAAGATACGCCCCTCTTCATATTTTAAATTCTTTTAAAATATATTTAAGTCATTTCAAGAGTTTTGACTTAAATACTTGGGCGCCCTTTTGTAATTTAAGTGATTAAAATATTAAATCACCTTTTTAGAATATTGAAGTGATATAAAATTTATAAAGTCAATTTGACTTTATAATAAGGCATTAAGTTAATTAATTAACTCAAATCACTTAAAAATCCATAACTCCCTCAAAACTCCAAATATTCCTGTGTCGTCAGAAGCTGTCAACCCTTGAACTGCTAACGCCTGTTGTGAACCAAACTTTGAGCTCTGAAAACGAGAACGACCAAGCTCTCCAGAAAGTACCACTGACCCTCTAACCAAACCAATTAGCCCACAAGGGTCCAATAAAGGGCTAACACACCGTTCCTGAGAACTGACTAGAGAGGGGACATCACAGGGCCCTTGCAATAAAAGCAAAGCTTTTTCCTACGTAAATCATTGATTGTCTCTTGATCCAAAGGAGCTGCAAACTTCCTTTTATCATCAACTTTTTCTGAATTCTTAGATTCTGATTTGCTATCACCATAGGATGAAGATGCTTCTACATTTGAAGTGAACTTACCACGTGAAGTTGTAAGTTCCACGCTACGAGCTTTTCTCATAGCTTCGTGCAAAGTAGGTGGATCAAATGCCTTGATCCAACCTTTCATTGGCTCATGGAGACCTTCTACAAAAAGAATGAAAAGTCTCCTCTCTGAGATTCTGGTAACCATGACCGAGAGCTTCTGAAACTCAGCAATATAAGACTCCAAGCTACCCAACTACTTCAACTGAGCAAGGTCTCTAAAGTAAAGTTCTGGATCGCGCCTGTCAAACCTCTCAACCAATTTGTAAGTGAATTCCTAGTAAGAAGTGATCTTATCATGATGGAGTGTGACCATGCCATGGTGCCACCAGTCATGTGGCACGCCATCCAGGTGAAGTGCTGCAAATCTTATGGCATCTTCTTTTGCCATTGGACGTAGTGTTATAAAGGTGTCTAGTTTGCTCACCCATGCTCGAGCTGTGACTTTTCCATTGCCATCAAAATTAGTTAAGGTAAGTTTGTTGGTAGCTTGCCTTAGATCATTATACCTGTTTTTAGGCCTCCTATCTACCCTGTTCTTGCCATGGTCTCTTTTTTGGCTCAGAAATTAGAAATCTATCGAAATTAAGGTGATCCTTAACTCTTTGGGGCAAAGCATCCCACTCATCATGTTGTGTCATGATGTTATCTGCAAAATTCATATCACCTCCCTCAACCACGTTCTCCTCAACAGGATCATTTCTGATAAATGTTGGCTGAGTAGGCTTGTCATAGGTGCGTGCTAGAGTAACTGTTCTCTATCTATCTCCATGTACACTACCTTCCTGATCTGGATCCCGATTCGGCCTTCTGTGAATACTCAAATTCTGGACGTTGGTACTTAGCTGTTGGAGGATGTTTGCCACTTGTTCTTGACCTGCAACAAGGCCTCTCAGTACATCTCTGGCCTCTTTGTCTTCGTCATTAAGACGATTCCTGTAAGGACCTTCCTCATCCTTGTTAGCCATGCTATCAATGTCTAATTCTTCCTCCTGTTTGTCAAAAGCACTTCTCTGATATCCAGGACCCCTACGTGAGTAGTACCTGTCAAACCTATTCTAATGTGATCGCATAGAAGCTGCTAACCCTCTAGGCTGGTAGGAACCTGGCTCTGATACCACTGTCTTGAGCCCAATAGGCTCTCTCTCAAACCCTTGTGTTAAATTGCTTATCTTTTGTGTTTTAAGTTTTTTAGAGAATTTTCTAGAGAGAAATAGAAGGGGCAACGGCATATAAAAGCTCATAAAACAAGAATCTGAGCTAATATTGATCAAGTGTAAATGCAGAGAGTATTAAATAACCCTAACAATAAGATTACAAACAATAAACGTACCCATAAGCCTCGGGATTATTTAATTAAGAAATTATCCAAGCTTGTCAGCTGGAAATGGTGAAAATTGGCAAAATAGGATGCTGGAGCTACAAATTTGACTTCTCCCCAACAAAAAATGGATGCAAGCAGTCTTGAAGGGTGGACACCAAGAAAGGGGCACAAAAAGATGCAAGAAAGAAGGCGATTCAGCAAGAAGCTTCACATGCCTAACCTCTTGGAGGCACGTTTCCCAAGGCTGAAATGTATGGCCAAGCAAGAAACTGGAAATGAACATTGCAAACTGTGATGAATCCTGAAGGAGATGTCTTTGATGAAGAAGCCCTCTTCCTTATTGTAAATTGAAAGAACCTATACTGTAAACCCTATTTGAAACAATATAGAACTCTTGAAGTGAAGCTCCCATGGATGCAATCATTCAGCTGATCTTTCACAGTCTCACAATCACCAATCAGTGAAGAATTGTCGCTCTCCAGAGATGAAATTCCTTGAAACCCTTGTCTCAGGGTTGTTAATTATTTAACTCGAGGTTGAACAACATATCAAATAATAGGATTATCATTTATTTTTAGAGAACCCTAGAACATCAAAACCCTTGGGATTAAAAAGAGATAAGAATGACTGGCTGCAGGTATCCATGAAGATGAAGTGCCAGAATCATGTTTTTTTGTAGCAATTGAAGCATGTATAAAAGGTGCCAAATATGGGACTCGTTGGTTATCTTTTATCTAGGGCAATAATTATTGTAAATTGTGGTTATCCTATGGTTGATGGGATAGATGAAAAACAGTGCGAGTACTCATTGAACTCATGATTACTCATGTGCCAAAAATGTTGGCGAGTTACTTGCCCAAAAAATCATCACCAAGTTTTCCCAAAGCTCACATCGATTTTTCATCAAAAAATCACGAAAACATGCATTTTTTTGGTAAAACTTGACAAAAACTTGTCTATATTTGATATGAAACCTACCTTATGCCAAACAATTTCTTTTAAGCGTTTTCATCCATTTTTGAGATGCGATTGAGCATATATGGTGATTCAAGGCACAACATGTGATTGTAATAATTTTCTTTTACCTTTTTGGTTTTACTTTTACTTGCACACAACTATTGTTGGAAAGATTAAAATATGAGAGGTGTAAATATATACAAAATACACATGAGCAAAGTCGAAGTTGATTGTGTTAAGAGTGTTTTACTCGTTTGGTCAAAGAAAAGGAAAAAAATTGTAGCTTTCTTTAGTATGGAATTATTTTAGGACTATTGTCATAAACATCTATTTGCATACTCTCAAATTTCTCAATAATTGTGCCATGCAATAATGATACTTGATTGTTCCCCATAAGATTTAACTATGCATATCAATTTTCATTCTCAACTAAGATTGACATCGCTTAGATAAATGATATGTGACTATTCCCCAGAGTCATTTGCTCTTAAGTGATAAAATTGTGAAAATGGTGTGCGTCATGAAGGTTTGTGTGGTCTCGAAGGCCTTAATTTGGGCTTGGTGGTGGTGGCTCTGCCCCTCGAACTTGCCCTATATCATGATAGGGAGCGCACTAGGGGTATTGCCCCAAAACCTTGCGAGGGGCGCTACCCACAAACTTTGGGAGGGACGCTGCCCCCCAACTTTGCAAGGGGCGTTGCCCCTCGACCGTGCTAGGGACATTGCCCGTAGACCCTCACGAGGGGCATTACCCCTTCACCTGTCTATGATATGTATTAAACTCTAATTTTGATTTGTATATAATGAAAATTAATATTATGTTCAACAAATTTAGTAATATGTGTTTTCAGAAATATTTTAAAAAATTTATGTATTTTAAAATGTTTGATAAATTTTCTAATTTATTGCTGAGTTTTTCCTTGAGTTTTTGTTGA